>PVIA01000110.1:0-363532 GCA_004024845.1 Tonatia bakeri
GTCTCCAGAGCACATACAAGTTTGCAGAGCGCTCTCGCAGCTGTGCTTTCCTGTGATTTTCATCGTTACGAGAGGTGAAAAATCACTCTTAGGAACAAGAGAAGGTGTCTAAGGTCCCGTGTTCGTCTGACACAGGGTCAAACTTGGCATCACCATCCTCTCCGCATTTCATCCACAACCAAATGTACGTGCTTCTGTTGCCTTAAGAACAAACTCTGACTGGCATATGGCCTCCTTAGACTTTAAAGGGGCAAATACTTTCCCAGGAGAAGCTCACCATGAACTTGAAGTCTACAGTAGGGGAACTGTTTCAAAGGGATATACCAAAGTCTATGCAGACCTTTAGGAAAGAAGATCATGATGGAATTGCATCCAGGACCTGCACGGTTCAGAGTCAGACACCACTGCATCAGGCAACGAATGTGGCGATCGACACTGAGGCTTGCTGCAGACCACGAGAGCGCTCAGAGAGCTGTCTCGGTTGAATGCATCTCCTCCAGTAGAGCCAAGGAGGGTGTGGGGAAGGTGTGCGTAGACAGCTGGACCACAGCATCCATCCAGGGCCAGCGGTGCACAGCGTGATGAGGTCAATCAATAAAGAGCTCACGTCCTTCTGGGGCAATAAGAAGAGTTCCTGATGTCCTCTTTCTAATGGACCAGATCAGGGCCAGGTAGAGAGAAAGGAAGAAACTCTAAGAAGCAGGCGCCTGGGTCAGGAAAGCAAGCCCTAACTTGTACAGCCTGGGTCTGAGCTTTGTGCCAACGGCTGCCCGGTTTCCACTGCGGCTTGATTATCACAGCTGCACGCACCCAGGTAAGCGGAACTCTGCAACTCAGGGCACGCAGTGGCCTTGGCTGGGGTCTCTGCCATCTGAGCAGAATGTTGTAAAAGTGCTGAGTTCAAGTTCAGACACCACCATGATTGTTAGCAAGAGCTGCCCCATAATTTCACCAATAAACCATATGGTAAATGCAGAGACTATTGGAGAGCATTTGATTTGCAATAAAAAGACCCTGAAGCTTCCTCTGGAGCTGCGTGGCAGCCAGGAAATGGACAGGAGTGGCGGCAGGTCCCCACAACTATCGTGTTCATAAAACCTGTTACATTTGTGACACTACAGTGCAATGGTAAGTGAGCATGACCACTCCTCTTACAACACCAAATTGATACCTTTTCAGCAAATCAACACAACAAGGAGATAATTGCCTCACTCCTGTTAGGATGGCCTCTGTCAGAAAACAGAGCAAACCAAAAACCGGAAAGTTGCAAGTGTGGCAAGAGTGTGCAGAAATGGGAACCCTTGTGTTGGCAGGGATGTGAGTGGTGCGGCACAATGGAAGACAGTATGGCGGACCCTCAAAAAATCAAACCTGTGACTTAGCGATCCCACTGCAGGGTGTACATGGACAGAATGAAAGCCAGGGTCTCGAGCAGATATTTGCACACTGATGCAGTGTTATTCACAACAGAAAAGAGAGGAAAGCGACGTCAGTGTCCATCAGTGGATGAGCGGGCGAAGCAATTGTGGGACACATACAGACAGCGGAATGCCATTCAGCCTAGAAAAAAAGGAAGAAACAAAATCCTCTCACATGTGAACATGGTTCGGGGTGTCTAGCCCGTGGCCTACTGGCCACATGCGGCCCAGCACAAAATCGTTAATTTACTTAAAACTTTTTTTTTGCTCATCAGTTTTCGTTAGTGTTTGCGCATTTAATGTGTGGCCCAAGACCACTCTTCTTCCTCCAGTGCGGCCCAGACACACCGAGCGGTTGGACAACCCTGCAGGGATGGAGTGTGAGGTCATCGAGGGAACCCTAAGGGAGGTAAGCCAGTCACAAAAAGAAATGCACACAAGTGATTCCTCTTACATGAAGTCGTCCCCGAAGTCGTCACACTCTCAGAAACGGACAGGAGGAGGGTGGCTGCCCAGGGCTGGCGGGAGGGGTGGGGAGGGGCCTGCTGTTTTGTGAGGGCAGAGGGTCAGTTTCTCAGGAGGAAAAGTTCTGGAGATCTGTCCATGTGTAATGTGTGTGCAGTTAACATGTCCATACTGTACTCTTAACGTGGTGAAGATGGTAATTTTTACCTTATTTTTTAACTGCAATCTTTAAAATCTCAAAAGGTAAAATGAAAATATAATAAAAATAACATATTTCATATACAAAAATATTCCCTATTATTAATGGTTGAAGTTCTTGGGGACCGTTTTCTAGACCTTTTGGCCACCCCTCCCCCAGCCCAACTGATCATCCTGGTTGCTAGGCACCTGTTTACCATAGAGACAGAACACTCCGAGGGGTTCTGAGCAGTTATTTGTGCCCACAGGACACTGGCAGCTGGTGGCAGATCTGTGAGCTGGGCCAGGCATGGAGGGCCTGGTGCCGGCCACTGCTACCGCATCTGCCTTCCAGCTGATCCTGGAGCATTTGTGTGCGATTCTGCTGCTGATTTCTGAGGGCTTGAGACACGTCCCAGCTCTCCCCGTGTTCCTCTGGGTGATCCTGGTAGGCGCACTGGTGGTGGTGTGTTTGAAAGTGAAGAGACATCATACTTCCAGAAGTGTGAAGGCACTGGGCAAAAAATGTCCTGCCCACAATGAAGTCTCTGCAGGATGGAGTGAGGATACTGGACCGATGACAGAGGCCGGTGATGCCCCCAAGGCCCCTGGGGTGGAGGCCAGTCCTCTCAGGTTACAGACCTTGTGCTCGAAGGCCCTGAATAGGCACCTGAGCAGGATGCTGTCACTTCAGGACCTGGCTGATTTAGGGAAAGCCTTACACAACAGCCAGCCTCCTAAACGTTCCCACGTGACCGACAAGAAGCCCTCCTGCAAAGCGTCAGGAACTGACGGAGAACAACTTCAGAAGAACATGACAGACGATTTGAACAAGGACACTCGTTACCCGGAAAGTCCAGAACTGTGCCGAGGTGACATGATGAGACAGAAGCAGGACTTCCGAGAGAAGGAGGAGAGACAAAGGCTGCAGCTGTCGAAGGCACCACTGCAGCAGGTCCTGCAAGGCAGAATCAGCCCGTCTGTGTCCATGGCCAGAAACCCGCTGCAGACCGGCCCCAGGCCCGAGATCCTTGGAGGTCACTTGGCTCACGTCACGATGCAGGTTGAACCACAGAAGGAAGCAGAGGATGGGAACCAGTTGGTCCACGGGTCGGAAGATGGTCTCGAGGGTGTCCCTCGTGACGCTGAACTCAACGTGTCCCTCCTGCCTGCTGACGAGGAAGAGCAGGGAAGAGCCCGAGAACTGTGGGAGCAGAAGCAAGTCAACGGAGCACTTGCAGGAGACCTGACAAGCCTGCGGGCCGAGAAAGCATCTCTGCAG
Organism: Tonatia bakeri; assembly: GCA_004024845.1. Taxonomy (NCBI): domain Eukaryota; kingdom Metazoa; phylum Chordata; class Mammalia; order Chiroptera; family Phyllostomidae; genus Tonatia; species Tonatia bakeri. Next base: position 3,343 of record PVIA01000110.1, read on the forward strand.
CGCGAAAATGCAAACCTGAATGCTGAGATTGAGCAGCTGAAGCTGAAGCTGCAAATGGTGCCTGATGCCTATGATGATCGTTTAACCCAACTCCAGAAACAGCTGTTTGAGGCGGAAAGGCGCTGCTTAGAAATGGAGAAGAAACTGCTCAACGACTGGAGAAACATGAACTCCACCTATCAGATGCTGAACAGCTACAAGAAGATGGCCCAAGACATGAGCCAGGATCTACGAAGAAGCACTTTCTACTACGAGAGGGAGATCCGATATCATCGGGAACGAGCAGAAGCTGCCCAGATGGTGGCCGAGAGCATGGAGAGAAAGCTCCAGGAGCTACAGAGAGAAAATGACCGCGACAGGCAGCTGCTGGCCAAGGCCAAGTCCACCTTCCAGCCTTTCCCAGGTGGTCCTTTTGCTCCCACTGCTCCACCTGCAGTCCCCAGAGGCCCAGAAGTGCCAGTCCATCCCCCGGGTCCCAGGGTCCCCAAGAAGGATCAAGGTCACTCGGGAAGAGCTAAAAAATTCAGGGTCACCTTCCAGGTTTGACTCGGCTGCCACAGCGGCCGGGCCCTGAGTCCCCACACCCAGGACACAACATCTGCCGGTGTTTCTTTCCCAGTAATTCTGATCGACCTCTCCTTAGTGAGGCACTCTCACTAAAGCCATACCACCGATGCTCTTAGCAGTGCACAGCTTTATGACTTCACGCTGATGCTACTTAAATATCGATTCGTTAGTGTAATTCTCATGAGTGCAGAATCCCCCAAAAGACCCTTTAGAATCTCCTGATGTAAGCACAGTGCTTTGATTTAAACGACCATTATTACTCAAACCGTCATCTCAGTTTGACGCAGAGATTTTGGCAAAGCCATGACTGTTATCACACAGCTGCAGAAGTAACTTAGTAAGCGCCTGAAAAGTTCGGGGTTGGTTTTAAAAACCTACAAAAAGAAAGAACAAAACTCGGACAGGGCGCTACTCCATTCAAACTACATACTGTTTTTATTACTTTAGTCTTGAATTCGTAGTTTAGCCCCCAAATTGTAGGGTAGTTTAGCCCTAAATTTATAGATTAGAAATCTTTAGATGTTTTTCCTGCTTTAGAGTTTTGCCTTATTCCTTTTTGTTTAAGACACCATTTATTGTTTAACATTTCTATATTTAATGCAAAATACAGGATGCTTCTCTCGGGGGCAGACACACATCTGCCACTCGCTCTCCCCCTGACACATGCGCCCTCGCTCTGCATTTCTCTCTCACACACACACCCAGAGTGAACATACAGGGTCCTCTTAGCCATTCTGAACCCGAAGAAAATGTGAAAACACTGTAGCAACCTTAAATAAGTAATTTCAATAAATGAGTTCGTGGAAAGACCCGTGGTGTCCTGTCGTCTGTGCACAGAGACCGTCCTGAGTCACTGCCCCTGAGCGAAGCTGCCGGGTGCGTCCGCCAGGACCCCACTAAAGACAGCTCCTGAACACGGCGGAGAAAACGGGAGATGAAGGCCCTCCCTCAGTGTGATGAGGCTCAGGGCTTGGGGCAGGAGGGCCCATGGTGTCACTGAGCCCAGTGGCAGCTGTCTCTGGAGCAGGGACCCCTGCCCCCACCCTCTGCCCTCCTGTCCTCTAGGCACTGCTGAGTGACGGGCACCAGCCTGGAGGCCTGTGGAATACAGGCTGGGGCAGCCTCGGGCACAGGGCAGGCCCGGGGAGGACCTGAAAGTCCTCGGAGGAAGACCACCACACTGAGGTTGACGCAAGTGCGTGCGGGCTCTGTCGCCTGGCTCAGACCCTCCTCTCGCTCTGTAACTGCCCCTAGAGCTTCTGCACTGACCTGGGGCTCTGAGGGATCTGGACACAGGGGTGGAGAGAGTGCCCAGGGGCCCCCAGCAGGCATGCGAGGAGGGGCAAGGCCCGGGAGTGAAGGCAGAGAAACAAAGGAGGATGCAACCTGCTCTGCAGACCATTCCAACAGGGTGATGGGTGACAGGGGTGATGGAGTCACACCTCAGAGGTGACATTTATGGTGGGATGAGAGACCACGTATTCCAGGCAGAGAGGACAGGAAAGACTCGGGCCTGAGTCCTGGCTTCTGGGGCAGGGAAACAGGGCCGAGCTGACGGGCCCTGGGGAGGAACGGGACGCAGGCCCCTGTGCAGGGGACTCCTTGGTGCAGTGTCCTAACGCCGACACGGGCAGGTGTAGACTTGGGGGCGGTGTGGTGGCTGGGACATGGTGAGTGTGTATTCTGCTCAGATCTCTGTGGCCATGGAAAGAGTGGAGGGGAGGGCCAGGTGGGGACACATGGGGGCAGTCTGGGTGAGTGTGGCCGTCACAGAGATGGAGAAGGACATTGCAGCTGGGCCTGGGTGGCTGAGGGTCAGAGAAAGCAATGAAGGGCGATCTTAGACCTTTTCAATGACCCTGCCTGTGGTTTGGCACCAAGAGAATATCAACAAAAGCTCCCCAGGGGGCCTCTTCATGCAGGACCCAGCTGCACCACCTGCACTGAAACCCCGGGTTTCCTAGGAAGAGGGCATGGAGTCAGGTGCATCCATTAGGACTGCCACATCGTTTCTCCAGCACCCGAAGGCCCTCTGAGCTGGGTGATCCCACCTTCCAGGGACTCTCACCACAGGGCCTCCCAGGGCAGACTCAGGAGGGGTTCACGTGCAGGGCGAGGACTCCCAAGTGTGGGCATTTACTACCCAAGTCGAGCTTACACACACCACTGGTGGGGATGCCGGCAGGAACAACATGTTAGCTCCAGCAGAGTGCAGAGTCAGGGGAAGAGCAAGACCAGAGGCACCCACGAATGGGGTGTGCGCCCTCATTGCTGGCACCTTGCCCGGCCCTCTGACTGTCCCTGCTGCAGCCTGGAGTGAGGTGGGAGGTCTGGGAGGTCTCTCTGGAGGAGGTGGCTCCTGAGCTGAACACTGAAGGATGAGTAGAAATTGTCTGCATTGCTGTTCACACTGGGAGGGGCATGTGAATCACTCGGAGATTTTGTTACAAAGCATTCCCAATTCATCAGGTCTTCGGAGGGTCTGAGACGCTGCACTTCTCCCAAGCGATGTCCATGTTGGACCCAGAAATTTAATAGGCAAGATCTTTAGGTGATTATGGGGAAGGAGTGGGGCAGTTGAAGGGTGGAGAGACATTTCTGCCCGAAGACCCAGCACAGGCAAAGTTCAAGGGCACCAACAGCCTGGTCTGGGTGAGCAGGCGGATGTGTAGAATTACCTTTCCAGAGCCCAGAAACTCAAAGCCAGGAGGGGACTACTGGAAAGCAGAGCAATGTGTGACGCGTGCCCACGCCCCATTCCCACTTACCCTGTTCCATACTCCGGCCACCAAGGATGACCCTTGTCCCTAGACAAGCCCATCTCAGAGGAGCACAGTGACCCGCAGAGCAAGACCGCCCTGGGGAGCCAGGGCTGGAGGGCTGTCGCCTCTTGGACACAGGGTCGCTGTGCAAGGAGCGAGGCTCTGTGGCCCGAAGGTAACGTCGACGGCGTCAAAACTCCAGCACCAGGTGCTTTGTCTCGCGAGGGGGTGTCTGGCAGGTCACGTGTCCTCAACCTTCGTGGACACATTGACGCAGACTCAGCCTCTAAGTATTTAAGTGACAAGTATGTATTTTTACCCTCTTTGGATTTAAAGAATATGTATTTCACTGTGTCCACCTCAACCAAAGGTTTAGATACATGCATATATATTTAACATACGGCTTTTTAGACATTACAAAGTCTGTATGCCTTCTCATTCCAACCCACCCAATTCTCATCCAACCATCGCCCAGGTAGCTGTTTTGAGGTCAGCTGCCGATGAGACCATGTGTCCTTTGTCGAGGGTCATGTGCTGGCCAGACTTTTATTTGTTCGTTCAGTAACTCACTGAACAAAAATTACCAGGCCCCAGGCACCAGGCAGATTTGGGGATACCGCTGCGAACAAGACAAGTTCCGACTTGGAAGGGCTGAACCTGACCAAGAGCAGGCAGTGACCGAGGCACTGTTGGGGGTGGGGGTCCCTGCCAAGATCCCCCTCCGGTTGGTCCTGAGAATTATCGACACCATGGCAGGTCCCCAGGGAGACGGGAGACTGGCGGCACCCACAGGGCGGGGTGGCAAGAGGAGCACCTGTGGCTCTTCTGTTGCCGGGTCCCCAGGACAGACGGGGCAAGACGAGCGTGACGGTCGGCGAGAGGCTGTCCAGCCCCTCAGCTGCAGTGGCTTTTGTCCTCATGCTGGTCGCCGGGTGACTGCAAGACAAATGCTGAGCCTCTAGAGTCATGTTGGACGTTCAGGACAGAAAGCAGGGAAGGGCGAAGGGCTAAAGGAATCAGTTCCTTTCCAAAGAGTTTTCCCAGAAGCTCCTTCCAGGATATTCTGTTCCTTCTCATTGGCTTGAATATCTCCCAATCCCCTACCCTTCTCCCCCCACCCCAGAAAAAAACAGCCCGGCTGCTGGCATGTATAAATTAGCAGAAAATAAATAGTTTAAGTCTCACCAGGTTGACAGATGAATATTGAGGTCCTCCCGTAACGATAATGAATCCCTGAGTGACTCCCAAGCTGAGAAATGTTTGAAGCCATTTGAAACGAACTTAGCATGTGTTCCCCCTGGTTTTCCTTTAAAAAGAAAGGAAAAAGCTTCTACACGTCCGATCTCGGGCACACTCTGGGCTCTGTGCCTTTGCACTTGCTCTGTTCCCTGCACGGGACGACGCTCTTCCCCATTCTCGCCTTCACGGTTCTCGCTTCCCTCTGGTCTCCAATTCGATGCCACTTCCTCGGAGGCCTCCTTGTTCACCTTACTGAAAACGCTGTGGCTCCTCAGCTCCACCCCCTTCCTCTGCTTTCCTTTCTTGAGAGCACTCAGAGCCACGGGACAGTAGAGCATGGGGTTGGTGGTTTGTGTGCGTGGGGTCTGTTTTCCTTGCTGGAATGTAAATCCCAGGAAGGCATGCACTCTGCCTGCTGTGTTCTCTGGTGTTTGCCCAGGACCCAGGAGAGGGGTGCCCGGCACACAGAGCACACTCCATAAATATTAGTTGAAGGAGTGAATGAACGAACGATCATCTGGCTCATTGTAGAACTCTCGATCTGCCACTGGCTAAGGAGGTACTGCTGGGCTCCTGGAAAACTGACCCAGTGAGGGAGATGCCTGCTCACAGGTGCCTGGGCAGTGCCCCCACCCCCAGGGAGGGGCGTCCTTTATTAAGTAATCACGTAACTAGAAACTGTACTTTCTACAAGTTGTGAATGCAGATGCTTTATAACAGCTTCATTTGGTAATACTCTCAGAACTTAATTGGACCTGACAGATTAGAAAATATGTCAGATTCTGACAAAACATTCTGACTCACCTGAGCAATTTTACCCCATAGGGTCAGAATAGAAGCAGCTAGTACAGCATCATGCCCGTGAGCTGGAAGAACGCTGGCATTGAATGGGCTAACATTTGTATCTCCTATCCCCATTTCCATGCCGCTTAGATGGATGCATGATGTATTTTCCAAACCTAACTGAAAGACTGGATCTGTATCTTAGGATTCTGACTTCCCCATTCGCTCTAAATTCTTACACATCTAAACTGGAAATGAGTTATTTTTGTATTTTCAAGAAAGCTAGAAATCAAGGAGGATCGCTGAAAAGCCAGGTGATCTAGGGAATACTAATTTGTCTCCCTTAGGGAGCTCGGTGCCAAAAGACTAACCGTGAAGCAAAGCCGTAATGACACTCTGGGGAAAGGCGCCGGCCCCGGGGGGAAGGGGAAGGCGCACAGACGGGACAGGAAGACAGCAAGGGATTTCCTCATGGAAGCGGACAAAATAAGGAAGCATGTTAGCGTCCCTTTTCTGAAAGGTTGGGGGATGACTATCACATCGTCTGTCCTGCTAGTGGGCAGTCTAGGCGGCCTCAGTGTGGGGTTTCCTCCCCAGCCCTGCCCTCCTCCCTGAAATGGGGTGAGGTGGGGTCACTGTGTACGTCTTGGGGCTTCTACGGGTGGTGTGAGGTCGATAGCATTTTTCACATTCCTCCCATAGCCCTTATCTTGCTGCCTGATATTTGTTTACATTTCCATGTCCCATGGGAGGTCGTGGCCCCTCCAGGGCTGGGCTCCCAATGTGCTCTACACTGCACAGGCCGGTGAACGTTCATTTGGCAGATCAGCGGTGGAGCAGACACACCTTCTTGCCCTACCATCTGCAAACGCATTCAATTAGTTTCACCTACATTCCAAAGGCCTGGAAAAACCTTCGTCTAGCAATGACTAGTAACTTGTCCTAGTCAGAAGGTGTCTGATTATTTTTAAAAAAGGGAAGGTTAGACTTACTTAAGAGTTCTCTACAAGTGCATGAGAGATTATGTAGTGACTAGTCTATTAGGTAAATATTCAGGAAATATGTTCCAAGTGGGAGAGGAAGAAATTAATTTTCACAGGCAAGAAGAGTTTCTGAACAATAAACAACTTTGCAAAGTTTGTCTCTACAATAATCCTCAAATTTGCACTGACTCTGACCATATTCAAGAATACATTCCTATTTTTCAAAACGTAGCTTGCCCCTCAAACTGGAAATGCTGATGGTCAGTGCTGACCCGCTCACCGGTTTAACCCAACCAGTAGTCACTGAGCCTCGGCGGAGTGCCCAAGCGCTGAGGATGCCATAGCGAACGGGTACAGGCGTGCCTTCAGAGAGCTTAGGATCATCACACAGGGGCACAAATAAGTGTAAAATTTTCACTCTCAGAAGATAAATGGACATGGTTTTAGGGTTATACATTTAGCGAGATGGGCCCTAATTTGAGAGTTCAAGGCCAGCTCTCCAGCAGAAATGGTGAATATGCAAGATCTGAAAGGAGGTAGACTGACCAGGTGGTTCGGAGGGAAGAGAGGTTCGGGGAGAAGGCCCAGCAAGCCGGGGTCCTTGTCAGGACAATGGGCGGAGACCACCCCGGGGCGTGCACCATTCTAGGGAGCCGGGCCTATCTTTGGAGAAGGGGAAGTCACCAGAACACGTTAGGCCAGACCGGGGTGGGGTGGGTCGAGCTGTGGCAAGAGGTGCTTTGCCTTTCCAAAGACTCCGTGGAGGCCCCGAGGGCAGCAGGCAAGAGATGTGAGGGGGGCCTAACCTTCCCCCCAGGCCCTGCACAGAATGACTCCTTCTTAGTGCAGGTCAGTGTTCTACCACACATTAAACTGAAAGCTGAAAGTGTACTTCCAGAAAAACAAGGACATGGAATGCCGGCCACACTGCACCCAAATGAGTCTTTAAAGCAATTGTTCCCTCTAAAGCCTAAAAATGTCTCCGGGATGGAAACGAGCCTTATCCGTCGCTGAGTCTCCAGTGCACCATGGAAACTGGTAAAACGCTTGTCCGGGGGCCGAGGGAAGCCTGGTGTGCTCTCTGCCATGCTACCGTGGCAAAGAACCACTGTCTGTGCAGCCTGAAGGACGGACTTTCATCGTCTCACAGTCCAGGGGGCTGGAAGTCCCAGATCAAGGTGCCTGCAGGGTGCGCTCCTTCCAAGACTGAGGGAAAGTCTGCCCCCAGGCTCCCTCTTGGCTGGTGGAGGCGTCTCCCTCGTCGTCCTTCCAGTGTCTCCGGGTCCGAGCCTCCCCTTGTGTCAACAGTCATATTGGATTTGAGCCCCCACCAAGGGCCTTGTTTTACCCTTGGTCTCCGCTGTGGGGACCTTATCTTCACATATGGTCACAGTCTGGGTACTTGGGGTTAAGACTCTCACATGTGGATTTTGGGGAACACCATCCAACCCACAATCCAGGGGGCTGTGCATGTGGGTTCCATTTAACAAGGCAGCTTCTGCTTGCTCCATAGCAGGCCAGCACCCTGGGGTGGGGCCATGCAGCAGGGTCCCAAGTGGGGGGTACAGGGCAGACAGCACTCTCTCTCCTGGCCTCTGCAAAGCTCGCCTTGTCTCCCTGAAAATGCCTAACAGAAGCAGACAGGTTTTCCAGACTGTTAGGTTCAACTGTGTCCACCCCCCTCAAATTCATGTGTTGAGTCCTAACCCCCAGAATGTGACTATATTTGGAGTCAGGGCCTTTAAAAGGGTGATAAATTAACATTAGGTTGTTATAGTGGGCCCTAATTCAACATGGCTAGGGTCCTTATAAGAACACTGTACATGTGTGTGTGCATAATTTGTGTACATACATAAAATCTCGAAGGGAAACACACAGAGAGAGCCCCCTGCGAGCCCCCTGCATTCAGGAGAAGGCAGGCCCGTCGCCTCCGTGACCGCAGGCTGCTCCTCTCCACAGCAGTGAGAAAACAAATCTGCTATCAAAGCCCCAGTCCATGGTATTTGGTCACGGCATTCCTAGCAAACCGATATACAAACTAGACTGGCCAACAGGACTTCTGAAAACCCAGTGCCATCCAACAGTCCCGCACCGAGGCTCACTCCTTCTGAGTGGAAGGCCCTGCCTGGCTCCTGAGCGCCCACCACGCCTCGGGCTCTGTGCCGAGGGCACCGCCAGGGCTACCTTATTCCATCAGCACGACTTGGTCCAGACGGAAAGGCTGCCATGCTCTCAATTTCTCTGGAAGAGAACCCGAGCGGAAGAGATGGGAAGTGACCTGCCTGAGGTTGCCCTGCGGGACGGGCATAGATGCAGGGTGTCCCCGCCTGACCCCTACACCCTTGAGCCTCTGCGCTGGCCTGAGGACAATTCTGGGAGGCAGAGCCTCAATGCATCGTGGGGTCCACAGGTACGGCTGACACATCTGAGGGGTTAGGTGGAGAGATCAACTTGCCCTTGACAACCATTTCCCCTCGAGAGTATGAAAGCAAACCGCCTGGTTAAAAAGTGAGGCAAACCTTAGGACCCAGCAAGACTGTGAAAAGACGCCCCACACAACGTGCCACCATGGAAAGGCAAACTGGAATGAACATCTGTTAGAGCGCCCGACATCCAGAACGCGGACAACACCGGGTGCTGGAGAGGATGCGGGCTGGGAAGTCTCACTCATCGGGGGCGGGGACGCAAAAGGATGCCGCCACTTTGGAACACAGTCTGGTACTTTCTTACGAAACTAAACATTCTCGCCACACAGTCCAGTGACTGTGATCCTTGGCATGCACCTAAAGGAGCTGAAAACTTATTTCCACACAAAACCCTGTGGGTGGATATTTATAGCAGCTTTATCCACTACTGCCAAGACTGGGCAGCCACTGCGTCCTTCAGTGGGTGGAGGAATAAGTGGTGGGTGTCCATACCAGCGGCTGTCAGCCCTTCCCATCTCACAGCACACATATGCCAACTAGGAAAATTCTGAGGCGCACCCAAAAAGTTTTTTGGTGATCTGACAGAAAAGTATAGATATGACTTTGATTCATTCACATCGGACAGCTGTGGTTGTGTCAGCTGTTGTGATTTTTTTTCTCTGACAATGTAAGGGAAAAGGGGTCAGTGCCCCAGACTAAAGTTAGGTGTTGCATGTTTTAAAACTTCTCGCAGCACACCGGCTGAAAGTCACTGACCTTGACAACGGAATACCCTTCACTGCTAAAACAGAAATGAGCTGCCTAGCCATGGAGAGACACAGAGGAAACTGAAATGCGTATTATGAAGTGAAAGAAGCCGGTCTGAAAAGGCTACACACTACGTGAGCCCAACAGTATGACATTCTCGGAAAGACAAAACCTCAGAGACAGTAGAAGGATCTGTGATTTCCAGGGGTTTGGTGGGGTGGAGGGGCACGCAGGCAGGCAGAGCACAGGGAACGTGCAGGACAGTGAGACCACTCCGTATGGCACTGTACTGATAGACACATGTCACTACAGGTTTGTCCCAAGCCCACAGAATGTACAGCAGCAACAGTGAACCCTGATGCAAACTCTGGACTTTGGTGACCTGATGTGTCAGCGTGGGTCCATCAACTGTAACAAGTGTGCCCTGGCGGCAGAGTGGCGGGGGTAGGGGCGGGTGCTGGTGCTGAGGGAGGCTATGCATGTGTGGGGAACAGAGGTGCCTGGGAAATCTCTGCACTGTCCCTTCCATTTTTCTGTGAACCTAAAAATACTCTAATAATAATGTCTTTTAAAAACTACCACTTTCTCTTTAGCTTGGGTCAGCTTATGTCTCTAGATTCTTCTTAATTCTTGCAGAAACCATCAGCCCGCCATTAGGGATACCAAAACTAAACCCACCTCTCAGAGCCCAAATCAAGTATTTTTGCCTTTGCTATGACCACAAGTCATGGGACTCCTGTCGAAAAGGATTTTAAGCAGAGAAAAGATGGGGACTGAATGGTAATGGGAAAAAATACAATGAGGATTAAATAAAAATAAAATTAAAAAGCAAAGATTGGAAGGCAATGGCAAATCCTCCTGTCACAAAGTGATGGGGGGAGTGTGCCCTCCATGGCTGAAGCCGAAGGCACCCTGTGGGGGCCCCTGTGGCCCCGTTGTTGGCCAAGAGAACGTCTACCAGCCTGTGCACGGACGGTCCACAGCCGGGGCGTTCAGAACGTTCCCCACTCTCCAGGCCACCCACCAGCACTAGGGGCCCAAACCCCAGAATGCCAGTAAGAAAAAGACACGTGAAATGCCGTTTCAAAAGGGTAATAAACGAGACGGAAAGACATATTTAATCTTGTGGAATACCAAACTTTTTCTTGAATCTAAAACTGCCTACATGGCTAGAGCCGTGTTATTCATGTTTTTACCTTGATTTGCTGAAATTCACATTTCCCCATAATCAGCACCCCTGTTGGAGGCAGAAACGTGTATGGAGAAACAGGGAGTCCAGCTCTGAGACCAGCAAGCCGGTGTCCCACCCTCTTCCCTGACCAGCAGGCCCCCTCCCGCGGATGCCCTTGCCACCGCTCAGAAACGTGGGCCACACGGTGGACCGAGCAGGCGAGAGGAGTCGTCCTGTCCGCAGAAGGGTTAAGCACTGAGTCACCTGCAGCCAGCGGCGCGCCCGGTTTGAGGTCCGCCTGGGCGGGGCGGCTTATCTGTGAGTCACGTCGCTGAACACACTCTGTTCTCCAGCTGGTTGGTTAGCAACCCGCTTCCAAACAGCGCATCCAGCGGCGGCTGCGCACAACCCCTGAAAGCGAGAGGGGCTGCTCGGTCCGCCGCAGCATCCAGCAGCGCGATGAATGCGGCACTGAAACGGACCGTGGTTTTCCCACGGGTTTGGACTCGAAAAGCAGCGCTGGCCCTGTGATTCCCTTTTCACCCTGAGAGTGATGGCCGGAGGGGCAGGGCCACTCTGGGGCCCCTGGCTACGGGGCAGAAGAGCAACACTTCTGAGAAACTTTAAGTATAGCTAAAAAAAAAAAAAAGAAAGAAAGAAAGAAAAAGGAACCAGCCCAGTGGTCCTCTTGTTGCTCTTGTGTTATTATGTTGTGGCTTTTTCCCAGGTTCTGACCCTGTGATCCAATTCTTAGCAGCGGACAGGATTTCATGGTGAGGGGTGTTTTAAACTGGAACCATAAACGCAGTTATTCTGACCACAGATTCCGTTGAAAGAAGCCTGCATTTCAAGTCGGGAGGCAGGAGCAGGAGGGCGGGGCTCTGTGGCTCCCAGACTGGGAGAAAGGTGTGAGGCCAGGCTGTTTTGTTGCTAGGTGACAGGTTGCTTGTGACAACAATCCCTTTTCTCTGAAGGACTAGGGTGCCCTTTTTATTTTACAAGAGCAGTGTATTTTCTCCGTACAGAAAGTACACATGGGGTTCACACTAATTCAGGATGTAATAGTAAACAGTGTTTATGGAAGGGAATGCTAGTCCGTTTTTAGATTATCATGTTTGCTTTCTGATGCCACCTGGGAGATCACTGGCCTGAGGAGGCAGGGCTCGTCCCCTTGCTCAGCTGATCACCACCGGCTGACCTGTGAGTGAATTTCTCCGAGCCCCTCAGCTCCCCCAGGGGAGAACTGAAGGTGCCCCGAGCTCCTCAGCGGAGAACAACGTGTCTGTGTTCAGAAATGTTACGGGGTTGATTTTACGGTTTCACACTAGTCAGCTGACCCTGGCGCGAGTGTGTCACAATACCTTCTGTACTTGTTTTCCCATCACTGAGTCTCCCCTAGTGTGCGGCGTGTGCGTGCCGTGTGCTGGCGAGAGACCCCGGGACAGAACCCTGATCTCCTGCGTCCTGACAGCCTCAGCGGCACCTAACGAAGAAACTGGCTGGCAGTAGATGCTGAATAAATGCTCGTGAAGGTGATGAGGGAAGGGGGCACAAAGGTTAATATGGTGTCGCATCTTCCAGTGACTCGGATTTTAACTAGATTCAAGTCAGGCTCTGAAAACAGCGAGGGGGTGATTGGTACCCCGGCCTTCGTAGAAAGAGACAGACCTCTAAATATGCTTAGTTTAGAAACCTGCCCTTCCTATATAAAACCGTGCTTTACATGGAAATATCGATCGAAAACTCTTGGGTGTAGTTTCAGAACGCTAATATTCGTTTAATTTTAAGGAACCACAGGGTTAAGTCTAAAAGTGGAGAAGTGCAGAGACTTGAGAGGCAGCCCCGGGGTTTAATGTTTTTCCTAAGCTGAGTTATTCTCCTCAGTGGAGTGAGGGCTCTGCTACCACGACACAGTCTAAAGTCATGTCTGACAACAGAGAGTGACGCGTGTGCTGGGCTTTCTTTCCTTTCAGATGGTGCAGCAGAATCCTGGATGAACCTTGTCTCTTGGGCGTCAGAAGCAAGGTGCTGCCCCTGCACCATCCCAGCCATCTCCGACACCCTTCAGGACACTGACTCTTGTTCCCAAAGAAGAAGGACCATTACTGAGTGCCCACGACAGGCCGGCTGCTGTCCTGAACGCTTCACCTGCACCCATCCTTTTAACCCTCACAAGAACCCTACGAGGTGGAAGTCATTATTTTCTGTGTCGCAGAGGAAGAAACCGAGGCACAGGGAGGTTAAGTAATGTGTCTCAGGACTCTGCCTCTCGTCCGTGGCAGAACTGTGTTGGAAACTAGACAGGCTGGCTCCAGACTCCACTCTCCCAATCCTTCCATGACACCACTCTGAGACAGAACAGGGGAGGGAAGTACTACCCATGAGTCGTCACCACATCAGGTGGGGACTCTCCACCCAGCAGCCCCATCCCATATCTGCCTCTCCTTGCCCTTGTTCTGGGCTGGGCTGGGGTGGACGGCTCACTCGAATCACAGCTTGAACACAGCTCGGCCCTGGAGCTCCCCTGTCCTTGAGCTGGGCTTGTGCTAGTGGAGCCCAGCCTCCCTGGAGTTGACCTGAGGGTCACCCTTCACAGCCCTGAACCCTGAAAGCCTGGGACTGGCCCTCGAGGGGAGCCCCGCAAGACACTGCCTGCCAACAGCACTGCCTGGGGGAAGTGTGCTTCCTCAAGGGCAAGCCTGGGGCGGCACCCTAGGAGATGGTGACTCTCCTGACAGAGAGAACTTTTTGCACAGCGGCTCTGCCACAGGCTGCTGGGACAGACTGCCCTCTCCTCCAGGGGTGGGGGTGGGGGCACACACACACAACCACGTAACACACATACACACCACACACACTAGACACATACACACACCCCACAAACACTGCACACACATGCACTAGACACAAAGCCCACACCACACACACTCCATGCGCTTTATGTAACAGGCTTGCCTCCCTCCAGCTCTCCCCTCTGGCCGGCAGACACTCCTGAAGGAACAGCCCACACCTGCATTCCAGAACCACTCGGGTCCCGGCCCTCCCCTCCCTTGGAGAGGCCCTGGCTCCCAGAGTGAATCAGACAGCTGCGCACAGCAGCCCACGGTTCGCCCCGCCCTGCCCGCAGGAAGCAAGAGAGAGAAACTGTACAGCCTCTCTGTCCAGGCTGGGGGCACGTGCGGGAAAGGTGAGGAGAGCGAGTGGGTGCTGTCTGAGAGCAGGGACAGCCCCAGAGAAGTGTAGTGACTCAGGGAGGTGGCCTAACGCAGACACAGGGCTCTGGAACGGCAGGGCCCAGAGCCAGTGGCGGCCCCTCTTTGACTCCTGCTTCTGTGCTGCGGGGAATGGAATGTGTGCATCTGGGACACCTGAGAGGTGGGGTCAGAGGGGACAGCCCTGGGGGAGAATGCCAGAGCAGGGCTGGATTCTTTCTGCTTTAAAAAAATCCAAGCATCATTTCTTTTAGGAACCTCCCTGCAGGGCCCTAAACGACCTCCAGGACCTGACTGAAGGCCAAGGGAGGTGGTACCTTTGAGGACACTGAGTCCTCGGGATACTACTGAACGTCAGGCTGCCATTCAACGGGGCTTACCACGTGATCTCTCCAGGGCACAGACCCCAAATTATCAGATCTTTTCCCAGGTGCACTTCGGACCATCACCAGCGATCGAGGCAAACGCACATTTCACTTACAACCTCTCCAGAAAGACCAACAGCCATGTGACTAACAGCCCTGGAACCACATGAAACTGGCTGAGCGACAAAGCGTAGCTTACAGAGTGGTCAGGTGCCCTGGAGTCCCCGGGGGTCTTGTGAGAGTGTGGGTGTGGGGTAGGGCCTGAGATTCTGCACTTCTCCCGGTCTGTGCCATGGCTGTGGGTCTGAGGATCACGCTTTGGGTACCTAGTACCAGGGGCACCACAGAGCATGCGGGAGGGGGTGGGTCTTTGTGCCTGCCAGGGCGTGAGGGGCAGAGATGGATCCTGGAGGCGAGATGGGTGACAGGAGGAGTAAAGACATCCCAGACCCACCCCGTATAAGGCAGTGGGTGACAGGATGAATGTCCGCGGTGATGGAAGCTGCCCCCAACTCGAGGACCAGGCTGGGCCAACCAGGTATCCTCTGAGGAGCAGCAGGGACAGAGAGGTTAGGGACTTGGAAGCTGGAGCCTGCCATTTAGTAGCTGGGACACTAGGCAGGCCTGAAAAGTGGGGATAGCAACGCCAGTCCTGTAGGACTGTGGTGAGGATTAAATGAGATGATACGTCAAGGGCTTAGTATAGGGCCTGGCGCAGCCCAAGCTGGCGGTGAATAGAATACTTGTCCATATTATTATTGCTGTAGTTATAAACAGCTGAAGTGAAGGAGGGGTGTGCCTCCGCTTACTTCTGAGTCCTGTGCCAGCACCTCTCAAAGCAGGTGGCTCCTGGTCCAGGCAGAAGCTCTGTTCTCCCCATGTGCGGCCCCTGGAAGGTGGACAGGAGAACTGGTGACCTTGACAAGAGGACAGAAGGTCTCATTCCCAGGGCTGATGAGAGCCTGTCCTTGTTCCTGGGCAGAATTTACTGTCCCTGGTCAGGATGAACTTATGGGTGGAAAAGTTATTCAAACATGTTCTAAACAACCCATCATGACCGTGAAGTATCACCATATGGCAGACTCTCTCTACTTCAGTCACAGGACACAGGATGTGTCCTAACACAAGGTGCCACCAGTTTCAGGGTGGGATTACTGATGCCAGGTTTTCCGACACTGGTGTCTCAGTGAGACCCGCTAAGCCACATGTCCCAGCCACTCCATGGCGGCCAGGAGCTGTGCTGAGTGTGTCGCTGAGGCACCTGCAGCAGAGGGTGCACCCACGTTCCCCAAATGGCCCCCTTGCGGAGACAAACCCGGAGCTGAACGGCAGGTACCAGGCACAGCCACGCTCCGGTGCAGCCAGACCTCCGGAAGACGACTGTGAACGTCAGTGAAACGGGCAGAATCTGAATAGCAATGATGCTTTCCAAATCCTCTGGCATTCTTAATCCTGTTTTCCTCTCCTCCCCTTCTTGAGGAGGGCAGGGTAAACAGGCCTGAGGCCAGCTGGCCGTGCTCTCTGTCCTCCTCACGTGGATTTGGTGTGAAATGCTGACGTTTCTACATGGCCATTTTTAGTGCATCGTGCCGCTCTTTCAAGGATGTGGCCAATGCGCAGAGGTGCTTCCTGGTTTTACAGGTGAAGAGACACAAGGCCAGCCATCCTCACTAAACCATGTGGTCCACTCTGCTCCTGGCACACCTGGACGGCCCCACCTTCCTGAGGACAGGGGCCCCACCCACCCCTCCCCGGCCGGCGCCTGCCTGGGGAGGCGCCCACCGTGATCTCTGGCCGACCACAGTGTGCCAGCCTGGACTTCCTCATCCCAAATGTCAGTCCAAGGGGACAGCAGAGTCATCACACTCTCCTTCACTGGAGGGAGGGGGCCCGGAGGCCCCGCCCTCTCCTCAGGTTACAGATGCATTTCAGCAGTGGGGCTCCCTGGCTCCCTCAGCAGAGCACCTGGCAGAGGACATGCAGGCAGCAAACAGAATGCTTGTCGATGTTATTTTTAATAACTGAAGCTGAAACAACCGAGTGGCAGGCACAGCGCACGGGCGCTGGGTCTGTTGTGATGGACAAGACGTGGCCTTGCCTCCAGCGGCTGACAGGGAAGGTGTCCTTAAACCAAAGGTGGCAGAACAGTAGGCTCCGTGCCCCAGGAGCCCGTGAGCCCCGCTGAGTATGCCTCTGAGAGGTGAGGAAGACCTCCCAGTGGAGGGACATCTGGGCTGTGCTACGGTCTGAACGTGTCCCCCCCAGATTCGTGTTGAAGTAAAACCCCCAAAGATGATGGTCCCTGCCCCCAGCCACCATGCAAGGACACAGAGAGAAGGCACCAGCCCTGAGCCTGGAGGACAGCTCTCACTGGGTGCAGCCACACTGGCGCCTTGATCTCGGATTCCGGCCCCGGAACTGGGAGAGGGGAAAGTTGTTGAGAGTCACCGGGTCTGCAGACTTTTGTCAGTGCAGCCCGAATGGACTAAGACCAGAGGGAGAAGAGGGGAGAGGACGGTCAGTATCGAGAGAAGGTAGTGAAGGCAGAGAGGTGAACGTGAAAGGACATGGCCTCCCCGGGGGTGTGGGAGTGGGTCTGGCCTGGCTAGAATGCACGAGGGCCCAGGGCTAGGGGAGGGGGGGAGACAGGCTCCCGTGTGCCACCCAAGGGGCCAGAGCCTGGTCCTGTGGGCGGTGAGAAGCTAAGTGGGAGGGCAATCTTCTGAGGACCATGGGGCTCCAAGGATGGGACCCTGAGTTTTGACAGGAGGTGGTGGGCAGTGGAGGCACAGGGAGTCCCTGTGGGGGAAGGCCTGGCAGATCTAGCGCAGTACCACTCGCACCCAGACACTGGGTGGATTTCTGTGTAGGTGATGCTCCCTACGTGGTATGGGTGAGGAAAAGGTCGCAGTAAGTGGCTAGTGGGCTTAACACCCTGTGATGTTCTCCAGACTGGCAATGCAAATCACACCGGAAGTCCACAGTGGTGCTCGGTGGCCTCATTATGATGTCTGCATATGAAACTCAACCCCAGATAAATGGGTTTGCCTGCTTAGCAAGCCCCTAGAACTCCGGATGTCCACTGAACATGCTGTCCTTCGAAAGTGGGTACTGTCCCTCTGCTGTTACCAAGAGGCTGCTTACAGGGGTATCCCAAATAAAGGCTTAGGTTTATCTTGAGACAAATGTCCTAGAAGAATCTTGATTCATGCAGCTTTAAAAGACACTGCCACCCAGGAAGTGACTGGACTCCCTGATTCTCAAGAGCAAGGTGGGCCTGTCTGCTGTATGTGTAGTCAGACGTGGGTTCACCCACAAGAAACCGGGGTTTGAGTTTCAGGGCCCCTCACTTTCACGGCCCCCTTCCAAGGTCTTGTGCCAATTTTTAAATTAATAATTTTATATTATTTTTCTCGGGGGCATCACTAAAACCCAGATCTGCCCCTGGGTATACTTGAAAGTGACATAACCTTGAGCAGTGAGAGAGGAGGCCTTTGGCTACGGGTGGTTTATGACTCGTCATGGCTCCTCTCAGTGAAGATGCTTCCGTGGAAAGAAGGAGAGGTTTGCGTTCACCGTGCCACAGATCCTGACTTCAACAGACGCTTGATTTCAAAAGGGAGTTTCTGCTGCCAGGCCAAACTTCCCAGAGTCTGTTTCCCCGGGGGGTGGGCGGCATGCGGGGCTCGGTGAGGGGGCCGGACATGCCGCACCCAGCGGTTGCCTTCTACATGTTTAATGAACATTCATAGCACTGTGGTAAAAACCTCTTAGCCCCAGCATGCTCGAAGTCCTTGGGTATTTGAATATTTTAAAATAATTTCAAAAACACGAAATTTTGCAAGAATAATCCAAAGAACTTTTGAACAGCTGGAGAGGAAGCTGCAGGCATGACTCCCCCTTTCCCCTTTCCACTTCAGTGCATATGAATGGACTTCAAGCAGGGACAGTCTCCTGTGTAGCTGCAGTCTAACCGTCCAGAAGAACCGTCCAGACCAGGACATCCACACGGCACGTTACAGCTACCACCAGCCCCACCCGAGGCTTGCAAGTTGTCCAAATAATGTTCTGC
This sequence comes from Tonatia bakeri, assembly GCA_004024845.1. NCBI lineage: Eukaryota > Metazoa > Chordata > Mammalia > Chiroptera > Phyllostomidae > Tonatia > Tonatia bakeri. Next base: position 21,670 of record PVIA01000110.1, read on the forward strand.
GTAGCCAAATGATCCAATCCAGGATCAGGTACTCCTTTCGCTGTTAAACTTCTTTAATTTTCAATCTTTCCATGTCTTCCAAAACACTGACATTTTAAAGGTTACAGAGTCAGCTAATCTGTAGAATATTTTCAGCTTGGGTGTGCCTATTGTTTTCTCATAATTAGATTCAGTGTAGGCATTTCTGGTAGGAATATCATTTTTGTTATTGCATCCTGTCGGGTGGCACCTGATTTTATTTGTCCCGTTATCAATGACATTAATTTTTTTTGGCCACTGCTGGCCTCAGGTTTATATGTACGAATGGCACAGGGGGACACCAACCTTATGCAAATAGCAGCCCAGGAAGACACCAGTCCTCCTGTCCTCACATGGACACGTGGAGGTCTCTCCACCCTTGGGCTTTTGTGGAGCCTAAGCACCTGTAGGGAACCTGACCTAGAAGCAGACTGGGGCTGGAGCCAGAGCCCGGTTTGAGCCTTGGCCTTTGGCCAGCAGAGCCTGAGACCATTGCCACTGCAGGCTCCAGCAAGCCTCCTGAGCTTGGGATGGGTCATGCAGGCTAGTCAACTAAGCTTGCGGCTAATGCCCTTGGGGATCTTGGGCTTGACCTCCTTGGGCTTTGCCAGAGTCTTGAAAGCCTTGGCATGCACACTCCTGGCCTTGGCATTGTCTACCCACATCACCTTTAAGCCCTTCTTGTGATTCTTGGCAAAGCACAGGTTCTTCACGAATTTGGGGTCCTTGTCATTTAAAGATTCCTATCTTCATCACTTCTTGATGCCACCATCGGGCCATTTTGGGAAATGGTTGTGCACAACACAGTTCTTGGACTTGGAGTACCAGCACTATAGCTCACCGAGGATGTGAACTTTGACACTTGATTCCTATGTATTTGTCAGGTTTTTCCACCAACAAACTTACTTATTTGCTCTTCATTTTAAATAAGGACTTATTCGGGACTATGCAAATATCTCATTCCTCACCAAACTTTCATTCACTTGGTGTAGCATCCATGGAAGTTTCTTTCTTAAGTTATTACTTTGATGGCTTCCAAAAGATGATTTTCTAATTCTATCATTCCATCTACATTGATTGGTTGGCATGCTACTGGAAATTAAGCTGTCTCTTCTATACGTCTATCTATTTCAGTATGGACTCATGATTTTCTATTTTATTCAGTGGTTTAATAATCTTTTACTATCATTATGTACTTTAATGCTTGAATCGTCCCAGATTTGGCAGGTGGGAACCCTTCCAGTTAGCTTCTGAGCCCTTTCAATTTATCTCCATTGTGCTTTGAGAGCTTCCCTACTTTCCAGGCCAACAAGATGTTCGTCCTCTATCTCCCTGACTCAGCTCTGGAATCAGGGAGCCCCAGCTACTTTTAGTAGAGAATGGGCTTTAGCATCCAAGATTTCGGTGCTGGGTGTGTCCCTTATTTTGGGGATATCACTGTTTTAGTCTCTCTCAATAGTCAGAAGTAGAAAATATATGTGTACACACACGCATGTTATAACCCATCAGCACATTTTAATAACTCCAAGTCCAGTGCAGTACTAGCTGGTCCATTCCAGCTTCTTTCTTCCCATATTCGTAACTCCTCTTTCAAAAACTTGACTCCTGTCATCCTCAACATATTTGTTTAGTCCTCAATATTTGTTCATTCTCTTTGTACAAAACCCCTCTCCTGACTCTGCCAGGCCACTGCCCTGCTCAGCACACCTTTGTGTGGGCTACTGATCCCGAGGGCTTTGGAGCTGAATTATTAAGGAAGGCCTTGCTTTGTTGTGAGAAAGGGAACATGGCGGACTGTATATACCTTATATTTGTGGTTCAGCAACATTAGCAACATGGATCAGCTAAAGAAGCTGACTCCAGAAATTCTGATTTATCGGTTTCATTTTTCACTGACATACTTTCTGACAAACTTTATCTATAGGAATAAAGTGGGACTTCCTAAAAATCTCCAAACCCCAATAATCAATATTCCCCAATGCAAGGTTACTGAGACTATCAGGTCTTACTAGTTTATATATGCATTTAAAGATATGTTTGTTATATTTTAACCAGTATTTTTAGGCGTTTTGTAGTGAAAGTGTTTTCGATCTCGATTGTCCACCTTATTACCAGAAACTCCAGTCCTGGACACCCAGTTTGAAATACCTTAGTGGAGTAATTACTCTGAAAGGTACACTTCTACCGGCAGGTGAGTTGTTGTGTGGCCCTGTGTAGGATGAGTGCCACTGGGTCCCCCTCGGAAACTTCCAGTCCTTGGAGATGCCTGGGAAACCTCTAGGCAAGAGCCAGACACCAGGCTTTTAAGGTCTGCCTGGCTTGACAACCTATCCCTAGTTGTGTTAACCAGCTCCTTCCTAAGAGGCTTTTCATGCTCTTGGTGAAGCTGCCCTATCCATCATGTATGTATGTATGTATGTATGTATGCATGCATCTATCTACCTACCTGCCTATACCCCTTTATCCAAGAGTCCCATGACAATCAGCACAATATTTCAGCCACTGGTCTCTGTCATTTGAAGTAAGTTTGGAGAGGGCCCTGGGACCAAAAACTATGTGAATGTCACTAATTGCTGATTTATCTTGCATTCCTGGCATTTCTAGGATTCCTGTTATAAATTTCTACTGTCAGGGATCATCTTGTCCAGGCCCACCCAATGTGATATAATTCCTTAGCTTTACTGTGGAGGGAATAATTAAGATTCCACAATGCAAGGAACAGTGGATGGCCAGGATTATTTCTGTATTTCATTCTGAAGGATTTTGAGCTGCATAGGCTTCGGACATACCATTCTTGCAGGATCAGTATTCAGCACCGTTCCTAGCTCATGTGTACTTCTGAACTGAGTGTCAGGAATTTGTGGCACTGTGTGCATTTCTTGTGCTCTGCTGATTCTTTGGGCTGCCACACTCGGCCTTCGTCTTGCCAAGAGTGTTTATGGTAGAATGTGCCCCTTCAGTGACTATGGCATTCTGGAATGCAGACTCACCGTCTAGGGCCTTGAACGAGCCGTTATAAACTCCCAAGCAGTTGCCAGCAGAGAGCTTCACCATGTATTTCACAGTAAGATGAGCAGTGTCAGTAAGAAACCCTCCAACAAAAGGCCAAGTCTAAATATAATACTGAACTCCCGCTCAAGATGGCAGCATAGGCAGACACGGCTCACCTCTTTGCACAACCACATAAAAATTACAACTAAAATATAGGGCAACCATCAGAACCATCAGAAATCGAGTTGAATGGAAGTCTGACAACTATGGAATTAAAGAAACCACACCCATCCAGACTGCTAGGAGGGGCGCAGACGTGGAACAGGCTGGTCCCACACCCACATGTGGTGGATAAAAATCTGGGAGCCAGGAGTCCCAGCCCTACACCACACCCCCCAGCACAGGGTTCCAGTGCCAGGAAGATAATTCCACACAACTTCTGGCTGCAAAAACCAGCCATGATTGAGTTGGTGGAAGAAACTGCTAGAGCCCCAAGCAGTTCCTCTTAAAGAACCTACACATGGACTCGTCTACTCAGATTCACTCCCTGTGAGCTCCAGCACTGGAGTGGCAGCTTGAAAGGCACCAGTGGTATACAAGGAGAAAATAAAGTGTCTGTCATCAAGGCAAGCAGAGGCCTTTGTCCCTTTTCTAAACCCTCTCCTCACAGAGCCAGCAAGCTGGTGCTATATCTGAGACTCTATCGACCTGGCTAACACCGTCTGACCTGCCTTGGAGGTCCCCAGAGACTCCGCCCCACCCAGATTATGGGCCTACCCAAGCTGTTTTTCTGTATGAATGGCTGGTCTTCACTCATGCTTCACAACTTCCTAAATCCTATCAAACAAAGAACAGCTGGCCTCTGTGAGCTCCAGGCCTGGCACTAGCAGCTGCCAGATTAGTGTCACAGTTTGACTTTCCATGGGAATCTCCAAGCCCAGCACAAGTAGCAGCCATCTCAGATTGCTTTATAAGCACAGGCAGGGTGGTCCCAGGCAAAACACAGGTTGGGGCTGACCTTGGCCTGTACCACCTAGGAATCCCCAAGGCCAGCATACCTAGTGGGCAGCTACAGACCATGTTGGAGCACTACCACCCTGCCCCTGCACAGATGATTCTCCACAAAGGGTGGAAGTTGGTCAGTGGTCATAGCCAGTCCTTGTAGCTGACTGGCCTCAGTAAATCCCCCTCATTGATCTGCCAACAGCAACCAAGGCTCAACTATAAGACCAGGGTGTACTCATACCAAGGGTGCACCTTGAGTACCCACCTTGGGTAATAGGGGAGGCTGTGCCACTGGACCCTTATAGGACACCTAGTACATTAAGCCACACTACCAAGACACAGAGTCAAAGCAGCTCTACCTAACACATAGAAACAAACACAGGGAGGCTGCCAAAATGAGGACACAAAGAAACATGGCCCAAATGAAAGAACAGATCAAAACTTCAGAAAAAGGGTTAAATGAAATGGAGATAAGCAATCTATCAGATGTAGTGTTCAAAACACTGGTTATAAGGATGCTCAAGGAACTTAGTGAGGACCTCAGCAGCATAAAAACACCCAGACAGAAACAAAGGATACACTAATTGAAATAAAGAACAAGTTACAGGGAAATAACAGTAGAGTGGATGAAGCTGAGATCAGATCAATGATTTGAAACATAGGGAAGCAAAACACAACCACGCAGAACAATAAGAAGAAAAAAGAGTCCAAAATAACAAGGATAGTGCAAGCAGCCTCTGGGACAAGAGGTCCTTCAAGAGGTCCGACATCACATTCACATCATAGGGGTGCCAGGAGAAGAGAAAGAGCAAAAAATTAGAAATTTATTTGAAAAATTAATAAAAGATAACTTCCCTAATTTGGTGAAGGAAATAGACATGCCAGTCCAGGAAGCACAGAGAGGCCTAATTATGGTGGATGCAAAGAGACCCATTCTAAGACATATCACAATTAAAGTGCCAAAGGTTAAAGATAAAGAGAGAATCTTAATAGAAGCAAGAGAAAAGCAGTTAGTTACCTACAGGGGAGTTCCCACAAGACTGTCAGCTGATTTCTCAAAAAAAAAAACCTTTGCAGGCTAGAAGGGATCATCAAAAAATATTCAAAGTCATGAAAAGCAGAGACCTACAACCAAAATTGCTTTACCCAGCAAAGCTATCATTTGGAATTAAAGGGCAGATAAAGAGCTTCCCAGACAAGAAAAAACTAAAGGAGTTCATTATTATATGAAATGTTAAAGGGATCTATTTAAGAAAACAGAAGATCAAAACTATGAACAATAAAATGGCAAAAAATACATATATGCCAACAATTGAATATAAAAAACAAACTAAACAGTCAAGAAGAACAGAGACAGAATCTTGGATACAGAGAGCATTTTGATTGTTGCCAGATGGGAGGGGGCTGTGGGAGAATGGGTGAAGAGGTGAGGGGATTAACAAGTACAAATTGGTAGGTACAGAATAGCCACATGGATGTAAAGTAAAGTATAGGAAATGGAATAGCCAAAAAACTTGTATGAATGACCCATGGACATGAACTATGGTGGGGGGAATGCCTGAGAGGGTAAGGGATGCTGGTTGCAGGGGGGCAAAGAGAGAAAAAAATCAGGACAGCCATAATAGCATGATCAATAAAATACAATTAAACATAAATATACTACCATAATATTACACGTGTTCAATGTGGTAATTATCTTCCAGGTTGCTGGAACTATTTGCTTACTATCAGAGAACAACGACTGATGATGTTGAGCAAAACAGTTTCCCTAAAAACCTACAAAGTCACATGAAGTTCTAACCTGGATAGAGCAGGGACAACAGAATACCTTACCATGCCAAGTATAGGGGCAACAACAGCAGTCAGAAGAACCACACAGCTGGTCCGAGCCTTCCACTTTTCTTCCTTTGGTGCAGCATGGAAAGCTGGTGTGCAGACTCCCGCAAGCAGCTTTTCTGATACCCTCTTAACTTCTCCTCGGCTCCCCCCTACTTGCAGAATGGTGGTCAAACACGTTAGTGTGGCTCCCTCATGTTCTGACTGCCTCCCCCTCCCAGCACACCCCCTCCTGAGCCCTTGTGCTTGGCGCTGCCTACAATCTCCAGATTTTCTCTGTGCCCTTGCACACACAGCTAAATTCCTCCATTGTAGTAATTAGTTCTCAGCTGCATTATTTGCTAATTCTCTAGACTATTCTCACCCTCTCTGGACTATGAGCTAATCATAGCAGGTTCCATGACCTATTCATATTACTTGTCTGCTTGGGTCACAGAGAGAGATAAAGATTATTTGTTGAGTGAATGAATGCTTCAAAGGGGCCATTTGAACTGTAGGTTCCCATTGGTTCAGGTTCTAGGGTGGAAGCTGTGTTCACTTGCTTACCACCAGTAGAGGCGTTTTCATTCCTACTGCTGTTTGGTTCCTCAGTTTCGTGGACAGCAGACATGCTGGGGAAGAGTAGAGAGTTAGGGCAGGACGGTTTTCAAAAGCAGCCCTTTCCTGGAGGACAAAAAAAATCTGAATCAATCACACCCTAAACCACTCTTCCTGGCAGGAAAGGAGTTAAATTAATCAAATCCATTAAAATGAACCACATTGGCACGCAGCATCTATTATGTTACATGCTCAATTCATGTCACTCTCTTTGTAGCTGATAACGTATGTTACTGGGAATAACTGAACTTACGTATTATAGGTTATATATAAATTATTTACATCATATTATATAATATGTAATTATATGATAATTTCCCATCCCTAAGATATAAATTCTATTAAAGATTGCTGAATCTAAAAGTATAGTTTAACGTGGTCTAAAAAAAGTGGGTTTGTCTAACTTCTCGCTATTGAATTGGCTGTTCACTTGACTGACTCAAATAATCCTAACAAGTTTTGGGGTGTCAAGTACCTGTTGCCCAAGTCTCACACTTTTGAATTTGGAAGAAATAGCTCCACTTAAATTCAAACTATTTAGTTCAACCTAATGCTTTGCAAGTTTCTGAAAACTCATTTAAAATATAGTTTGATGCGTAACAATTTGCAAAGTATTCATTGTAGTAATATTCACTGTTAACACACACAGCACACTTTATAACTTTATGCTGGTAAGGAGGACTTGAAAGTCTCCCTTTGACAGACTAGCAGTGATGAAAACAGTCTGTTAACTGATTATGTAAGACCAATGAACAAATGGGTGACTTTTAAGGTGAACAACATCCTCTAAATTATATTTTAAAGGAACATGTTTAGTTTTTGTTAATGCCTACTTCTGTTCTTAGTATTTTGTGTTTGTTTTCCTTTTGTGTGGATGTATGTGTCTTGACACACTAAATTATTTTCCTTAAGAATTAAAGCCCTGGCTGGAGTGGCTCAGTGGATTGAGTGCCGGCCTTTGAACCAAAGGGACGTGGGTTCAATCCCCAGTCAGGGCACATGCCTGGGCTGCGTGCCAGGTCCCCAGTAGGGGTCGTGAGAGAGGCAATCACACATTGATGTTTCTCTCCCTCTCATTCTCTGTCCCTTCCCCTCTCTCTAAAAATAAATAAATAAAATCTTTAAAAAAAAAAAAAGAATTATGGCCAAAGTGGAGCTTGGGACCTATGAGAAAGAGCAGCGTATTATTACCATAAAAGTACAGTCTATTTCCCTAATGCCTGTTTGTGAGCCAGACTATTCTGCTGAAATGTCTTCAGAAAGCTCTGTGAAAGAATAACCTACATCTTGTACCTAATTGGTTTTCAGTAACTATTTATTAGATGATGGACAAACACAACTAACATGGAAGCTGATATTTGAAAATGGTGTTGCTGAAGCTTCAGGAAGGACACTTAAAGCTAGGACTAACGGTCTCAATGTAAATTACTGTCTGACTGAAATTCAGTGCCGTCACGCAGCTCCATGAAAAACAGTAAAGATGTGGTCATGACAGTGACGTGTTTTTTCTTAAACATTTGGGGAAAAGGCAAGAAAAGGAGCTATTATTTTTCAATATATGTATATACCACAAACTTAACCAGGAACTTCATCTATCTCACTCAATTATTGTAGCAGAGTAGGTTGCATATGAAGAAAATGAGGTTCAGAAAAGGGTGGAAACTCATGCAGCAGTCAACACAGGCAGGCCGAGGGCTGCACCCAGGCCTGCCTGGCTCGGAGGCAATTCCCACTGCAGTGTCTGTCATACGTATATTTGGAACAATCACCAGATGGTTCTGGTAGCTCGTGGCAGAAAGGGTAGCAAAAAGTTTGAAAGTCATTCTTCTGATGAGTTTCCTTCCTGGCTCCTAAACAACCATCTACATGTGGCCAATTTGTAAAGGGTCCAGTCTCCATGTCAACGAACACAGCAGAATCAAAACCTTTCCAAAAACTTTGTACTGTAGGTTTAATATTGTCTGTTGTCCGGGGGAAAGTGGAGATTGTTAAGACCCCTGGCACCATTACTTTCCCTTAGTAGCAATCTTTTTTTTTAAAGACAGCAGCAGGACAGACATCTTCCTGAGGATTTGTAACACTGACTGACCTCATCCCCTGTGTTCCAGTCTAAGGCTGAATTACCAGTTAGGTAAGACAGGACAGGAGAAAAGAAACTATCCAAAGCTTAGTGGTTAAGCGCACAAATGTCAGAGTCAGACAACCTTGGCTTATGAATCCTGGCACGGCCATCATACATATAGTCAAGCTATTCCATCCCTCTGGGCTTTAGTTTCCTTTTCTATAAAATGGGTATACTAATGGTATCCAAGTCATGGAGATTTTGTAAGGATTAAATGAAACACCTGTTAAGCATTTACAAAAAGGCTTGGTACATTGAAAAGACAATTTTTATTGATGTTGTTCATGTTCAGTAGTTACTGAGTTCTGTTTTTTTCCACATCCACTTGCAAATGATCTTCAAGACTGTGAGCTCAAAGATCTAGCAGGCCTTCATGGGCCTGCTTTGCAACCAGAGGTGATATTTGTGCCTCTAAGGAGGAAATAGAACTCATTAACAGAACTCCTTTCAAGCTTAATTCGCATCCCATAGGGAGTGATGGCTTTGAAAGGTCTTTTTTTGCTTATCTGTTTAGGTATGATCAGAATTTTAGATATTTTGGAATCACCTTTGATATTAATTCAGTAACTTTTACCAAAGAAGCTCAAAACCAGTTTGTCACCAAAAGAAACCGAAGAACCCTGTGAATCAGAAGTAATGCCACCTGACTGATGGACAGCCAGAATCCAGGGAAAGCCAGACCTGGCTCGGATCACCTTATGAGAAAGCGGTGGAAATGAGATCCTACTGCGATGTCTAAAGAGCGTTTTGTCTCTCCGGCTTCCGAGAAGGGTGGATAACAGCACTGTTGGAAGAGAGGGAGGGAGGCCTGGTGACAATCTGGACGAGAAATACGTAGGCCACAGAGGTCTCATTTAGCTAAGGGAGAGGTAAGAATGGCAGAAAGACAGGTCTGCAGAGGTAGCTGACAGCACTTCTGGGTAGGAAATGCCGCTTTGGGCCGGCAACTGGTCCTGCAAGGCCGTGCGTTTCCGCCATGTGGCTGGTTAGAAGTGTAACACCATCTAGCAACCCAATCCCAGATTTATGTGTTCGGTTCCTAGCAACATTTCTCAGTCACACAGGCTCTTTCATTAAAAGCCCAACTGACAAACTGAAAAATGGGAATGGAGACCCCCACCATTGCCCTAACGTCACCTGGGGCCTCGGGCCAACAGAGCAAAGCCTCCTGGGCAGCTGTCATTCAGCCCGCGGCGCCGCCGCCGCGGACGCACTCCTCCCCCGGATGTCGCCCCGCCCCGTAGCGCGCGAGCATTTCGTCACTCGCGGCCTACCAATCGGGGCGCGCGACCAAAATAGCACCATATAAATTCGTGCGGGCCTCCCCGGCGCAGAGCCGCGCGCTGGGGTGTGTTTGCGCGCGCAGGTGAGAGGGGCGGGGCTGGCACTACCAGCAGGGCGGGGCGGGCCTTGCGCACCTGTGTTCGCCTGCGGTAGGTGGGGGAGGTTGTTAGCGGCTTCTTCACCACACTCGCGGGAACTGGAGTTTCCGTGTGAATAACACTGACGCGGCTGGGCTCTGGCTCATCCGAAGTCATCGCCCCACTCCTCGCTGGTTTCCCCCTCGGAAGGAAGCGGCGCCCGCAGCTTGTGGTTTGCCTAATCACAGGGCATGTTCAAAGAGCAAACCAACCACGTCCCCGGTCCCGCGATGGCGAATGTTAATGCAGCTGGCCCTAAGCCCTGGAGGAAAGTCTGAGATGAACGGACGGGTCTCTACCCTCTCCCCCCACGCCCCCGGCCACAGCCCCGGGTGGGAAACAAGGGGCCACGGTCAACCGAGGCCCTGGTGATGAGCTAGACACCCTCCCCAGCAGGCAGAATCAGTTCACCCGAGAATCAGTTCAGGGCTGAAGGCGTCTCTCGGGTCACCTTTCTAGGAGGAGGTGACTTTTGAGCTAGCAGGTGGAACACACGTGGGTGCTGGCCTCTGCTCGGGTCACGCACCCGCTCTGTGGTGCTGAGCACATCAGCAAACTTGGAGTGTCCCCATCTTTAAGATGTGGATAAATGCCCAAGAACAAATTTTTGAGCCCCCTCCCGCCCCCCTGGCCACCTACCATGATCAAGTTCATTTTTTGTTTATTTGCCTCCCGTCTTTCCCTTACATCCTCTCTTCTTCACATTCTCTCCATTTTCTGTTCTCTGCCACTCCTACCTCTTCCTTACTTTTTTCTAATTGAGGTGTAAGTTAGACATAATTAAACTGCACAGATCTTAAGAGGACGGCTGGGTGAACGTTTATGGGTGTGCACACGTGTCATCAGCTCCCAGACCAAGATGTAAGACATTTCTATAACCCCAGGCTTCCACCTGCTCCTCCCCAGTCAACGTTACCACCCCTCAGGTAACCACTGCTCCGGCTTCTATTAATAAATACCAGTTTGCCTGTTCGCCGTCAAGCAGTTGCTTTTCTCTGGTTTCTTGCACCCGAATAACACCTGTAAGATTCATCCACGGCATTGCATCTATCAGCAGTTTGTTCATTGCTGGGTAGTATCCTATCATATGAATATACTACAAGTTAATCTAACCATTCTACCATTGATGGGCATTTGGTTGTTTTTAGTCTTTGGTGTGAATGAAGCTGCTGCAAACATTCATACGGTCTTTTGGTGAATAAATGGACTCAGTTCTGTTGGGTATAGACCTATGAGCAGAATTTTTGTGTCAAAGGATAGATGTATGTTTTGTTTTAATAGACACTGTCTAGCGGTTCCCATAAAAGGCTGAATCAATTGGTGAAAGTTAGTTTCTTCCCATCCTTGCCAACAGTTGGCATTAACAGTCTTTAATTCTTGGTAAGTATGTAGCAGTATTTCCATGTGTTTTTTATTTCTGTTTCCCTAATGAGTAATGCTATTGAACTCCTCTAATAAACAACTAGCCATTTGGTTAACTTTTCGTGAAACAATTGTTCAAGTCTTCCAGTTTTTATAGGGCTCACCCATCTTTTCCCTATGATTTCTAGGAATGCTTTATTTTGTTCTGGATATGAGTCTTTGGTAGGCATCATGAATGTATTCTACCAGTCTGCGTCTTGCCTACTCTGTTTCTAATAATATCTTTATTTAATTTTGTTTTAAAAATCAACATACACCCTGACCAGCGTGGCTCAGTGGGTTACGTGTTGTCCTGCAATGCAAAAGGTCGTCAGTTTGATTCCCAGTCAGGACACAAGCCTGGGTTACTAGTTTGCTCCTAATTGGGGTGGGTGTGAAAAGCAACCAATCTATGTTTCTCTCTCACATCAACATTTCTCTCCTTTTCTTTCTCCCTCCCTTCCCCTCTCTCTATAAGTGAGTAAATAAACAAAATATGTAAAGATAAATACAAATCAGCATGTATTAACATTGAGGGTATTTACATTACATTTCCGTGAGATTTGGCACATGTGTAAACAGTGTAACCACCACTGTGATGGGGACCCAGAACCGCTCCATCACTTCCCAAAACCGCCGGTGTGCCCCTTTGTAGTCCTATCCTCCCCCATCTGTAACCTGGGGGAAGCGCTATTTTTTGTTGCTCTAGCGTTGCCTTTTCCAGAATGTTATATACGTGGAACCGTGTAGTGGATAGTCTTTTGAGAGAGGCTTCTCTCCCTCAGCTTCTTTTCCCGTGAGACTCACCCACGCTGTTGCCACGTATCAATAGCCATCCCCTTTTCCCACTCAGCGGGAGTCTACGACGTGGACGTACCATTGTTCGTTCACTGTTTGAAGGGAATTTGGGTTGTCTACACTTTTTGACAATCATAACTTGCACTGCTATGCACATCTGTGTACCTGTTTTTGTGTAGACAGAAGCTTTCACGTTTCCAGACTGAGTGCCCAGCAGAGGGTAGCTGGGTCGTTTGTGCATGCGTAGCTGTACGACGTGCCAAGCTGTCCCCAGACAGGACCATCTGCGCTCCCCTCAGCAGCCCGCACCCTCGCCAGCGCGGTTATCATCAGTGTTTCCACTCTGGGGTTCTAACAGGTGATGGAGGTATCTCATCATGCTTCCACTCTGTGTTCCCAGAAGGCTAAGTTGTTGAGCATTGTTCTGTGGGCTTATCCCCGATACCTTTATTCTCATTGGTAAGGTCCGTCCAAGCATTTTGCCTCCCTTGCCCCTTTTAAATCAGGTGATTTTCTTAACTGCTGAATTTTGAGAGTTCACATATTCTGGACGTAAGTCCTTTGTTAAAGTGACTATCATTTCTTCCATTAAATTGACTTTTGTGAAAAATCAGTTGGCTATATTGTGTGCTTATTACCTATCTTGCATGTCTACTTTTTCATTGTAACCCTTCAATGTATCATAGTTAGTTTAAGTTCCCTTTCTGATCATTCCAAATGCTGCCTCATATCTGAGTCAGGTTCTGATGCTTGTCCTGTCTCTTTGGCCTGTATTTTTTTCTTGCCTGTAAACATGCATTGTGACTTTTTTGTTGCACACCGAGCTTGATGGAGCAGGCAGTAGGAACTGGGCTGATTGGGCTTCAAGCAGAAGTTTTATGTTACTCTGACCAGGAGTTGGCCCGTGATTATCGTTTGCTGTAGCTAGAGGTTTCTTCTAGTTTCCTTGCTTATCGGTGCTTCCCTGTTGTCTTTGGATTTTCCTGTGAACTCCTTAAACAGAGTCTGTTTTGCAGCTAGCTCTCAGCCAGAGTCCCCTGTTGTCCTGTACTGGAGGTGGCTGATGTGGTGGTGGGGGGTTGGGAAGAGGCCGGTGATCTTTGATTGCACGATCAAACTGCAGTTTTCCAGGGGGCCTGGGTCCTTGTGCTGTGACCTTCAGAAGCAATTCTTGGAATTTTTTTAATTAAAGATTTTATTGATTTATTTTTAGAGAGGGGAAGGAAGGGAGAAAGAGAGAGAGAGAGAGAATCAATGTGTGGTGCCTCTCACGTGGCCCCCACTGGGGACCTGGCCTGCAACCCAGGCATGTGCCCTGACTGGGAATTGAACCTGAAATGCTTTGGTTCACAGCCCACGCTCAATCCACTGAGCTACGCCAGCCAGGCAGCTGCTTTTTTTTTTTTTTTTTTTGATCCCCTTACAAGAAACAAGAAGGCACAAGGGGGCTGGAGTTGGCTAAATTCCATTCCTCCAAACCAGATAAACCTTAGTAGCTTCCCATACAGGTGAGGCCGTTGTTATGGCAACCTCACTGGGCTCTTTTCAAAATGGTTACTCTTCCCCGTCCCTGCCCGCAACCTCGGAGCGTCTCCTGCAGATAAAACCCGTGAAAGCGTGGGGCCCTCCTAGGACGGCCCCCCACCGCCAGGGGAGCTGAAATCAGGAGTTCTGCTAATTTTTAAGTCTGAAGATTTTTCAGTTATCTTTCTCTTACTGACTTCTGGTTTCCATTGTGGTCCTAGAACATATTTGGGATTATTTCAATGTTTTAAAAGTTGATCAAAGTTTGTTTTATGACCCTGGATATGGTCTATTTTGGTGACTGTTCCTCAAGAAGAATGTAGCCGGTGAAATATTCTCTACCAGTCCGGTTAGTTGGCTGATGGTGTTTTCAAGTTCTGCATGCTTGCTGATTTTCTTTTCGTTCTGTTGATGCCGAGAGAGGAGTGTCAGACTCTCCACCTGTCACTGTGGATGTGTCCATTCCTCCTTTCAGGTTCATCACTGTGTTCTGCAGGGACCTTGAAGCCATCCTGTCGGGCACATACACACTGAGAATGTCTGCGTTACCTCGTTGGCAACACGGCCAGGCCGGTGGAAGGTCTGAGGTGCGACCCTACTTGCAAGCCAGTAAGCTAGTCTGTGGCAGTTTCACGGATGCTGAGAGAAGACACTGGTCCCTGGGTCAGTGACACAGGACTGTGTTAGCCATGAGAGCCATAGCTGCACCATCACCGGTTCCTGGAGCCCCATTTCCTACCAAATGATGGGACAGGGACCAGGTGGCACCTGCACGTGAAGGGGATGGCACCACAGTAGAGGATCCGTGAGATTGGGGGGACCCAAATCTTCAATAATGGGCAGCGAGCCTTCCTGACCTTTGCTCCAAAGGGAGATAATAATGATAATAATTATTGTTATTACACTGGACATAAAGCAAACCAGGCCCTTGCTTGGCTGGGAAGCGCTGCTTCTGTTTCCAGTACTGCTGACTAATTAATTTAAGAATAAATGCTATTTAAGAATAACTGGCATTTAAATTTTTTGCATTTTCAAATTTTTTTGTCAATATATGGAAATCTGATTGATTCTTATATGTCAACCTTAAAAGGCAGTGACTTTGATGAATTTATTTACTAATTTTAATACTTTTTTATTTTTATAATTATGTCATCTACAAATATAGTTTTACTTCTCCCTATGCAATCTGTATACCTTTTATTTCTTTTCCTCACCTTATTGCATTATCCAAGACCTGCAGCAAGTGTTGAATGGAAGGGGTTATAGTGGACACTCTTTAAGGGATTTGGAAGGATGAGGGAGATTTCTTTCCCTTTTGTTCTTTTTAATTCAGTGCTGTGTCTTCTTTGGTGTGGTGTGACACGGGCCCTTGAAGGGACTGAGGGTACCTTGCTTGTTTCCAAAAGCATCAATTTTGTCTTGTGTGGCCTCCAGAGAGGAAAGAGGTAGAGAGATGTCCCTCTCCTATATATGCCCTTGTTCAAATTAGAAACAGACACTTCTTAGGTCAGACCACTAAAAAAAATGGTGCTCTTTTCTCTTGACTGGGACAGACCTGGCTCTGACTCAGGGCTTGGGGAACGGGGTGTGAGCTCAACCTTGACACCTCTGTCTTCCTGGGTGGGCCCCTCCACACAGTGTGAAGTCAGGTGGGGGGGGGGGACTGGGGAACACAGCCCCCCTGTTCTGAAGAGGTGGGTCCCAGCTCATCAGTGTCAGTACTGGGAACAAAGGTCCATCTTTGGTTGTCCCCCAGGGTTTCTAACCCCAAATCACTGATTTAAATCTCTGATGTGCAACTGATACCACATACCTTACATCGCTTGTGCAATCGTTTCAAATCCCAGTGTTAGGAGAAAGAGGTGGAGGGTTATCGTCACTCCGGTCTTGTGTTTCTTTGGTGTCCTCTTGCCTCATTGCTGTTATCTCCCACCTGCCCCTTTCTTCTGATCAGATCGTATGCACATCCGCTTGGCCCACGTAAGAAGAATGTGGGCATGCAGGGTCAGCTGCATTCATAGAAGGCCAAGGAGGCAGAGAGCTGGGTGTGGGGGTGAAACTGGAGAAGCTCTCACTCCCTTTTGAAGACAATCCTCAGCATGTGACAGAGCCCGCTGGGGGGCATGCATTCCTTGCAGGTTTTGTTGTTGTTGTTAAGAGTGTTGAAGAACTTTCTGTTATAGAATGTAAATGACCCTAGAAGCAGCATTGTCATTACCAGCTCTTAACACCATCCTGTGACTCCATTAACATGCTATTGTGTTTTCATCACTTACCTTTCTAATGACCCCGCATACTTAGGTTTTGTTAGTGAGAGCAAGTGGTGCAGTAGAAGAACAAGGAACATTGCCAGGGGCATTTCTTCAGCTACAAAATAAGGCTGTGTACACTAAATTTTCTTTCCCACTCCAACATCCGGACTCTCAGTGTTATCTGCAGGACAGCTGGGAGGAGGGTAGGTGAGAAGCGAAGTGGGCATCTAACCAAACGCATGAACACCTGGTGCTGCTGGGTCCACCTCACCACACCTGGTGCTCAGGAAAGGGACACAGCTTTCATGGGGTCTCCGTCTACAATACTGTCCTTCCCACAGATTCTGGAGACTCAATGCCCTTTGGGACACGTTGGTTTTTGCATCCATGTAAAGCCATGGCAGAGTGAGCCAGTGTCAGGAAGCGACGTTGATGTTGGTGGCAGTATCTGTCATAAACCTCTTCCGTGCTCTGCAATACTCTGAGCCAACTGCCAGTCCTGCATCTCCATGTCATTTTTTGTAACTATTGATCCTGTCTTCCCTTGCATTGAGCTTCTGGAGCAGACGCTGTCTCTCTTAGCTGTCTGTCTGTTCATCTCCGTCTCTGCACATGGTAAGTGCCCAGCTGATGTTCAGTGAGTGAATGAATGGGAAGGGGACAGGACAGGGAATCAAATTTCCGCAGGTCTCTAAGTCAGCAATGACTTTGATTCTTCCCCCATTTGAAACTCCACATCCAATTAGGAACTAAAATCCAAAGACTCTTATTTCACAATGTCTGTTAGTGTGGCGGCCTCTCCAAGTCCTCTCTCTTCTGGGGAGTAGCCTACAGTTTAGTTTCCTAATCAGCAGTTCTCCCTTCCTTATCCTTCTGACTCGAACCTGTCTTTCTAAAGTACACGCTGAACTTATCACTGGGCTGCTCAGAACACGCAGCTGATTCATCATCCTGTACAAGTTAAACTCCAAATTAGTTGGCTCACCCTTTCATATTCCCCTATCCTATTGATAAATGTGTCTTGAGTTTTATCAAACCTCTGGAGAGAAGGGGCTCCACCCACACTCTCTGCTCCAACCTGTCCCAGCAACTTGCATGCTTCCAAGACCTGGTAAGCCCACCCACCCCAGAGCATCCTAGGCCCCCTCCAACTCACCCTTCAAACCAAGTGCAGAATGGTATTGAATCAATGTTGACATGGTTTTAAATTGTGGCAACAACACAGGGCATCCCAAGCAAGAAAGAAACAGGGAGGGCGAGTGTCTGCCAGGACTGCTTGTGTGGACTGATGTTAGAGGCATCCCACAGGCTTCCCAGCCTGTCGTTCAAACCCCTGGGCAGCAGGTGCTTCTTTCTGCAGAGATCTACTGCCAGAGAGCTCCTCCTTAGATTCTGAGCCACCTGAAGGCTCTGAGCTCTCTCTAAGGGCTTTGAAACACAACTCAAGAGTCTGCAAAGCCTTTTCTCAGACCCTGTTGAAAGGCAGGAGGGGCAGGGTGAGCTGAGGTAACCCACTCCCTGCACAGCGCTGGGTCCGGGCCCCACCCTTGTGTAGGGCTGGAGAGGACCCAGCCCACCGCTCCTGTGTATGCCAGGGCTCTAGTAATTCATTATCAAGGAAAGAAACTCCCCAAAAATCACGTTGCTTGCTCAATTCTGAAGGTGATAAACCACCCAAGGTGATTACAGACCAGGGCAGATGGACCCAGACCACCTAACAGACACGGGCGGGTTGACGTGCCGTCCAAATTGAACAGGGTCTGTGAGGACTGCTGACACTACGCCCTTCCTACTATGACGTGTAGTTGAAATACTATAAACTAATGCACATTTGTTGTGAAAAAATCTAGAAAATACAGACAAGCCAAAAATGAAAATCGCCCATGACCCTATCACACTCCAGTGTATATCTTTTAAGTCTGTCACCTGCCCTCTCCAGCCAGCCCCTCCCTCCCACACTCCCCTCCTTCATCCCTTGTGGGGGGGGTCTTTAACCGCAGTCTCTTTGGGGGGGGGAACTAGATCTCTCAGTGTCCACACTCTGGCCTCTCACTTCCACCCCGCCCCTCTCCAGGACACAAGCTTCTCCTCACTGCCTCTTTCATGCCCCAGGATGATTCCAGGTGGGGTCATCCCTACGGGCAGGGACAGAGACCAAGCCTAGCCTCCTTGTGAAGGTGGATGTAGCCGGGGGCCTGAGGAAGTCCCCACTGGACTCTAGCAGCGCGCTGGCTGACACAGCCCTGGGCTCAGCTCAGGGAGGTGGGAGGACTGAGTGCGGCAGGAGCCCTATGCGGGTTCAGCGTGCTGCTTTCCCACTGGCACGCGCCTGCTCCAGTGCGACAGTGGTGGCATTTGGGGGCAGGGAGTGGGACATCTTGGCAGAAAGATTTTACGTTTTTTATTGAGGTTTGACATACGCATCGTGAAGTGCATGCAGGGAACTCATCTTAAGCGCACAACTCAACCAAGTTTCACCTGCGTGGGTGCACGTGTTTTCCCCGCTCAAGAGAGAAAACGTTCCGGTTCCTGGGGCTCCCCTGCAGCCCCTCCCTGGGATGAAGCCATGCTCCCGGCATCGCCTTGAGGATCCTGAGAGCACGCTGGAAAATTCAAAGAGTGTGGCTCTCTCCTTCTGAAGAGGGAGATGTTGAACTCGGTAGACTTGTTAGATATGTTAACGTCCACGGGAAGCACGTCAATCAAGAAGTAGCACTGAGCCTTCTCTATATTGCATTTGTACAAGTGTATGTTGTACATGTTCCAGAAATTATAGGAAATCCCTGGAAGTCTGAGATAGCCCGGCATGAAATGTCCATTGTCAAAACTGAGGTGCACCCTAAAGGCACTGACACTGAGTATCAGACTGCGGTACATGCGCATAAAATCCATTCTGCAGAAGACAGCCCCTCATTGCAGGGCTTTGGAATGCACTGTAATGGGCGGGGCAGCAGGCTGCTCTCTAGCCAGAGCCACCGAGATGGGTAAATGTGGCTGTAACAGGAACGAACAACGGGCTTATAGGAAACCCCAGGTGGCCGCCTGGCCTTCAAGGCTCCCTGGCAAAATCCATTTTTTCGGTTTCTGTATTCCTCCATCCACTCCAGTGCACTGGAGCTGGACTGCATTCAGCTGGCACTTAGTGTGGGTGATCAACATGTCCTTGTAGTATGGATGTTTCCCAGGCGGGTTGGAGCCATCAGACTCGTACGCTTACCGAGGCAAAGGAGCTGTTAGGAGATGTGTTCGCACGCCACACAGGATCACGAGATCGTCACTGGTGGGCCAGTGTCTGTTGGCGGCGTGTAACTGTGTGATCTCCCCTGTTGTCTCATACCAGTACGGCCAGCCACCGTCACCCTTTCATGTCTTATGCTCAAGCTGATTATTCACAGGTTAAGGAAGATTTCCCAGGCTCCAGCTCAAGTGATCCTGCTGGTTATAGTCTGCAGCCTAGTGGCGGGTGTTCTGGAAGCTTGCTCAGAGGATAACAGCCCTCGAGCCCCATTGAAAAGGACCTTACCAAGGACCTGTGACCACGGAAACTGTTGCAGAACCAAAAGGCATCGGACCTTGGGTGCACATGTCACATCGAGAAGGTTCACCTTCTACTCTTCACACCAGCTGGAGACCCCCACATCTGGTCGCCAGGAAGGGAAGCGGCCGATGCCCATGTGGGCTGTCTCTGCCCCAGATGCTGGGGCAAGACTTCCCTCCCTCAGCGAAACAGGAAACCCTTTCTTCTTTCTTCCCTGCGCTCTGACGTTACCTTGGAAAGATAGCTTCATCGTCCACATCTCCCAGGCCATGGCTGAGGGGGTGACCTCTGGAATTGAAAAGTTTTTATTTCAGGTAGGAGAAAACCTAACTCACCTCTGGCTTGAGCGGGCAGTTGTACCTGTCTGCAGTTTTTGACAGGAACTGTCCCTGTCTGCAGCGGTCACCCTTTGCCTTGGGCTTATCGATGCCTCGGTGCACAGTTGGGCAATGCCTCTTGGAGGATTTAACTGTGCCCCTGACTGTTCTAGAAAAGACCCACCAGGCTTTCCGTGACCCAGGCTTCGCTAACCTTGGCAGCGCCATAGTTTCCTGGGTAGGAATAGATATGAGTGGGAATACTATCAGAAATCCCTCCTTCAGTTTTGGAGACACTGCAGGTTCCATTGCTAAGGCATCAGCTTCCCAGGAAAGATCCTTAGACTCTCTGATCAAAGTGCTTCTTGGTAACTGTCTAGCTCTTGATTCTTTAGCTGAGCAAAGAGGGGTCAGTGCTGTGGCCAGGCGACCTGCAGGTTGAGACTCAGTTACATGACAGTTCCCAAGTAACTGGATGACAACCACAAGGAGGGGCCCTGTGGACTCCTGCTCAGGTGGGAGATGGTGCCCCAGGGGTCTGGAAAGAGGAAATTACCCTGACATTCCAAAGGTGTGTTATCACAGATTCAAAAACACAACAGGCGGGCTCAGTTAAGGCAAAGACTGACCTTTGTCAGGGAAGATACCGGTCTAGGACATGACTACTCACCATGACTCACTTTTAGTGAGGAATTTTTATGTTCAGTCCACCCTATGTGGTTCATTTCTGTCTCTGAGTGTGGAGGGCCCGCCCTGCAGGCCTCCCCGGAGCTTGTCCGGTTTAGTATGGGGTGGCCGCTGTCTGTCCACAGAAGGATGATACCTTCCATGGGGTCTTTCTTTAACTGGTTTGGGTCATGGGGTCCGTGGCTCTGAGGTGCACTGCAAACGCTGGGCGTGGTCCAGCTTCCTTGTGAAATCTCCTTGGTGCAGTGTTCCACCCAAATTGTTTATGTGCAGGTTCTTGGCCACTAACTGCCTAGTAAATCATCTCCCTTAAACTGGAATGTCACAAAGGGAATGAAGAGAATGACTGACTCAAGGATTATGAACCTGGAACGGTGACCTGGAAATGTCGCAGATTAAGCAAAACTGTCATGCCACACAAAGGACTGACAGCTGCTGAGAGTGATGCTAATGCCTTAATTAAAAAAATTCTTTAAAAAAATATGTGTATCGATTGAAGAGGGAGAGGGAGGGGGAGAGAGAGAGAGAGAGAGAGATAAACATCAATTGGTTGCCTCCCATAAGCTCCCCTACTGGGAATCAAACCTGCAACCCAGGCACGTGCCCTGGCTGGGAATGGAACCCCCTGCCTTTTGGCGTATAGGATGATACTACAGTCAACTGAGCCACACCGACCAGGGCTAATGCCTTAATTTTTTTTAAATCACATCTCTCAGTTAAACTGAGTTAAAATATGATCATAAGGTAGGACTTATTAAAGAAAAATAACCACAGGCCCAAAATGGCGTCACTCAAGCCAAAAGCACGTGGTAACAGACCTAGATTTAATACTTTGGTTGGACTCTAGCTTCAACCTCTCACAGGAAAATAATCAACCAGTCTGGAATTCTCTGGTCTTTGTCCCGGCCCCCGGTCCCCCTCTCCTCACCTCCCCTCCTCCCCTCCCCCCTCCCCGACTCCCCCTCTCCCCGTCCCCCTAGGAAACAAGAGGCAATGGGCAGGATCAAAGCCCTCCTCTTCCCGCAAAGGGAAGGAGCCTAGGCCCAGAGACAGGCCTGGAAATAATCCCTTCTTTTCTTTTGCTAATAGCTCCCTCACCCCACCCTCCTTCCTATAAAGTCCTTGGGTTTTTTGCAAACGTCCCCCCCTCCCCGCCCCCCCGCCCCTTCTAGTTGTGGGTGGTGAGCTACCTGATTCATGAGTTGCTTAATAAAGCCAATTAGAGCTTCAAATTCACCCAGCTGAATTTTGTTTTTTTTTTTACATTCACACGAACTTTAAAATGTACAAAATAACTGCCTAAAAGGTGTTTAGAAATATATACACAATTAGTAAAAGAAGTCTATGGAAATGAGGGGGAGGGGAGGAGGGGATTAGGTCAGGGGTAGGGCTGCGCTGGGAGCTGATTCTGTGACGTTTCAGTTCCTAACCTGGGAGGTGGCGATGAAAGGTGTTGATCTAATTACTTTTTATTCCTTTGTATATGCTGGAAATATCTCATTAAAATTAAAAAAGGAAGAAAGAAGAAAAAGAAGCACTCTCAGCCTGTGTGGGGGTGGGGTGGTTGGGCTTCAAGGGGGTCCTGGGGGGTGGAGGGGTGGGGAACATTGTTGCCCAGACCTACCTCTCATCCTAACCTTTACCCCTCGCCCCGGGACCCCCTCCTCCGCTCTTGCCCTCCACATCGGCAGTTCCATGATTCTTGTGGAGTTCAGTGACTCACCCGGGCTTTTGTTAGTCCCTTCACCAGCAAATGCTTGCTACACACTTCAACCTTGCAAATGAAAAGAAAATTCCACAGTAACATTAAGTATAAGTCATCCAAAACTCTGAGTGTTGGACAAAACTGGTTAAAAATAGTTCTGTGCTGAAACTTAATCTGTTAAATTGCCTCTGTTTCTACTGCTTTGATGTGACTCTCAAGTGTTCAAATGTAGGAGTTTTCATGGGGTGATTCTTTCCAGCCGCCGCTGACACCGATCCTTGCACGGGGAAGAGATCTCCCAAGCTAAACAAATCAACCTCGCTGGGAAACGGCCCCTCGCTGAGTCGCCTCTGGAAGGGACGCCTCCCTGTACTGCAAACAGTTTCTCCTCCGAGCGGTTTCAGTTCCCGGCCAAACCAGTTCCGCAGCATGCCTTTGTGCCTTTCCAGAGGCTGCCCCGAATCAGCTTGCCAGGGCTTTAAAACCCACTCGATTCTTTCATTACTTAAAAGCCTCTTTCTTTTGAAAGCCTGTGGGTGAATCATAAAATTAACATCTAAAAAGACTTAGCAGCCATTGAACCCAGGAATGCTGGGGGAGTTTGACCCTTCCCCGCCACCTTAACCGACCTTCCCAAGAGCACTTGGACTTGGCAATGGGCTCTGCAGGTGGGAACACAGTGGCTGCTGAGACCTAGAGGTCCCCGTCCGGGGGCAGGGTGGGACCGTGCCCTGTCCCAGGCCCCCGGACCGAGGTTCAGAGGGCAGCCCTCCCTGCTCCTTGGGGTTTAATCCTTTCCCTAGCTCCCTTTGAGGGAGATGTCAGCACGTGTTTTAAAAAGGAATGAGGGGAACCTATCTCAGTTCCTTTCACGACTCTGGGTTTCTGATTACTTCCGTTAGGTACACTGTTTTTGAATTTACGTGTTCAATTCTCTTTCACCCTTGTTCTACAACACGTTAGACCATCAACATTTTCTTTTTAATGAAAATGTCGACTTTCGGATTCGAAGTGTTCTGTGAAGGGTGGGCGGGGCATCTGGGAGCATGGCGGTGAGGCTCCCCGCTTCCCTGCCAGCGCCCTGGATTTTCTTTCCCTCCTTTGTCTCCTCTGCCTGTCCAGCTCTGGGCTTCTTTGGAAGAGTGCTGTTAGGCTTGAAGGACAGTCTGCTCTCTAGTCGCTTATCTCTATCGTGACTTCGGGTCATTGAGTTTCTTGGCCTCTAACCCCTCAGGGAAACTCTGAGTCTGCCTCTGCCCTTGGTGACTCAGGTAGGTCACGGGGGTCACAGCACCTCAGCGCACCTGAGCGATGATTGCAGAGTGGTCACACACGGCCGACCACATCCCTCCTGGGGCATCACTCCCAGCACGCAGGGCGGAGGGCAAACGTGTGGTCGGGCAGGTGTCTGCTCTTACAGTCCCGGGGACTGCTTGGGAGAGTGGGGCAGAGGTGGGATGGGGTGGTCCCGGCCCAGGAAGCTGCTACACCTGGTGGGCAGGCGACCTTTGGACTGGGCTCCCTGTGGCTGAGACTCTCTGTCTCCACCTGGCCATCCATATGTCACCTGCAGTTGGGCCTCTGCCTGGCGCTCCACTGCAGTGTCTCCCCTCCACGGGTCCCTGTGGCGGATCGAAGACCTCTCCAGCCAGGGCTCTCGGCAGCTCTGCTGGTGTGCTTGGCTCACTCCCTTCTTCAAACTCTGCTCCTTGTCTGGGCTTTCCCTTTGATCTCTTTGGCTTCTAGTTTTTCTGGCTCTTTGTCCTTTTTTCCTGGGTTGGCAGGCCCTGACGCCCGGCTTTGGAGCCACGTGACCTGGGCTCAGGTCCCAGCACTCCATTCACTGCCATTGGACCTGGGACAGTTCATAGAACTTGCTCACACCGCAGGTCCCTTCCTGTGAAATGGGGCCACCTAGCACCTCCTTCGTGTGGGAGAAGATTAAATAAGACAATACTTGTGTGCCTTACGCAGAGTCTTTTAGAGTAAACTCTTCATAAATGCTAGCTAATGTCCTTGAGATTTTTTCCTCACTTTATCTGCTCCTCCACCGACGACAATCAGTGCCTTAGCCCCTCCTGGGCCCTGGAGGTCGGCCTTCAACTCCTCCCGTCCTCCTGACTCCTGCCCCAGCCTCTGCACTGTGCATGGCCCAGAGCTAGTTTGTGATCACAAGAAAGATCGCACATTGTTCAGTAAAAGGGGCAGCGCTGGTTCTGATCACACCTTCTGCTCACTGCTCACTGCTCGCTGCTCACTCTGCATGCATCTGGTGCCTGGGAAAGGGGGCCTTTCCTTGAGATTCACATGCATCTGACAATCTACCCCCTCCTGCCTTCTGGGACAGCGCCATTCTGGTTAAGGGAATGCAATGGATGGTAGGAGGGCTCCCAGAAAACTTTAGATTTCATGTATTTGGTATGCTTCTAGAATGTGTGATGCAACCCTACCTTCGGTTGCTGTGCTGTGATCTAACTCCTGTGCAGACTGCGGGGCCCTTGGTGGACCACCGTGGTGGGATCTCCTGTCACACTGTTGGGATAGATCGTCAGTGTCCTGGGTCACTTCTGGTGCCGCCTTTCACCAACCCCACTCCTGCTGTCCCTGGGATTGGCCCCGCCTGCTGCACTCTCCCCGCCTTCAGTCACGGCTCCTGAACTGCAGGAGCACAGGCAGGTGTTTGGGAGACTTTGCCAGCCAGGGACCAGCCTTCTGTTCTTTCAGAGAGGGGGTGTCTGTGAGGAGGGAGGTGTGTGACAGGGGTCTCTCTGTGCCCACCTCTCACCAGGCTCCTCTGAGCCTCTCTCTCTGAGGCCCTTCCTTGTGCGTGACCTTACATCAGTGTAGCCAGGATCCTCCCCACCCTCCTTATCCCGTCACCTTTTATCTGGCCAAATCCCTCCTCCCAGCCCCCAGGGGACTGATGGCTGACCACCTGGACCTGCCTCCAGCAAGGATTTTCTCAGGTCAGTTCAGCCAGAATCCCTCAGACTCCTGATGTTTCCTGAGTCATTTCCTAGCCGTTGACCCCGCCCAGTTCTACAACTTGCCTACAAAGTCCAACTTTTTCTTGTAGTTTCTGGAGGGACCAGAACCCCTCGCCCCTGCTGCCAGTCCCCAGCGCACTGGTCCCCACCTGTCTAGGTGGTCCCCACCTGTCGAGGCAGTCCCAAAGGCAGTCGGCCTCGCCGGTTTCACAAGCACCAGAACAACTGTTTCTTCCCACGCAGGTGCGCTGGTCTGTCTGCCAAGCGTGGGCAGCACGTCTGAGGTTGCGGGTGGTCAGCTTCTCCCAGGCATTGCCGTCAGAGCCGTTATAAATGCAGGGAAAGGACAGGGAAAGTACTGAGGCATTGTTTTCTCTTGTTCTTTGGGGAATCTGAAAGAATGAAAAGGTAATTGTTCCTTTTCTTATTCCCAGAAAGGCAGCCAAACCTCTCTGCCCTAAAGCCTAGATCAAGGATTGCAAAATCCAGTTCTCACAGCAGGTAATAATGTGGTTTGAGAGGTGGCCCCAGCTGGGTGACAGGGAACAGCAGAGATTGTGGCCAAGCAGACAACACACGTCCCCCTGCAGTCAGCCCCAGCCATCGGCCTGTGGAACGGGGGGGCCTGGTATTGTCAGGGCACCTGCTTTTTAAATAGAAGGTAGAAAGTGGGGTTTTTAATGTAAACATTCTAGACTTTTTAATGTGTTGGCAAGTACTAAAAGCAAACAAACCCAGTGGGGTCCAAAACAACTTTAGAATTGTTACAAACCGGATTCCAGGCATCGAGTTTGTAACATCTGGGTTACGGTCTTATTACCCTTCTAGCTGGGGGAGGGTGTTGTGAGGCTGGAATTGCCCCCTACCCCCTGCCCGATGCCAACCCGCTCTCCCCCACCAGCAGAGGAAGGAGGCTGCTGCTGAGACAGGGATGGGGGAGTGGATGGCTTGAGTTTAGCATTTTGGCGGTGTCTACTGCCGGGCGGTGGCAAGCAGGGGCCGGAGCTGTGCCCTGAGTACCTACACTGTTTGGACAGGGCATGTGAGTTCCGTGCACTCACAGAGTAGCCAGCCAGCCCTGACACCTTGGCTCTAGCCTTCATGCTGAGGCTCAGCCAGGAAGAAGTGTGCACCCCACTTCAGAGGGCCCGGTGGGGCGTGGCCCACAGGCCCTTCCTCCGGTTCTCCTGTTCTCTGTTCTCCAAGTCCCTGCAGGAGCCCAGCGCTCCCAGACAGGGACCACCCCTACACCCGGCTCCGGCTGGATCTTCCTCCGGGCCAAGCCTTATTTAACGGACTTAAGAACAAAGACATG
Source organism: Tonatia bakeri (assembly GCA_004024845.1). Classification (NCBI taxonomy): domain Eukaryota; kingdom Metazoa; phylum Chordata; class Mammalia; order Chiroptera; family Phyllostomidae; genus Tonatia; species Tonatia bakeri. The sequence goes on from PVIA01000110.1 coordinate 48,184, forward strand.
TGAATACATCCTGGACCTCTGTGTGTCCGTCTGTGTGCTTAATCTCTTCTGCTTGGGACCCAGGGTAGAAGCCAGAGTAGAGAGTTCTGAGAGTCGGGGTGTTACAAGGCTAAATATTCCCCTCCTGTCCTTACACTGCCAATCATCGTTATGAGTTCTAAGGATCTGAGTTCTGTGTCACTTTCCCCACTTAAGGCACAACCTAGGAAACGGGCAGACGCTTCATTTCCCTGAGCAGACCTGACTTACTCTATCTGAGCCACGAGGTTTCACTGCTCTACCGTTTATTTTAATGCTTCCCTTCCCTTGCTGGAGCCTCTCCTTACAGGCTTCGGATGTTTAAAATGGGACTTAGGGATGTGTTCACACCTCCTTCTTCCGCACTTAAAATTTAGGACTTCGAAAGCGGAGGTTGTCTTGCCCTAAGGTTTTCCACCCGTCTTAAGCAACTCTGCACACTTGGGACCTTTCAGGGCAGAAATGAATTTGCTGTAACCTGTGCCACTAATAAGTGCCAACACACGGTTCTCAAAGGAAGCTGTTTCCGTGCAGAATGAACAGGCCCAGGACACTGTAGTAAAGGTAAGATGAGCTGCTTACCTTTCCGGTCAGGAGGTGGAGGTAACGTTTGCAAAGGGCGAGTGAGTGGACGGCTCCTGAAGGGTTCGTCCAGCTGTTTGAATCGGCCCGGAAGGTTCATTGAAAGGGCATTTGGGGCGGTGCCTCTTGGCCTTTGGGTTTCCCTCAGGTGTAGTGGTTGCAGGAGGGCCAAATGCCCCACTATTCCTGAATGCTGGGTTTCAAAGGCGTCTGTAGGTCGGGCCCTCGTTGGCACCTGATCAGGCCAGGGTACAGTGTTGTGTTAAACCCTGCCCTCCGCACTCAGTGGCTCCTCCTTTCTGGGTCGCCTCCTTGCAGTCTTTTCGGCTCAACTGGTAATGCGTTTGACATAAAATATTGTCAGCGAGTCAAATGGAAAATGCCACTAAAGAGGCAACACCTTGGGACACGCACCGTTAGCTCTTCATCGTGGCTGGCAGTGTGCTAGAGCTCGGCTCCTCCGCGGCGGGAACTCCCGGTGAGCCCCGGACACCCGCGGAGGCTGCATTTCCAGGCGCCCTCACTGCCTTCAGGGAACGGCCTGGCCTCTCCTCTTGGGTCGAGTGTCATCCAAGGGAGTCCCTTCTTTCTCCTTCGTGTTTATTTTTTATAGGGTGTCACCTCTTAGCAGTCCAACCCTCAGGCTGGATGCTGGAGACCGAGGTGGCGGACCAATGCCCCAGCTCCTTGGCACGGACCACAGGGGGGACCCCAGACTCCAGGCTGGGGTGTGGCAGCCACGTGGCTCACCGAGATGCCACCTGGCACTCTGACCTGGCTGTGTGTGTGTGTGGGGGGGGGGACAGGAGGGAGGTGTGACGGGAGGTGGCAAGAGACCGAGAGGACTCCTTGCCCCGGAGAAGAGGTGCTGTTCTGAAACTTCTCGGGTGGAAACAAAGTCCTTTGGTTGGGCTGTCTCTCCGGCAGTTTTACATGTGTGTAACATTTTTTTCTTTAAAAGTGTTACATACTTGTAGCAAAAAAAATTTTAAATCCACAGAGGTAACAAATCTTTAAAGTACAAAATAATTGCTAAAATAATAAAGTACTGTATACCTAGAATTAATTTAGATATTTATGCCTGAGTACCTCTTCTGTTCTAACCTTCTGTGCTCTAACCAACCCCTGTGCTGCGGTGGGAAGACACCAGGAGGAACCAGAAACGATTCTGCAAGGACGTGCTTCTTTAAATGTGTTTCTCACCGTTTGTCCCGGCGCTACCACCTGAAGGTCCCGCAGCAGGCTCGCTGCAGGCCACAGGCTGCCTCGTTCACCGGTACGTCTCTGGGACCCAGCGCAGCACCTGGCACCAAGCAGGAAGTCAATCCAAGGTTATCAAATGAGCGACTGAAGAAATTCACTGGATGGGTGGATGGATGGACGGTGTCTGGTGCTAGGGGCAGGAGATGGAGTAGCTCCAGAGCGCGGCCTGGCCTGTGGGAAGGTAGGAAAGTACTGATCGCCAGAATCCATGAAAACTCATGGAGAGTTTGGCAGAGGGGCTGAAATGCAGCGTCTCCATGGCAGTCACACAGGGTCTGCCTGGGGTGGGAAGGGCCCCCTCTAAAGTGGTTTCCTCTGCAGCGGCTGGTGTCTGCTTCCTCTGTGCCTCCCTTTTCAGCTCCTGGGGAACTTGTCCTGCAGGAGATAAGATCCATAGGGGCAGGAATCTTTGTGTTTATTAAATAACTACCATGGATTGTTCATCTCAGACGGGAGAGGTTAAAACAAGTGCGGGGAGTATCCCTTCCTATTTTGCCTTTGTCACCGGGAATGGTGGGTGCGTGAGCATGGTGCCAAGGGCAAGGATCTGCTGGACTGCTGGGGTCAGGCCAGCGCCAGCAACAGCCTCTGAGCTGTCAGGATGACTCTTTTATGGCGGTGGACCATTAAACAGCGGCATCAAATTACCCACTGGAGTTATGAACTCATCCTGGGCTCGTTGTGTGGGGCCCACTGGCGGCTGCATGATAGGCCAATGCGGAGTCAGGGAGTTGTTTCGTGATAAGGATCTCATAAAGCAGGATCTTGCATTTTTGTGAGACAACATCTTTCTCTCACCTACACACACACACACACACACACACACACACACGCACGCACACTTTTTCCCCCCTTCAGGATATAAAGATGTTCTAGAAGAAATAATAAATAGCTCAGCTTCACAGAGGACCAGAGACAGTCACATCTGAGTGTGGGGATCATTAACAAACACAAAGATAGTTCAGCTCTCCCCAGGAGATGTTCTTCTACCCTCAGGAACCTTCTGGCGGCTTGGTCCTGATCTTGCGGAAGTGGAGAGTCTGCAGGAATAGCATGCCACACTCAGCATCAGCCCTAAGTATCGGCAGGTTCCCTGCTCCATGTGTGAGCACCGCCCCCCCTTTAGAAAAAATGAACAGTCGTTCCCACCTTGACGGACTCATCTAACAGGAATCAGAGTCTCGGGAAGGACAGGACCATGAACCCATGGTCCTTCATGGAGAGCAGACACACAGATGGACTGTAGCCGGGTATGGGAACAGCACTTGCCAAGAAAAGTATCACCTACTGTGCGCTCAGCAGCACACTGTGTCCAAAAATAATTATGCTGAGTAAAAGAAACCAGACAAAAAGAATATACAGCCGGCTGTCTGTGTCTGTGGCTTTCGTGTCCATGGGTACAACCAACTGGGGATCGAAAATATTTAGGGAGAGAAAATCCCAGAAAGTTTCAAAAAGCAAAACTTGAACTTGTCAGTGCTCAGCACTGTGCTGAGTCCACTCAAATGAAGTGATGTGTAGCCATACCTGGCTGTAGCCTATAAGCTAATGGAGGTTGTATGCACAAATGATGCCATTTTTTAGAAGGGACTTGAGCATCTGCGGGGAATCCTGGAACCAAAACCCTGCAGACACCAAGGGATGGCTGTGTACTCTGTGATTCACGTTCCGTAAAACGTGAGACAATGCAAGCACATCTGCGGCGGCCAGAAGCACATCGGCTGTTGCCTGGGTGTGTGGGATGCATGTGGGTTATCAATGGGCATGAGAAACTTCCGAGGATGATGGGTGTGTGCGTTCTCTTGACTGAGGTGATGATTACACTGGCATCGACATGTCCCAAACTCGTCAGGTGGCACACCTTCATTGTGGACTGTTGTTTTATGTCAATTATACCTCAATAAAGATACGTGAGCAAAAACAGCTAAACTAGGGTAATTTGCAATGATTTTAATGGAATAGGAAATGGCTATGAAAATCTTTTATACCAAAGAAATGCTCCCTAGTTCTCGGAGAAAAGCCTTTAAAAAGTTACTGAACTTGGAGATGAGTTACATTATGTTCTTATATAAAAAGACAGTGTTCCAAATTGGCTTATGTTTCCTGCCGTGCTGAAGATGCTCTCGTTTTGGGGACACTTCCTCACCCTCCTGGGTGCTACCCTCAGCCCATCAAAAAGAGAATTCTTGGTGGCTTTTCTTGAAAACCAAATATATATACATATAGCTCAATATGTATGCACAATCTGATCCTTTACGGTCAAAAGAGATACTTTAACATTGAGTAGGTCAGCAATTGCTTTGTAAAAGAAACTTTAGGTAGAGCATTTTAAAACAGATGTTTGGAACTAGTTTTATCATTACGTGATTTTGTTACTGAGATGATCGCTCATCTCAGCGTGTATCGCTTTTTAAAAAATATTTTTTAATATTTTTTATTAAAATTTAATTACACAGCGTGTAATTACACAGCATGTAAAAAGCGTGTATCGCTTTTTAAAAAATATTTTCCCACTTCAAAAATTGGATACAGGATTTTCTAACTTGCTTCAAATGTTCTAAATTAAAATTAGAGGCCTTTAAACCACTTATTAAAATTATAACAATGGCACACTGATTAGTTTGCAAGAACAATGAACTGGTTGTCAGGGAGGATTGAAATTTGCTAATTTCCAATGAAAAACTTGGTGTCCTTGGTGAGTGAGGTTGATAAGTGAATGCTGTAATTTGATAAACACAGTTGATGACCCTTCTTCTGTTTGGCTCCTCTCCTCTGTCCCAGAGCCACCTACTGTGGCTGATGGTGCCCGTTGGGACCATGAATGACAAGACCACCACCCTGCAGCTCGCTGCGCCATGAAGTTTTAAACTGATGCAAAAATTATCTATTTAAATCACACTGCTCTCTCTGCAACATTAGTATTATACATAGTACTAATTCTTATTATTACATACAATATTAATATATAGGTACAATATTAATTCTAGTGTATAATTCTGAATGAGGACAGAACATAGTTGGTGCCATTACCAAATGAAAATGAAACATTATTTTAGGAAACCCACCCACAGGGACACAAGATAAAAAAGTGGTGACACCAACTCGGGGGACGTTTCGAAGATGCTCGCATCCCCGGGCACTCCCTCCCACCCCTTGGTGCCGCTCTCCTCCCACAATTGGGGCCTCGGGCTGTGCGAAGGCCCAGCGTGCTGCTGGAGCGCACTTTTGTCCTAAGACAGTCATGGGCTTTCCGACACACAAACCCGGCGTGCTATCCAGGTTCTGCCAGAGCAGTCCCAGGTCCGAGAATCTCCAGAGTGCTCAGTGATCACATGTCAATGTTGTGCTAGAACACGTGATTATGGTATAGTTTAACAAACGACCTTGAAAATCAGCAACTCTCCCGACGACTGTAAATGATTAAACAAGTCGGCGAGGGCTGGGAAGCACAGGTTCCAGAAGCCGCTGACCCAGCAAGGCTTATCACAGAGGACAGCACCCTCGCTGTCCTCGGCCATAAAGAAGCCATCTGAACCTCTTCACAGGCTGACTCAAGGACTCCCTCGCCCCACGCAAGGACGAGAAGCCTAAAGCTGATGAAAGCGAGAAGCCAGAGTGGAAACGCTGTGATGCGCTGTAGGCTGCCCCTGACCCCTGGCCGCGCCTTCGGGTCACCTGGGGAGCCTGTGAGACGTGCTCTGTGGTGCCGGTCGTGAGAAAACAGTCCCCAGGGCATGCCAGTGTGCGGCCACGGTGGAGAACCGCTGCTCTAGAACCGTCGGCGTCGTTGCGTCTGCTCTGCTTTTACTTCCGGACATTAAATAAAGACTGGCATCGGACTTGTCCTCCTGCTGAAAACAACTAGAAGAGTGGACAGAAGATATGAGTCAGCTGTTCTGAGGCGTGTGCGTAACTGAGGTTTGAGGTCTGGGAAACACGTGACGTGAGTTCCACTCTGACCCTGGTTTCGGCTGGCCGCTGTGCGGGGAGGCGGACTCCAGCGGAGCAGGGGCTGAGCTGGGACAGGACAGGAGTGGGGACCAGAGGGGAGAGAGCTGAGCAGGATCCCAAGACAAGAGTTTGCCTGGGGCTTAACTGTGTGAGTTCTCAACCAAGGATTAGGCCATGCTCGTCCGAGACTGGGCCCCACGGGCCCAGGAGGGAGCCTGCCATGGAGCTGAGAGGAGAACGGTCGTCGAGTTCTGGCCTGGCTCGCACAGAGGCACCTCGCTGAACACGCGGGCTCTTCCAGTGGGACCCAGACAGGCTGTGCCCAAGGAGTGAGGACGGTGCCATAGAGTGAGGGTCATACCTCAGGGCTCAGTTCAAAACGAAAATAGATCCCTCCCTAACAAAAAATAATACCAGCCTATTCTGGTCAAAAGCACGCAATAGCAATTTAAAGGCCGGGCAGAACAAAACCCAATATCCTGTAAAAGGAGATGACAGAACCCAAGCTCTATGATAATTGTTTTCAATGTCCACCACACAATAAAAAAAATTGTAGACATGCAAAGAAACAGGAAAACATAATCCATGCTTTAAAAAAAAGATCAGGGGGTAGAGACGGGAGGGATGTGGGGAGGGCTGGAGGAGTGGGCTGGGATGGGGGTAAAGGGCAGAAAACTATACTTGAACAACAATAAAATAAAAAAGATCAGTAAAAACAGACCCCAAACTGATAGATGTTGACATTGGACGTGGCTCTCTGACCTTTCGGACTAGAGCTTTGAGCAGGAAACATAAAAACACCCGAAGGCTTGAAGGAAAAGATGGTCCTAGTGAGTAAACGTAAAAGGAATCCCGGCAGAGAAATGGGACTACAAAAAAGAACCAAGTGGAAATCTTAGAACTAGAAGGAACATTATAGAAAATAAAATTTCACTACTTAATAGACACTGCAGAAGAAAGGGCCGGTGAAAATCTGAAAACACACCAATAAAGATGATCGAATCCGAAGACTAGAGACCCAGTGATCCGTTGGTCAAATTCAAGCAGCCTAAAGTACAAGTAATCAGAATACCAAATGGGAGGAGGTAAAGAAAATGGCATAGAAATCATTCAAAGAAATAATGGGCCCAATCCTTCAAATTTAATGATGAACATTTATCTACAGATCCGAGAAACTCAGAAATACGAGATAAAGAAAGAGAGAAGCACACCTGGGCCTGTCAAACTGCTGAAAACCACAAACAGAAAGGAGAGTTTACAGCAGCCAGGGGACAACCACACATTGCACGCAGGGAAACAACAACAGAGGGTGGCCGACTCTCCCTGAGAAACAGCAAAGCCCCCCAAAATAATGAGTTCACATGAAAGAAAAAACTGTTAACTCAGAATCCCATATCCAGTAAAAAACACTCTTCAAAAATGAATGTTGGGGGGAAAAAGGCATTTTCAGATACATGAAAGATGAGAGAATTTCTCACCAGCAGACCTGAACTATGAGGAATTCTAGAGGCGGTTCTTTAGATTAAAGGGAAGGATATCAGATGAAAACTCAGATCTACAGGGAAAAAATAAAAGCTCTGGCAATAGTAACCGTGTAGGTTAATATACAATAGTATCTATCTATCTATCTATCTATCTATCTATCTATTTCCCTCAATCACGGAGAAGCGCCTGACTATGTCAAGCAGCAGTCAGCAAACCTTCCCTTAAAGGGCAAGAGAGTAAATATTTTAAGCTCGCGGGCCATACAGTCCCTGAAGAACAACTCACTCCAGCACTGTAGCCACGGTGGCAGTGACAAAGCAGCCACCGAGGACATGCAAACAGACGGGCACAGCCGCATTCCAGTGGAACTTGTCTACCAGTTGAGTGCTGGATTGTGGGCTTGACTTTTGGTTAAAGGTGAAATAGTAACAATGTACTGTGGGCTGTACATAGATAGATGAAAATATTATGACAATAATAGCACAAAAATGGGGAAGGAAATGGAATTTTACTCTTTAAAAAAAAAGATTTTATTTATTTAGAGGGGCAGGGAGACAGAGAGGGAGAGAGACATCAGTGTGTGGTTGCCTCTCTCAAACCCCCTACTGGGGACCTGGCTCGAAGCCCAGGCCTGTGCCCTGACTGGGAACTGAACCCCTTGGTTCGCAGGCTGGCACTCATTCCACTGAGCCACACCAGCCAGGGTTGGGATTTAATTCTTGTAAGACTCTATGTGAAGGGACTATATTAACTATACATGGACTGTGATAAGTCCAGGGTAATATTGTAATCTCAGAGTAACCATCAAATCAATAAAGAGGTATAGTTAAAAAGACAAATATAATGCTAAAAAATATTTGATTTACCCCAAAGAAGTTTGGGAAGGAGGAACCGAGCAGCCAAAACAAAACAAATACAGATGGCACAACTAGAAAACAAATAGGAAGGCGGTAGACTTTAATCACATCAGTAATTACACAGACTTATACCCAGCTATACAATAACCACATTAAATATAAATGGATTAAAAACCAATGAAAATTCACAGATGGTCAGTTTGGAAAAGAGGGAGATTCAACACATGCTGTCATAAGAGACATTCTTTACGTACAAAGAGACAGGCTGGAAGAAAGAGGATGGAAAAGGCACACTGCATCGTCAGTACATGTAAGAAAGGTGGTGCGCCTATATCAGTATCCCACAGAGAAGACTGCAAGACAAGGGGTATTAGTAGAGAAAAAAGATGGAAATTTTACGATAGAGGATCAATTAATTAAAGGAGACCTAAGAATCCTAAGTGTGTATTTGCCTAATGAAAAGTTTCAAAATGCTTAAAGCAAAAAGTGACAAAACTAAAGAGAGAAACAGAAAAATCCAGTTACAACTGGAGACTTCTCACAGCCTCTCACAGTAGTTGAGAGAACCAGGGGTGCCCAACCCTTGGGCATCTCTGGGCCACATCAGAAGAAGAGTTGTCTTGGGTCACACATTAAATACATAAACACTAACAAAAACTGATGAGCAAAAAAAGGTTTCAAGTAAATTTATGATGTTGTACTGGGCCGCACTCACCGCCACCCTGGGCCGCGGGTCGGACACCCCACCAGGAAGTTGTAGACATATGACCAACACCCTCAGTCAACTTGACATGACTGACACTTATGGACGACAACACCCGGCCGCTGCAGAGTCGCAACTGCCAACATCAGCAGCTGCAGAGCAGGAGGAAAGAACAGGGCTTTGGTTAAATCCAGCTTTTCTGAGATAAGGACCACCGAGGGTGGCGTTGGGGCTTCATCCCAGATCACACACAGTTTATGAAGATCCAGTATGCTAAACCAATACGCTTTGGATGGAAGGTTCTAATTCACGCTTCTTACCCAGTAAATATAGCCAGGAATTTTAATAGCGTACACTTCCTTTTGTCGGAAGTAGAAAGAGGCACGTAGCATTATGATCACGTGACCAGCTGAACAACCTAACAAGGGCGATATTTTTCTGTTGTTTTTTATGTGAACAATAGAAGCCAGACTACCGTCACTAAGAAACAGTTCCTATAAAAGTGTAATCAGATTGCGTTAACACAAACAATGAAAGTAGGAGCAGTAAAGGAGAACACATTTGATCTAGGTGTCAAGTGCTCTTTCAGCTCTCCAAAGGGGATTAGTGGAGTGTTTCTGTCTGAGGAGATAATGGCAGGAGGTGGAGAGATGGTCATTGAATGACTATTAAACTATTACTACAACCAGCCATGACATCACCCCCACTGACCTCTGCATTCATTGCATGCCATGGTTTTTACTCCTTCGGAGTAATCTGCTTGTTATTGCTATGGTTTGGGTTTTAAGTATCAGAAAACAACCCTGCAATTTTTTTTTTTTAAATGAAAAGGAAATTTATTGGAAGGAGGCCAAGATATTTCAGGGAATTTGAACAACTGTACTTTGTAAAAGGCCCTGCCATTACTGTGATTAATACCTTTTTCTGTAGCTTCAAAATTCCAGCTTTCTCTGAGAGAACGTGACTTGTTTATTTTGGGTCACTTGTCTTCTTATGGGCCACTCAAATAGGCAGATTGGCGTGGGACTAGGAGGGGCTACAGCATGATTACTGGGGATGCACTCTTTCTGCTTCCAACAAGGCCCGTATGGCAGCCAGAGGGGCACACTGACAGAAACTCTCAACTTCTACCAATGGTTCTCATTCTTATTTTTGGTTCCTTTAATTTTAACTTATTTAAATTAATTTTTTTTATTAAAGTATAATGGACATAAAATATAATGAATTTCAGGTGTACTACACAGTTACTCAACATTTATATATCCACGAGGCTACCATCACAGTAAGTCTCGTAACCATCTGTCCCCACACAAAGTTACTACAGTACTATTGGCTAAATTCTGTATGCTGTACATCACATCCGGGTGATTTATTTATTTTATAACTGGAAGTTCACACCTCTTATTCCCCTTCATTTTTTTCACCCGTACCCCCACCCCCATCGGTTTATTCTCTATGTCTCATGAGTCTGTTTCTGTTTCGTTTATTTTCACACATGAGTCTTCATTCTTCTCTGTATTGACACCCGGTCGGAATTTTGTCCTGTGGACAATGCTCTTCATTAACAAGTTGGTAATGCTGACATTCCACTGAAATGAACTAATATGAGGTCATTCCTTTTCTCAGAATCTTGCCATAACTCTGCGTTTCACCCAGAGGAAAGCCAGCCGAGTCCTTCAAACAACCCACAAGGCTAAACGCGACTTGGCCCGTTACCACCTTGCCTCCTCGCTTCCTCCCCTTCTCGCTCACCCCACTTCAGCCACGCTGGCCTTGCTGGGCCCCGAATGCCAGACTCTTTCCCTGATGTGGGTCTATTCAGAGCTTTACATGTCTTCCTGGATTTTGTCGTGCCTTGTAAGGAATTTGTTCATTCCGTGTCATTTGTGAAATTTCTTGACATAAACTCTCCATAACACTTCTTTTAAATTATTCATTAATGGTCTTTGATTATGCTTTTAGTGAAGTCTCTGTTTTCTGATGTTGTGTCTTCTTTTTTCTTGATCAGTCTAACTAAAGATCCATCAATTTTATTTTCTTTCAAAGAACCAACTTTTGGTTTCATTGACTTTTCTCCTTTTGTCTTCTGTTGGTTTTCTGTTTTCCATTAGCGTTGTTCTGCTCTTTATTATTTCTTTTCTTTTACTTTGAGTTTATCTTGCCCCGCCTTTTATAGTTTCTTAGAATAGAAAAGTAGGTAATTAATTTTAGAACTTTTTTCTATTGTAAGCATTTAAAGCTATAAATGTGCTCAAAAACTTTAGGTAGAGAGGACAAATTTTGATGTTTTTATTTTAGTGCAGTTCAAGATATTTTCTAAGTTCCCTATTCTTTCATCCATGGGCTATTTAAACTGTTACTTAATTTGCACTGATTCTGTTAGCTTATATACTTTTACAATTTTATGTTAAAAAGTTTCAAGTCTGCAGGAAAGTTGCAAGAATAACACAGAGAATAAGCCCTGTGCCTACTTTTGCTCTTAGCATTTTACCATCTCTCTCTCTCCCTCACCATATTATTGCTGGCACTGCTTTCATTCTGTCCATATTAGCAAACCTGAGAACACGCTGCTGACATCACCACATTTACCCTCGAGTACTGCAGTGTAGGTCTTCAAGTAAAGATACAACTCTATATAACTACAACATGATGATCAAATTCAAGAAATTTAACACAATTTAACATCCGTTTATGATAAAAAGAAAACTCTCAACAAAGTGGTGTAGGGAGAACACCCCTCAACATAAGAAAGGCTGACATGACAAACCCACAGCCAGCACCATACTCAATGGGAAAAAGCCGAAGTCTTTCCTCTAAGATCAGGAACATGACCAGGATGCCCACTCTTGCCATTTATATTCAACATAGTATTAGAGGGAAGGCCTAGTCAGAGCAATTAGGGAAGAAAAAAAAATAAAAGATACCCAAATTGGAAAGGAAGAAGTAAGACTGTCACTATTTGCAAATGATATATTATATATAGAAAATCCCAAAGACCCCCACCGAATAAACTGTTAGTATTAATAAATTCAGTAAAGTCTTACGGTACAAAGTTAATATATAGAAATCTGTTGCATTTCTATATGTTGATAACAAACTATCAGAAAGAGAAATTAAGAAGACAATCCCATTTACAATTGCATTAAAAAGAATAAAATTCCATCTTCCAGGTGGGGTGTGAGCGTTTCTCTCGGTGAGCTTGGCTCCGTAGTGTTGGGTTGTAACCCAGAGTCTGCTGAAGCTGCTTAGTGGGTCCAGTAATTTGCCAAAATGACGAACACGAAGGGAAAGAGGAGAGGTACCCGTTATATGTTCTCTAGGCCTTTTAGAAAACATGGAGTTGTTCCTTTGGCTACATACATGCGGATCTACAAGAAAGGTGATATTGTAGATATCAAGGGAATGGGCACTGTTCAGAAAGGAATGCCCCACAGATGTCACCATGGTAAAACTGGAAGAGTCTACAATGTCACCCAGCATGCTGTGGGCATTGTTGTAAACAAACAAGTTAAGGGCAAGATTCTTGCCAAGAGAATTAATGTACGAATCGAGCATATTAAGCACTCGAAGAGTCGAGATAGCTTCCTAAAACGCGTGAAGGAAAATGATCAAAAAAAGAAGGAAGCCAAAGAGAAAGGTACCTGGGTTCAGCTGAAGCGTCAGCCTGCTCCACCCAGAGAAGCACACTTTGTGAGAACTAATGGAAAGGAGCCTGAGCTGTTGGAACCCATTCCCTATGAATTCATGGCATGATAAGAGTGAAAAAATAAAAGACTTCTATACTGATAAAAAAAAAAAGAATAAAATTCCTAGGAATAATTTAACTAAGGAAGTGAAAAACATATACTCTGAAAGCTTTAAGACAATGATAAAAGCAAATGAAGAAAACATAAAAAAAATTCCATGCTTGTGGATTTGGAAGAGTTAATATTGTTAAAATGCCCATACTATCCAAAACAATCTGTAGATTCAATGCAACTCTTACCAAAATTCCAATGGTATTTTTCACAGAAATAGAATAAAGAATCTCAAAACTTGCATGAAACCGCAAAAGACCCTGAACAGCCAAAGCAACCTTGAGAAAGAAAATGAAGTTGGGGGCATCGTGCTCCCTGATTTCCAATTACATGACAAAGGCACAGTAGTGCAAACACTGTGATACTGACATGAAAACAGACACAGAGATCAATGGAACGGATCAGAGACCCCAGAAACAGAGCCGCACACACACGGTCAGTTAATTTATGACGAAGAATCCAAGAATACACAATGGGGAAAGGACAGTCACGTCAATGAATGGTGTTGGGGAAACTGGACAGCCACATGCAAAAGAATAAAAGAGACCACTATCTGACACCATACACAAGGAACAACTCAAAATGGATTAAAGACTTGAATGTAAGACCTGAACCCATAAAACTCCTAGAAGACAGTATGAGTAGTAAGTTCCTTGACATAGGTCTCGGTGATGACTTTTTGGATTTCACACCGAAAGCAAAGGAGAAAAAAAAGCAAAAATAAACAAGTGGGACTCCATCAAATCAAACAGCTTCTGCACAGCAAAGGAAACCACCCACAAATGAAAAGGCACTCCACTGGATAGGAGAAAACATTTGCACATCATATATCTGATATGTAATTAATATCCATTTAATATATAAAGAACTCAAACAACTCAATAGCAGAGCAACAGACAACCCAATGGAATAACGGGAGGGGATCTGAATAGTCGTTTTTCCAAAGGAGACATACAGATGGCCAACAAGAGCACGAGGAAATGCTCAATATCATTAATCACCAAGTGAATGCAAATCAAAACCGGAGTGAGACGTCGCTTCACACCTGTTAGAACGGCTACTACAGAAAGATGAAGTAGCAAACGCCGACGAGGATGTGCAGAAGGGAACCCTCATGCACTGCTGGTGGGAATGTACATTGGTACAGCCACTGTGGACAACGGCATGAAGGATCCTTAAAGATTAAAAACAGAACTACCCCATGATCCTGCAATTCCACTTCTGGGTATTTATCTAAAGAAAACAAAAACACTAACTCAAAAAGATCCATGCACCCCATGTTCACTGCAGCACTATTTACAATAGCTGAGATGTGAAAACAACTTAGGTGTCCATCAACACATGAATGAAGAGAATGCGACATTATGGATGTGGAATATTATTCAGCCAGAAAAAAGAACAAAATCTCGCCATGTGTTGACAACATCAGGGAACCTTAGGGGTATTATACTAAGGGAAGGAAGTCAGAGAAAGAAAGACAAACACCATATTTTGTCACTTAACGTGGGAAATCTAAAAACAAACCAACAAAACCCTCATGGACTCAGAGAGCGGACTGGCGGCTGCCAGAGGCCACCAGGGGGCAGGCAGGGTGGTTAATGGGTGAGGGGGCCAAAAGGTGCCAACTTCCAGTTAATAACACTGTCTCGCACGTTTGAAAGTTGCTAAGAGAATAGACCTTAAAAGTTCTCGTAACTAGACCTATTGTAGTAGTCATTTTGTAATCTATACAAATATTGAATCATATTGTGCATCTGAAATCCATAGAATGTTGTATATCTATTATACATCAATTAAAAAATGTAATACTGCTACGATGCTTTTATCTAAAATACAATCTATATTCAGATTTCACCAATTTTCCCACTGATGTCCTTTGCTGCAGTCTTTCATCTTTTTCCTTATCCCAGCTCCATCCGTGGTCACATCTTGCACTGAGTTGTCCTGTCTCCTTGGTTTTATGTGAAACATGCCTTCAGTCTTTGTTTTCACAGGATGGCCAATTTTGATGAGTGCAGGTACATTGTTTTACAGAAGTGTTCTCCGTTTGGGTTTGATTGATTGATTACGAGCAAGTTCTGCTTATTAATGCCGTGGTTATTTTCAAATGCGTGCCAGACATCATGTACCAACTCTCTAGCGGTACTCTGAGGCTCTGCATGACATAATCTTTCTCCAGAGGGGAGCGGCCTTTGCTCTTGGCAGATGGCTGGACCAGGGAGAGACCACCGATTGTTGTCCGAGATTGAGACGGATTTGTAGCGGACCCCGTCTTTTCAAGGTTCACTCTTATTCTAAGGATTTAGCACTGAGGGGTCCCAACCAAACACCCAGGCTGCTTACAGGGGCTCCTCCTCCTGAACAGACAGAGAAGTCCAAGCCCCAGCTCCCGAGGTGCCCCCAAACCCTGCACACCTCTCACCCTGTCCACCACTGCTTTTGCTCTCGGAGTTGACCACTGCCACCAGGGCGAAGGGGCACCGCGACGTTGGGCTTAACTTCTCATGCTTCCCACTTCCATCACATCTTAGCTCTGAAGATAGCACACCCTCAGGAGATCTCTGATACCATGTGTGTCACATTCTGTCCAGGTTTGCTAATTGTTCTTGGTAGGCATATTGGTTCAAAAAATAACAGTTTTGCCAGAAGTGAAAACTTTACCACCATTTAAAAAAACTTTTTTTAATCCTCCCCTGAGGATATGTTTATTTTATTTTTTTTGAGAGAGAGAGAGAGAGAGATTAGCATCGATTGGTTGCTTCCTGTACATGTCCCAATGGGGATCAAACCAGCAACCTTCTGGTGTGTGGGACGATGCTCCAACCAACTGAACCACCTGCTGACCAGGGCTTTATCACCATTTTTTAATGATTATTGATCTTGCCTAGATTGCTTAGGCAGCATGGAAAATCCACAGTAAGTTCACCGAACACACGAAGCAATCAGAAAAGTAACAGTGCACACAAAAGCAATGACCACTGGTACAGATGCGTGAAAACTGAGACACTGAAACTTAAAACTCAACTGAAATCTTTTCGGGGGTAGGAGTTTGTTTTATTTGACTACTACCACCTAGTTGATCAGTGTATATAACTTAGTGGTTTCAGCCCTGGCTGGTGTAGCTCAGTGGACTGAGTGACAGACTGTGAACCAAAAGGTCATCGGTTTGATTCCCAGTCAGGGCACATGCCTGGGTTGCGGCCGGGTCCCTGGTTGGGGGCTTGCGACAGCCGATTGGTGTTTCTCTCACACATCAATGTTTCTCTCCCTCTCTTCCTCCCTCCCTTTTTCTATCTCTAAAAATAAATACATAAAATCTTTTTAAAAAATGAGTGGTTTTGTCTGCATACTGGAGTTGCATTTCACAAGTGTGGACTGTTCTCCTTTTCTCAAAAGCAGAAAACCCACAAAGACTTTGTTGTCAGACGAGAGTATTTTTCCCTATTAGAACTTTAGCAACATTCAATTAATTAATTGTAAGCCAGAAGGGAGAAAAATACTCATAGTTCTGTGTGTTCTTTTTAGAAGTACAAAGTCTCCAATATAAAATGCACAAAAGTTTGATTGTGTGTGTGCAGGAAAGCTGTTGGACTTTCCAGGAAACCCTGGTTTAAAATACTCTGTCATACTGTCTGATCATACAGTGGAGAATGTAATCTTGGAATGTACATAATCCCGTTTCAAGATTTCTGCATCTGTAATAGCTCATTGTAGTCCATAACGTTTCACACTAACAACTCAGGACGACAAAATGAGATTTTCTAATAAGCGTGCAGGGTGCTCCAGCACTCTGACGTCAGTCCCCAAGAATGCACCCTGCCACTAAGACAGGGAAGGACAGGATGCTGGCCGTGTTCAAGCCAGAACAGACCGAAGACCTCATTTCTATGCTTGCAATTCCCTTTTGGGAATTCAGTTAAGAATTCTAGACCAACAACCTTCTTTACCAAAATCTACTGACTGTTTTTATTCAGTACCAGAAACACTAAGAACTCACTTAAAAAAAAAATGGCACGTGCACAAAACTGCTATAAAATGGAGCTATGGATCAGACTTGTCTTGTTGGTAATTCTATAAACGTGATTCCATTATTTTTAAATCTGCAGAGACCCAAGTATTTATCAGAGCATCATCCCATCCTTTCAGAGTCCTTGGTCCCGGAGACTGAAATGGCTAGGCCGAGGTTGGCTGTCCCCTGTGCTTCGTGTCACGCCCCGGGCCCCGCTGGCGAGCACCCTCTGCTCTGTCCAGCTGAGAAAACCGTCTGCGGCGCCTTTCCCAGGCCCTCAGAGGCTCAGCAATGGCTTCAGGGTTGAGCAGCTTCCCAGTGTCGGTTGAACTGCTCTGCCTCCAGGCCTGATGTGGCCCCTTCGTTCTGAAGGGCCCTGTCCCAGGGAGTGGGCGGCGAGACCGAGGCGCCAGATGTTGCGGCAGGTGGTTTACCTTGTCCCTGGACATAGATTCCCCGCTCAGCAACCCACCACCGAAGAACTTGGGGGACACCACGCCCCCTTACTCGGGGCCCTGGGCAGGGACAGGCTTGTGGGCGACGCAATCAACATACAGCTGGCATGCTTCCAGACCCCGTGACAGGCGCTCCCAGACCTGCTTGCGTCCCAACCAGCACCGTGCTGCAGACAACTCGTCCTCCTCTGTGGGGGCAGGCATTTGTCAGTGTTGGCGTCAGGCACTTATACGGTGTAGTTGGAAGTTTACGGAAAGTGTCCCCAGAGGGACATGGTGCATGATTACTACCACATTACCTCTCTTGCACTGTTCACTCAGTTCGCAAGGCTGGATGGCGGCCCAGTCCCCGCCTGAACCCGCCCCGTTTACGGTGCGTGTGCGCACTGCGGATGTGACTTGTTCTGCAGGAAGATGAACTGAAGTTTCAGGCACAACTTTCTGTTCCCACTGCAGGGACCTGGCCTGTCTAGTTTGTCCTTGTATCTCAAAAGCCTAGGAGCTGGATAAATGTTTGCTGAAGGAATGAATGAGTGGAGAAAAGGAATTTATTAGTGGTTCTGACGAATTCCAAATGGTTTTTATTAGGACTTACATCCTCCCCCTTTGTTCTCCCAGACAGCAGTGAAAATATCCTGCCTCACTTGATTCGGAAGGATAGAAACCTGCCTTCAGCAGTGGCACGACTCTACTCTGCAGTCAGGGTGTGTGAGTACTCACAGGGCAGGTTTGAAAGAGCACGGAGGGAGGTTTACGGGTCAGGGTTGGCCGACCATGCTATCCGCGTGCTGTGAGACTTTCTGCCCTGTCGGATTCATTACAATTTATGGTGCGTTAGCAACTTAGCAGCTCATAAACTACCTTTTATTAAAATTACATTTTCAACCAAAGCAGGTTGTGGGACATAAAGAGTATTGTAAAAATAGTATATGTATATTTATCTCACTAGTAAAAAAACAGATCTATTAAAACATAACATTTTTTGCCCTGGTCAGGTGGCTCACTTGGTTGTGGGTTCAATCCCCAGTCAGGGCACATACAAGACTTGACCAATGAATGTAGTAAATAAGTGGAACAACAAATCGATGTTTCTCCCTCTAAAATCAATCGAAAGAAAGAAAGAAAGAAAGAAAGAAAGAAAGAAAGAAAGAAAGAAAGAAAGAAAGAAAGAAAGAAAGAAGTGTTTTTAAAAAGTCTTGTAGGTGTATCTGATCAGGCACCGCGGGGCTGACAGGGTCTGTAAACTGAGGGTGGGCAGGGTTTTATTTCTCTGTTCCCGGGAGATGCAGGCAGTGACTCTATCTGTGTGTCCTCCACCGTGTCCGAGTCACAAACAGAGTCCGATACACAGTAGGCACTAAGTAAATATCTGTTGAGTAAGTCAGTGACAGAAGATAAGGAACAAACTGTTTCCTCCCTACTGCACAGGCGCACTCTCCAGCTTCCGCCTTCAAACGTGCAGCGGGCCTCTCCCCAACCATCCCACCAAGAAATGGCCATGTCTGACAGGGAGACCTTAAGCCTTTTCTCATTGAATGCTATCTTTTTAGGTTGGTTCTTCGTTCTGGGAGGCGTAGATAGTGGTTTGTGAGTTTTCTGATTCAAATGAAAAAGGGTGTTAGGAGTGATCTATAAATTGAATCGAGAAGTCAACCCCAAAATAGAAATCTTCACATTTTCATTTACCCCTTTTTTTCCTCATCCCCAAAATAAACAGGTAATTCAAAACATTGTGGTCAAAATCCTCTGCAGGCAAAGGACAGAGAATGATCTTGGGTCAGGTAGGTCCCCTGTGAAGATACATAAACACAATGTATAAAAACACCACTGACTATAAGGCAGTTATCTCGTAAAAATCTACAGCACAGACCCAACAGGGCGACGTCCCACAGGACCCACTTTTCAGGAACAGGAAGAAGGGGCCGGCCTGGGGAGTCCGTGGAAATGCGGTGGCCAACACGCCCTGAGGGAAAGAGGGCACGCCTTTCTTCACCAGCTCACAGGAGCCTTACTAAGATCATGACTAACATTTCATATGTGAACGATATTCAAGCAATTAAAACACTGTAATCTCTAGATCTCTTAAATTATTTTATAATTTTATAATAGGTGTGCCATTGTAAACATATTCCCTTATGTGTGATTCTGTTAGTAACAGTTTTAGCAGATACTACGCAAGAAGGGAAAGCTATTAGAAATGACAAATCTGTTTATTTACATGTATTTCGAATAGTTTGTTTTTAAGGTGCTATCCATAGCTTTTAAAAAAATTATTTTATTTTTTAATATTTTTATTCATTTATTTTTAGAGAGAAGGGAAGAGAGGGAGAGAAACATCGATGTGTGGTTGCCTCTCATGTGTCCCCTACTGGGAACCTGGCCTGCAACCCAGGCATGTGCCCTGACTAGGAATCGAACCGACAACCATTTGGTTCGCAGGCTCGTGCCCAATCCACTGAGTTACACCAGTCAGGGCACTTTAAAAAAAAATTTTAATTCAAATATTCTAATTTTCCCAAATGGGGGAAATAAGATAAAAAAAAAAGCAACCAGAAATTGAGGAGTCATTTCAGGGAGTTCCTGTTGTCTATTTTAATTAAAGAACAGGAACCCGAATCTTCAACAAATTTTAAATGATACAATTTAATTGGAATTAGGGACATCTTTGTTTGTTTATGAGTACCTCTGGCAAAAATCCAAGCATAGCAACTTATCAGATACTATTAAAAAAAAAA
Source organism: Tonatia bakeri (assembly GCA_004024845.1). Taxonomy (NCBI): domain Eukaryota; kingdom Metazoa; phylum Chordata; class Mammalia; order Chiroptera; family Phyllostomidae; genus Tonatia; species Tonatia bakeri. Next base: position 68,039 of record PVIA01000110.1, read on the forward strand.
AAGGAACATGCGTTATACACATATAAACCAAACCGTCTTGGTCAACATCCTGGGGAGGTCACAATATTCCACTGTCACGTCTTATCCATAAGGAGCCAGTTCTACAATCAGTGAAGCCCACTCTTGAAGCGACGCAGACCTTCTGTGTGGAGCAGGGCGGCAGTGCCCGTGCTGACCTGGGAAGCCACCCGCGGATGCCTCTCTCAGTGCAGTGTTAGGCCTCTTGAAACTGGCACGTGAACATCATTTCCGGAGCGAAGCTCCTACTCTCCTAAGTAGATGGGAACCATGGAGCTGACTGTCGTTGCTCAGCCCCCTGGTGTCGAGGCAGTGTGGGGAGGGTCCTCTGGAGCAGGTCTGCAGGGTGTGAATCCCGGCCTACCTCTGGACAGCTATGTGACCTTGGGACAAGTCACATGGCCTCACGGTCCAGGTTCCCCGTGTATCAAGAGGGGTGACGACCGTGCGCACCACTTGTGGGGCCTCGGGGAGGCGGTCGTGCCCCAGGGAGGGTGAGGGCTGGGTCTTCCCCGCTCAGCAGTCACTGCCCACACCTGACAAAGCTGCCCACACTCGTGGCTGTGTTCCTGGCAGGTGGCACCTTTATGTGTCAGTTGCAGATGTCTGGGATGGCAGGAGCCAGGACCCCGTCACTTGGTGCTGTGGTTTGAGCCCTGCTGTGTGGCCCCTCCAAGCCCTGCAAAGGAGGACCCCCGGAGGACGTTCGGGAAGCTTCAAGGCAGGTGACATTTGCAGTGACTTAAAAAGTGGGCATTTGAGAGAGGGTCCCGGGTGAAAACAGTGGAGGTTTCTGATACTGTCTTTCACGTCCGTCACTGACTGAGCAGTGAGGAGTAAGCACGATACTGTGATCAGAAATTTGGAGACACTTGAAATAGATCACCATGTCGAGGCCCTCACCGGACAAGTGAAGGAAAAAAAAACAAGCAAACTGAAAGCTCTCCTCTTCCCACAGCTACCAAGCAGGGGCTAGGACAGGGGCCCAGCGCTCCTGGCTGGGCCTCACACTGCTCCTTTGTTCAAAAGACATTTATTGGGCACCCACTGTGTGCAGGGCTGTGCTGACAAGTTAGGCAATCCCTGCCGTGGTGCTCACATTGGTGTTTTCTCCGTGACAATGGGTCAAGTTCCTGCACGGTACTTGCACTCAGAAAAGGCATCAAATGCATCTGAACAAAGAGGCAAGGAAAACAGTGCCAACACGGAGTCTCTAAGGCCACAGGTGCATAACATCCTTGTGGCACGGACCGGATGGCGGCGATGACAATACCATCAGTTGAGACACAACAGCAGGCGCGTCGGTGGCAGCGTGCTCCTGAGTACGTTTGTTTTTGTCCTCAGTCAGTCCACGCAAGTCGTCCCTGACATTTGAGAACTTTTCACAATTTACTCTTGAGTTACAGGGTTGGCTTCATCTACACTCTCGCAGCTCTGGCCCTCATGACTGTCCTGTACTTCAGCTGCCCCCCTCTCGATGCCTTGCTGTCTCTGGTCTGGACCACTGGAATTGTCCGTTCCTTTTCCCAGCTTATCCAAGTTCTACTTGAAAATTCTTTAAAGATAAAGAATTACCTTAAAAAAATACAAATCAGGTGTCATTCCTTTCTTAAAAACTCTATTGCTCTCTTGAGCTCATCCTTGCCCTGACATGATAATACAGAATAAGGGATGTAAAGTCACTGCTCCGTATTTTCTACTGATGACAGTAGCTTCGCTGACAAGTCAGGGACCTGCTGAGCCCGGCTGGCTGCAAAGCGCGAACGTTTGCCACGGCAACACGGCAACACGGCAGCCCGGTCGTAGGTCTGTTAGAAACTCCGTGTCTGTAAGCATGCATGTTTGCATTCCCTTTGTGCTGTGTTTAGAGAAAGATAAACGACTGTGGAGCAACACAAAAGAAACCGCAAGGGGCAGCGATGTCCGTCCGAAGTTCACCTTCCTAACGTGTCAGGCACACGTTTTGCTCCGACGGTGCATGCAGGTCACTGCCCGCTGGGCTGGACAGGGGCAGGCAGCACCCAGCTCTGCTCTTCCCCCACCGGCTGGAGAGGCCCGCTCTGTGGACTTGTTTCTCCTTGCTTCTGGGATGGAATCTTGAACAGATTCTATAGCTTCTCTGGTCACTCTTAAGGTCCTCAACCCTGCCATCTGGTAATTAAGAAAGTCTAATGCTGTGCAATAGTCAAAACCCAGACTCTCATCGGACTGGAAGCCCCCTTCGGGGACTCGGCCAGCTTCAGGCGCGGTGCCTGCCAGGGGTGGCAGAGGGCTGGGGCTGGTGCAGTGGGTTATTCCTCTTTCGTCCCTGTCTCCCTGTCTCCCCAGCTTGCTATGTCTGCCTGGCTCTGATCCCCGGGAGCCCGGGTGGGGAGAGGGAGAGTCGCCCAGCCTGGGGCTGTGGTGTGCCGTTGTCAGGGCCCTCCTGTAGTAGTTGCGGCTTCACAACGTGGCGGGCAGTGACTCCCAGCCCTGACTGCCACTCAGCATGCTGCCAGGGCTGACCGCACTGCCTCACGCACCCGCTGCAGCAGTTCCCGTGCAGCAGAGTCTGGACCGGGGGTCCTGTTCCCTGGGGGCCAGCTCCAGCTCTGGAAGATGAATCTGCAGGGAGGAGCCCTGGACGAGTTGCTCCTTACCCCTCAGGTCACCTTCCTCCATTCAGAGGGTGCTTCATTCCCTATTCTACCAGCCTCTCACGCCATTTCAACCACGGGGACGGAGAGGCCAGTCTCGACAACTCTAAAGAGACATTGCCAGAGACACAGGCCAGAGGAAGAATGGGAACAAAAGCAGGGAAGGCGCAAGAAGAAACAAAGACCAGGAAACTGTCAGTGAGGTGACCTGGTGTGATCAAAGGGCGCTGCGTGGGAGAGTGCCAGGAAATGAGCCTGGGCGGGTAGCAAGGGACCCGATCCCAGGAGCATGTAAGTTCTGTTCAGGAGTCTGGCCTGGCTGCTTTGTATACAGGGGCAAGGCAGCGTTTTCCAGGGGGTCCCCAGGGGCAAGTGACACGGTCAGATTTAAAGTGTGGGTGGGCTGCTGTGGCAGAAGTGAGGCAGACATTGGTGGTGGCCCAGAGGAAAATGATGAGTGGGGACCCTGTTGAGTTGAGTGACCGCCCGTGGGATTGTGACAAACAGACCTTGAAGCTGAGAGATGGTGGTACCACAAGACAGAGGGCAGCCTGGTGTGGGATTGCTTATTTGAAAGGAGCCACTCAGGAGAGTGGCCCTCCAGGGAGCATCTGAGCTGCGTTTGTGTACGGGTGATACAGAGTTCTATGTCTTTGACTGTTGAGGTTTCTGAATTTATTTTGCACGCATTTTCCCCAGCTTTTAGCCTATACTTTGGTGCAGACATAAGGAGCAAAGAGCAGGCTTGTGTGCACTATGAAACATTCACGTTAGCCAAGTGAAGCTCAGGGCTCCTCTCCCGTAGGGCACCCGCTGCACGTGCGAGCTTCTCCCGACCTTGTGCACGGCCCCTGGTGGGAACCAAGGTTCCGGGAACCAGCACAAAATGCTGACATTCCGCGTGCTGTTACTGCTGTGAGTAATACACTGCCCTTTGCCTCTGACTCAGGAGGCTTGCGTCTTTTACCAGCACCCTCGAAACCCTGGCAGGCTAACTGGATAACTTGAAAGTAGATAAAATCTCAGATTCTTTACAGCGTGAGCAGAGCGGTCCAGAGATGGTCAGAGATACGGATCTGGAGTCCTGGACTGCGGTCTCACTGGGGCAGAGGGGGGCTGCTGTCATGGGGGCTGGGAGATTACCTAGGGTTGGCAGAGTGGTCCTGCTGAGAGAGATGAGAGAGAGAACCCTGAAGAATGCTGCCTATTGAGAGAGACAGAGAGGAGAGGAGAGAACATGGAACAGGCCAAGACAGCAAGATCTGAGAAATAAACGTTTCAGCTTCAGACAGGAGTGGTTAGGAATGTTAATGACTGTGGAAGTCAGTAAGATAAGCACCGTGGATTTGAAACTTGAGAAATCACTGGGGACTTTAGTATGTCTCCTTTGCCGGCAATAATGAAGACAAAGTCCACATTGCCAGGGACTCGAAAACCAGCCAGAGGTGTGAGTGAGGCCAGTGCGATCCACATTTCAGGAAGTGGATGGAAGGGATGGAGGGCTATAGTCAGTGAGGCGTCTCGGGCTTTGGAAAGTGCTGCTAATATAAGTCTCACTCACACACACACACACACACACACACACACACACACACACACGGCTATATCTTATCCTCGTAGCCAAGGTTTTCCAGTCTGACTCCAATTTACTTTTCTGAACCAACTTCACACCAGTTTCCAGGGTGAAATACTAGGATAAGTCTGATAGATTTACTAACTCCATGCTTCCCCTCCAGAACGTTTAGTGTACTCCTGCCTTAATACCAGTGCAAAACCAACCACCGTCTGAGACCCTACTGAAGCCTCCCTTTCTCCATTTAGGGTTTCCATTTCGCTGCAGTCCACACTGACCTCCCCTTTCACTGACAATGCAGGCTCCTTGTGCCTGTGTCTCTTTCCTGGCCCTTCCTAAGGTATTTCCAGGTGTGTGTCAAATCTTACAGTCTGAACAGATGGGTCCTTCCAGAGGCAGTACAGCGCAAGGAGCTGAGAGCCTGGGTTTGAGCATCAGATAGAACTGGAATCAGGCGCCAGCTCTGCTCCGAATGACCGCCACAGACCCGGGGTCGCCATGTCACTGCTGAGTTGCAAGAGTTCTTCGTATATTCTGGATGCAAGTACCTTATTGGACACTCGATTTGAAAACATTTTCTCCCATTCTGTGGTTTGTCTTTTCATTTTCTTTTTATTTTTTTTAAAGATTTTATTTATTTATTTTTAGAGAGGGAAGGGAGGGAGAGAGAGAGAGACAGAGAGACAGAGACAGAGAGAAACATCAATGTGTGGTTGCTGGGAGACATGGCCTGCAACCTAGGCATGTGCCCTGACTGGGAATCGAACTTGCGATGCCTGGTTCGCAGCCCACGCTCAATCCACTGAGCTACACCAGCCAGGGCGTCTTTTCATTTTCTTGATGGTGTCCTAGGATGTATAAATGTTTTGAATTTTGATGAAATCCCATTTATCTTTTTCTTTTGTCATTTGTACTCTGATGTCATCCGTAACAAGCCATTTCCTAATTTGTGGTGACACAGCCATACTCCTATTTTCTTCCAAGGGTTTTAAAGTGTGAGCGCTTACATTTAGGCCCGTGACCTGGATCCAAATGAGCTGATCCACTTTGAGCTAAGTCTTGAACACGGTGTGTTCCGGTGTGTTCAAGTAGGGGTCCGGCTTCATTTGTCCCAATGTGGGTAACAGGTCATCCTGGCACCATGTGCTGAGCAGACCGCTTTCCCCTGTTGAATGGCCTTGAACGTGTACTGAGAATCAGTTGACCACAGATGTATGGTTTAATTCTCAGCTCTCAGCTCTATCCCATTGATGTGCACGTCTCTCCCCGCCCCACAGCGCACGTTGGGCCTTTCACATTAGGCAGGACTTAGCTGTGGGGTTTCCCCAGATGCCTTCTAGAGGGCTGACGCAGCTCTCCTCTAGTCCTAGTGTCCCTGGCTGATTATGAAATTGTACTCAATTTTGTCAAATGTTCTTTCTGCATCTATGGAGACGATCTTGCAGTTTTGTTTTTTACTCTGCTAATATGGTGCATTACATTGATTGATTTGCAGATTTCACAATTTTGCATCCCTGGGACAAATCCCACTTGGTCATGATATACAATCATTTTTATATGTGGCTGGATTCAACTTGATAGTATTTTACTAAGTGTTTTTGCACCTGTGTTTTTAAGGTTTGTTGGCCTGTACTTTTGATGTCTTTGGTTTGACATCAAGGTGGAATAGCCTCATGCAGTGAGTTGAGAAGCATTCCCTCTTCTAGGTTTTGAAGAGTTGGTACAGGATTGGTCTCATTTTTTCTTCAAATTCACTAGAATTTGAATTCACTAGAGAGGCCATATGGGCCCAGGGTTTCCTTTGTGGGAAGATTTTCTGTTTTATTTTTTAAAGATTTTATTTGTTTATTTTTAGAGAGGGGGAAAGGAGGGAGAGAAATGTCTGATGTGTGAGAGATACATTAATCGGTTGCCTCTCACATGCCCCCAACTAGGAACCCCAGGCCCTCAACACAGGCATGTGCCCTGACTGGGGATCGAACTAAAAAACTTTCAGTTCGCAGGCTGGAGCTCAATCCACTGAGCCGCACCACCCAATAAAAGGGCCCTTTGTGGGAACTTTTTAAAATTAATAATTCAATCTTTTTATCTTAAACCTATCCCTGTTTTGTATTTCTTCTTGAGTTGGTTTTGGTAATTTTTGTCTTTCTTAGGAATTTGTCCATTTCACTTAGATTATTTAATTTGGTCACATACAGATGTTGAAAATATTCCCATAATAATCCCTTTTATTACTGTAAGATCTGTTGTGATATCCTCTCTTTCATCCTGATTTTAGTAATTTAAGTCTTCTTTTTCTCTTGGATGGTTTAGCTAAGGGCTTGTTAACTTTGTTAATCTTTGCAAAGAACCACCCTGTGATTTTACTGATTCTGTTTTCTATTCTCTGTTTAATTTACCTCTGTTCTGTCCTTTGTTATTTTATTCATTCTTCTTGGGTTTATTTCACTCTTCATCTTTTAGTTTTTTAAGATGGAAGCTTAGGTTATTACTTTAAGATCTTTTTTCTTTCTAAATATAGGCTTTTACTGCTATAAATTTCCCTCTAAGAACCAGAGAGTATTATGCTAAGTGAACTAGCCAGGCGGTGAAAGACAAATACCATATGATCTCACCTAGAAGTGGAACCTAATCAACAAAACAAACAAGTGAGCAAAATGGAACCAGAGAGTTGGAAATAAAGAACAAAGTGACTGTGACAGGAGGGGAGGGGAGAGGGGACAATGGGGGAAACAGGGAGAAAAGTCAAGTCAAGGAATATGTATAAAGGACCCGTGGACAAAGACAACAGATGGGGAGAGAATTGAATGTGGGAGGTGGGGGCGGGCAGGGCAGGGGAGAGTAATGGGGGAAAAATGGGGACGACTGTAATTAAACAGTAAAAAAAATTAAAAAAAGAATTTCTTAGCCGTATCCCATAATTTGATCGTTGTATTTTTGTTTCCATTTATTTGAAATTACTTTCTAATTTCCTAGTTATTTTTTCTTTGGCTTATTTATTAAGAAATGTGTTGTTTAATTGTCACACATTTGTGAAGTCCCCACATTTACTTCTGTTATTGATTTCTAATTTAAATGCACTGTAGTTGGATAACATACTTTGCATGACTTTAATATTTTGTTTATTATGACTTATTTTATGGCCTAAAATCATCTATCCTGTTCCATGTACACTTGAGAAGAACGTGTATTACGTTGCTTCTTTTTTTTTGTTTTTTGGGGAGGGGGTTTGGTCAATTTTTTCATATTTTCCACACAATCATGTCATCTATTAAAAAAAGGTAGTCGTGTTTCTTCATTTTCAATCTGCATACTTTTAATTTCCTTTTCCTGTCTTATTGCACTAGACTTCCAGTGTGATGTTGCAAAGGGATGGTGAGAGGCAACAGCCCTGCCTTGCACCTGATCTTAGTGGGAAAACTACTCATTTCTCACCATTAAGTGTCTCATCATGATTTTTTTTTCAGATATTCTTTATCAAGTTAACAAATTCCCCTGTATTCCTAGTTCACTGAGAATTTAAAAAAAAAATCACCAGTGGGCCCTGGCTGGCGTGGCTCAGTTGGCTGAAGCATTGTCCATCCCAGACTGTGTTTTTGCTGTTTTTCTGTGTCACGGCCTTCCTGACCAAATTCTGTAGTCATTGTTGTGGGCTGCCACCGAAGTCTCTGCTCAGCTTTGGCACCAGCCAACGATCAGAGATTTCCTTAAATGCCCTGAACCTGTAGGTCTTTCACCCTTTGCTGATGGGCTCCATGTGAGTTGGGACACGCCTGCAGTGTTTCTGTAGTTCACACCTCTGACTTACGTTTCATTCCTGCCTGAGCAGAGCCTCAGGCTTAGCAGAGATGCCTTCTCTGGTCTTTCTGGGCACGCACCTACACAGCCCCTTATATCCAGGTTCCCAGGAACGTGTTGAAGCCTTTCCAAGTACCCTTTGGACACCTCAATCCCAGATTTCCCTTTATGGGTTCTGGCCAGCCTCTGATTTGTTCTGGCTGGTGTTTCTGCCTCGGGCTGCTGTGATATTAAACAATTGCTGACACTTTTTTTTTTTTTTAAACAAATGCCCCAGGGTTAGGACTTTCCTCACTGAGCAAGCTCTGAGTCAGGTCAAATAGAGATAAGTCCTATAAACAGACTTTTCCAGGGGGCTCCCAGACCAGTCAAACAGTGACAGTTTTCTGGGGATGTGGCTTTTTGGGGAGCTCTGAGCCTGCTGGCTTCCTCCAGTGGCTGCTCAGCTGCTGGTTTTCTGAGTCACCGTGGTTCTGAGTCTGCTGGTTTTCAAGGCTAACAGAGAGCTGGGAAGAATGAGGTAGAAACAGGGCAAGATAAGTGCCACAAAGGTTACTGTTCTTACAAGACTCAGCCATTTTTCTTGAATAAGAGCTCTTCAGCATTGCAGATTTTTGGTTAGTTCCCAGAGTTCTGAAAGCGCTGACTTTGGGGACCATTTTGCCCGTGTCCTCACTGCTGCTGTGGGGAGTGGGTATCCCGAGGTCTGGAGTCCAGCTCTCCAGCAGCATCGTCCTCCGTGAACGCTCCCTCCCACGGCACTGCCATACAGCGACGCCTTCGGGGGCTGCTGAGGAGGGTTCAGGTTTGGTCCCAGCTGCTGTGCTTCTGGACTTACCTGTTTCTCCTGCCTTTGCGCTTCGTTAGCCCCTGGGTCTCCTCACAGCAGGCCCTCCCTCATTAATATGCTACTTCTAACGTGCTGTGCAGTTCCTGGTCCAACAGCCCAACCGGTGAGCAACCGTGGGAACAGATGTGGACGGCCTGCTGTAAAGTGCGCACTTTGTGACACCGTGACTGCTCAGAGGTTGTTCTGGCTTTTCCTTTCCTGTGTTCTGAAAATGAAGCTTCTAGAAATCTAAACTGAGAAGACGTGAGTTGTGATGCAGATCATGGGGGACAATGCTCCTTGACAATACTCGCTGAGTCAGAGTTGGTCTACAGTAACATGACTCATTCTGGGAAACATGTTTTACGGTGACCTTGACCGAATGGGGGTTTGAAGGAAACAGTAACCAGGACGGAGGATGAGGACGGTTTGAAACCATGCCACACGGGGAATAAGTGGGAAGAATGGTGGTGTTTCGTTGGGAGAAAGAAAAACTTGTTAAAAAGGACAAACTCATTGGAGTATAGAATGGCATTAATATGGTAATAAAATTATTATGCCTCCTTCTATCATTAGTATGCCAGGTGGCATGATTATGAATAAAAAGCATAGATTATAATGGGACAGATTTGACTCATCCTCAGAAATTTCTAGAAATGGCAACTGTCCAATAATGCAGTTGACTGAGCACTTACCACAGCCTCGACCTAGGGGGTGGGCAAAACTGAAGAAGAGACGCTATTCCAGAGCAGCTCATGCAGTGAAGGCCCATCCTTGCGGGATTTGAGCACGGACTAAACGGCCACCTGAGAAGGGTCCTGTGGATGGGGGGCTGCAGCCCACCACGGCTGAGGCCCAGTCTGAAACACGCACTTTACGAGTCTGAGATGCAGGCTGGGGTCCCCTCGAATCCCTGCAGAGCTGGCAGGTGAGTTTAGGGCAAGGTAAGATATTCAGTGTGAGTCTAGAGACTCCAAGGAATACAATCTATTTTTGAACTGTCTACTAAAGTCTCTTTATGGTCATTAAATTTTGCTAGAAGTTGGAGGCAAGTTAAGTTTACCCTAGGATTTTACTGACACCTAGTGGTAAATATGGGAATCAGTATAATGTAACATGTTAGAACATACACAATTATTAAAATAAAAATATTCAGTATCTATAAAAATTATAAATTCATGTACTGATAAAAATTTATTCAGGTTTTAAACTCAAGTTTTGAGTGGATTTAAGATTGTTTAGACGCCAGCTTTAAGATACCTTTATCCCAAAATTTCAAACTTTTAAGTATCTTGACTGATTTTATTTATAAGCAAACTTACAATATTACTGCATCTTTTAATGCATGTATTTAAGTTATATTATTTCCATGGTTTATTAAGAAGAGAAAAATATTATCTAAACTACCAATTTATTAAATTTAATTTGTAAGTCAGTCTCACTAAAAATCAAGGTAGATGTGCCCTAATTCAAAGTGAGGATTATGGACACCGATCCGATACCATTAACAATACTTTTTAACGACAGCGACGCCCTGCTGGCAACATGCATGTCCATGTTTCTGACTGGGAAGGAGCTTGGAAAGGCTGGCGCTACGGCCAAGAACAACAGGTGCGCACTGGTCTGTGGGGCTGTTAAACCCATGCCCGGGTCTCTCCAGACAGTCCTTGTCCTAAATAGACCAGGGGAGCGGCTATGACTATTGAGCCAGAGGACACGTGTGGTCTCATGTGCACACACAGACATGCGGGACTTCCCAGGCCGTGCCGGCAGAAGTCCCAGGGGCGTAGATGTCACGACGTCTAATTACTTCCACTCTCTGATTGATTTCAGTGGTCAGAGTTTATGTCAGAGATGATAAGCTCTATAAACTTATTACGTGTCATCTACTTTATTAATATTTAGCTTCTGTTGGCCTGGTGTCTGCTGAAACGACGGAAAGGAACAGAGCTCACGAGAAGAGCAGCAGTGGCCGTGGGCAAAGCCAACGGCAGTCGCACACTGCGGCGCATCCGACCACCACCTGCAGAGCTGCTCACAGTCGCAGAAGCCTAGACTCCTGGACGCCTTACGTTTCACCATGAAATATTTCATGTGCCTGAAGAAATTCTTCATCACCGTTGATGACATGCAAACTTTCCATTCACTACTTTTGCACCGGACAACACCAGCCGTGTCTCCGAGCTGCTTCCCAGGGACGGCGCCCTCTGTTCCCTCCAGAACGCAGCAGGCCAGAGTCAGGCTTGTCTGTTCAGTGCGGCGGGGTGGGGGTGGGGGTGGGGTTTGGGGGGGCCCCACAGATCGCTGTGTCTTTCAGAAGATGGATTAATGTAGGGAGGTATAGAGCGCAGGTCTGAAGGGCTAGCGAAGCATCTGCAAAGTGCTTAAGGGACTGGATTATTGCACAGAAAGATAACAATTGTAGAAGACAATCTCAAGTCCACTTTGAAAGCATTCTTAAAATTGTAGGTATTTTAAAACCTATAATAATAATGATTAGCAACAACCCTAATTTAAAAAATTTTTTGGTCTTCTTCCCAAAATTAATCTTATAAATTTTAGAAAGACCATGAAGACTGTTCAGCAAGATGGAACTAACCCAGCTATGGATAACAGGGGTGATTCCAATATTTAAAATGCTGTAATGCAGTAGTTTCTTTGGAATTATTCTTTGAACCCACCTCACGAGGGCTCACGGCTGTTTAGAGGAAAGCACACTAGCCTAGAACCAAGCAGATCTGGGGCCCAGCCTTCATCCTGTTACTGAGTAGGCTCGGCGGCGATGGCACGGCACTCCGAACCCCTGAGTTGTGGCATTTTCACCCACACCCCGCCGCCCGGGGCTCCACCGCCAGGCTGGGCCTGCAGCCTCCTGTGTGGAGCCGACACTCGGCAGGCTCTCGGTCAGTGCTCACTGGCTAACCGAACTGGCGAGTGAGAGTGAGAATGAAGACACTGTCACATGCACTTCAGAAGGGGTGCTGTGAGGTGCGGATGACAGAGCGATGTACGGAAAATGGTTTGAGAACCCTGCAATGCCACACAATCATACAGCACTAGTCCTTTTTTCAACTGCAGAAAGACATTCTTTCTCCATTGTTGACATATAGGTATATTTTTGGTACCTAATTTAAAAAGAAATTAAGGTAAATGTGTTAATAACTGCAGGTTATCAAATCACTACAGCTCATATATCTTTAAATACTCTGGAATAGCTATATGCACCTAAAGCCTCAGAAGACTTCAGTGACTGCTTAAGAATAACATGACTTTAGAGATAAAATATGATTTTCAATAGCACAAGTAAATTCTCTAAACAAGTTCATATTAAACAGTCAAATGTGAATTCTCTGTACTGTAATATAGTCATAGTATGTAACATCTCGCCATATTTAAAAAGAGATTTATATGCATCAAAGTTGAAAGGTTGAAGGTAGACTATGAGGTGACGATGCAAATAATACATTTCTATTTATGTCAAGAAAAGTCAACCCATATAGTTCTACGTGTTTAAGTATATAAACACCTTCAAAAAGGCCCAAAGGCACACACCTAATGAATGACAGCGGTTACCTCTGAGGAAGGGAGTGGACGTGCACAAGGGTGGCAGGGATTTTAACTTTACTGGCACTGCTCAAATTTTTTAGTAGCAGAAATGTGAAAAAAATAGACGAGAGAGTATTACTGAGCCACAGAATCCCATGTGCCTTATTTGACTATTAGAGACGGAAGGGGTAACCACCTGTTAAATTTTATACAAATACGGTGCATTTCTTGGTCCTTATGAGAGGGCGGGCCACAGCCTTTGGGCACACAGCAACAAGGCACTCCTTCCCAGAGGGAGCTCCTCCTGGAGGCAAGGGAGGCCTGATGGCTGGCGGCACTAACATCTGGCGTTAAATATCATATTCACTAAAAAACACTGGCCCACAGATTAGAAAAAGAAAAAATATATTTGTTAGTTATATATAGTGACAATGGGATGCTTACAATTAAGCATAATTCTCATGAGAGTTACAACTTTAAAGATACCTCACTATTAAATAAATGAAGTATTTAAGCTTCACTTATGATTAGGTTTTATTACTTCAACATTATTTCTCGACTGGCCCGGCCCATCAGACAAAAACCGCGCTGACGCAATGCAACCCAATCCGTGCAGCCCAAGCCCCCCCACCCTCCCCCCCGCCCCCCCAGCAGTTCGGCCTGACCTGATCGCCTGCACTTTCTTTTCGGTGCTGGTGGGCTTGGAGCGGCCTCACGCCTCCCAGGCTTCCCTCCGGGAGGAGTTCCTCAGTTCCGTAGGTTCGTCCTCTTCTTCCCTAAGCATCCTTTCCTGGGATGACACTCTGTCCGTTCTCCGCAGGGAGTCAGGGTTTGGAAGGGGCCTCTGGTCCTGGAACTCGTGGCCCATCGGTGGGTTTCTCCTCACTGCAGGACCACTGAGCCCGCTCTCGGGTTTCAGAGACTGATGCTTGTTGTCCTTACGCTCGTACATGGTCAGCCTCCTCTCAACGACCTCGCGGATCAGCACTGAAAGAGCACACGTGGCAAGTCCCTGTGGTGTTTTGTATTTTAGCAGCTATAACGCTGACTAACAGGTGAGTATGAAACATCCCCCGGACCTCATCCCTTCCCTGTATCGGAGCCTTTTATCCAGAGTCATGAGCTCACCTTCTGAGTCACTAATGAACCGAACGTTATATTCAATATCTATTTTAACAAGATATTTATAAAGTAATGACAAAAATATTAATTTTTATTATTTCCAAGTTTTAGAAGAACCAAAAATAATATTGAGGGTAAAAATTTGCACCTTGGTTAATATAATTGATATACTGAAAAATTAAGAACTAAAACTGTAAAATCAACATCTTCCTTCCATTTATTCTTACTACTGAAAAGTTTAGAGATGACTTTTAAATAAAATAACTTACTGTCGAGCACTGTCCTTCCCACAATGCTGTATTCCACAGTTTTCTCAACTTCCTTCATTAGCCATGGAAGGAATCCTAGCTCGATATCTATGATAAAAAAGTTTTAATCATTAAAAGTAGTTCTTATGAATCTCTACAGATAGGAAGAATCTGTGCTTTTCCCCTAATGTTACAATGTCAACACTGTTTTCTTAATACAAAATGTTAATCAGCCTCACACAGCATCACTTTGCCAGGTTCTCTCTCTGTGTTCTAGTCCGTTTCCTTTCTAGTGCAGTAGAAACAGTGTTTTCAAAACTGCGAGGCCTTCCCTGGAGCCGCAGTCTCTGAGCTGACTGTACAGGTGCACGTCAGGTGGGTCCGGTGGGGGGGACCTGGGGGCAGCAGTGCCTCCACACGCAGTGCCAGTCCGGGGTCAGGTGACACCTGGAACAGGTGCCCTGCCCGGAGCCTGGGGCCTAACAGTAGTGGACTGGGACTCAGAAGACGCAGGTCAGAGGGCATCTGAGAAGAAGGCCACCGAAACTAGGGGTTTCCATAGTGGTCCTTTTATTCAAACAGAAACAGAAACCTACTCTGCTGCTGCATAAGCCTTTTAAAACCATGGTCCACTACAATATACGTGTCAATGTTTAAAAGTAGCTTTTCTGGGGGTGGGCATCTGCCCTTTTCATCTTTCAGAGGGGCAACAACAGTGTGATAAGAGTAGTGTATTCCCTGCTACAAACAGTTTTAAGCTAGGCATGCATCTGTCTACAGGCTTCCAACCCACGAGAGGAAGCACGGCCGCCGGCCTCTGTGAGCAGAAGGGCAGGAGGGCGGTGAGGCATCAGGGACCGAGTGCAGGCAGGAGCTGAGTCAGCTCTGCCTGGGCCTGTGCGTGTCCCTGCCCCCATGGGTGGGAGCAAGGCATTTCCCTTTCTGAGCTTCAGTTTCTGCTTCTGAAAAATGGGACTTAATCTACCCTGTCCACCCCTGTAGGGCTCCTGGATCACGTGGTGTCACATACTGAAAACACTCGTAAGTTAGAAAGTATCACATCGGTGTGAACTAACAACATGTGTGCAATCTGACCTCTGTGTGTTGGAACTGTGTAATCAGCGGAAAGGAACATCACTCACGCCTGCCACCAGACACCGTGAGTCCTTTGGGACAGGACCTGCGTGCACAGCACTGTGGGTCTGGTGCTGCTGCATTGGGGAAGGAGGTGGCGGTGAGAATATGGGGACCCTGGCCCCTCATGTGGCTGGAGAAGCTGCAGAGACAGCTCTGAGGGACGCAGGTCTGGGTTCGGAAAGGCGGAAACCAGGTCTCCTTTTACGTCTCCAACACCCAGCACAGCGCCGGGAGGGTGGGAGCACCTAGCAATAAGCAAACAACTTCAGTCGGCTGCCCCCAGAGGTTTTTGATGAGAATAGAAAATCAGCTGAGAAAAAGTGAGTAACAGCTTACACAGAAATAGTGCTTTTGGTTTACAAAATTTTCAAATATGTTATGACACTTAACTTCTAAATACTCCTCATTTCACAGTAAGAAAATGAAGGCCATGGAACTATTTTATGACGAAGCTGGGTCCCAAACCCGAAGGTCTGACCTCAAGTCCACACTTCTTTCTACGATCCAATGTTGCTTCTGAATAAAGACTAACTAGCATTCTAAAGTCAAGGCTTTCTAACATGCTTGTTAGTAACAGTACTGACTTGGAACAACTATAACTGACTTTTTACTTTGCTTCAGAGATAGAAAGATTCCAATTCAAAATAAAAGTGAGCAGGAGATAAATTTAAACCATTAGGTGGTGCTTGGTGTAAGAGTGCATCTAATAAAACCCTCCACAAACCTCTTTCGATGGGATCGAAAAAGTAGCCGCCGTCCCGGAGGCTGCCGAAGACCGAGGGGAGGAGGTCTGACAGGTAGCGCAGGGCGAAGGCGCGGGCGGCGATCTTTTCGGCCGTCTGCCTGTGCTTGTACACCACCTCCCACTGCTGCTGCTTGCGGCGCTCCTGCCCAGAGAGAACCCCGCGGTTCGTGCTGGCTTCGCTGTCCCGTCCTCCCTGTGTCCCGACGCTAGCATGTGGAAGGAGTTTATTGGACTCCTATGGACTCAGAGTTCTACCCAAAAAATGGACAGCAAGGTGTCTGCCTACGAAAGGCTCGTATTTTCCATCGAGTTGTTGATGAATCTCAACAGCTAGTAGGCACGGGACTCGGAAAGGAGAGGGGGCTTATGGTGATATTCATCTCCTGATCCATTTTCAAGTAAAGCGACTTCAAGATATGTGTGTTTGACTGCATGGGTGAGATCAAAGGATTAGGTTACATGTATTTTGACGCAGTAGTATCATAAAGTACTGCCAATAGGAAAACCATATAGTTGCTTAGATGTCTTCGGTAAAGAACTTGGGCCAATGAATTGTCTCATTTGTCAAGAATTTTTGAAGTCACAAAGTTCCAAAAATTACAAGATCTTCCCCTGTTGTTGCTTCTCAGAGACCACAACCACAAGGCCAGTGAACTGCCTTCCCTGTGCCCACATGCAAGTGGGAGCACTGATAGGTTTTCTGACTCAGTCCATTTTCAAAGGTTAAGCAAATATAAATCTAGATGATTTATACTCTTCGTTTTTTCATACTTCCTAATAGTAAATAAACTAAAAAGTAAGTATTCATTGATAGATTTCACTATTTCAATAAAGCTAATATTGTTGGTGTTCATTTTACATTTGTAAAAAGTTTTGCATTTGCACCATTTTTACCATAAGCCACATGCTCTCTACACAATCAATCATTCATTTTGGAGGGAAACTGAAACCCCATTGGGTTAGGTATTGAGTGGGACACCCCAACAACCAGCCTTCCTCCGGGGTAAGTGGGACTGTCTGGGAGGTCATCTGGACCGGCTCAGATACCCGGGCACGCCTGTGTGATGCATTCTTTCACACACCACGTGGGGCCACAGCGCCTGGCCCAGAAACGCCTAGGAAGACTGCCGAGCCTGGTGTTTCCTGACTGGCGGTTGGTGGTGTACTTTAAAAACTGGATTCCAGCCCTGGCCAGGTGGCTCAGTTGGTTAGAGCGCTGTCCCATGCACGGAAACGTTGCAGGTTCAATCCCCAGCCAGGGCACATATGAGAGGCAACCGACTGATGTTTCTATTTCACGTCAGTATTTCCCTCTCTCTTCCTCCTTCTTTCTTTAAAACAATAAACATATCCTTGGGTGAGGATTAAAAAATTAGATTCCAAAACTTTCTTTATTAAAGCTTCTAAACACCTATAATCTAAAAAAATATCCTGCAAGGACCCACGTGGCTGTGGTGTATGCCGTAGGGCCCAGAGGAGAATCTGGCCGCTTTTGGGAGAAAAAACCCAGAATTCTACGCAGACCTTCTGCTTCCTATCCCCCACCTATCTTGGATACACTCCCGCTTTCCTCCCACCTTTTCTGCCACTGACTGATGGCATGTTGATGTATTTCTTCCACTAGGGCTCTTGGTATTTAAGAGTGCCTTTAAGTTGGGACATAAATAATTTACATTATTCCACTTGGAATTTTGGGGAACTCTACTTAGGTACCTTTATATATGCTGGAGTTTAAAAAACACAATTCAGTTCGTGAAGGTTCTACGACATATAGAACAGGAGAGACGTGAACAACAAATACTACAGGTGTCTTCTAACATATTTCTAAAGATCTTAGGCTCTGCGCCATACCACACGTGACCCTGAGCACAATCTGTTGCAGAGCCCGAGACTAAGAGAGAAAGATGGAACTCCCTACCTTCTCCTGTCGGTGCCGTCTCTCCTGCTCTTCGAGTCTCTGAACCTCAGCAAGTTCAACATTGCGTAGCTCTTCATACGCGTTCTGGCTGGCCCGCAGGTTGGCCAGCTCCTCCTCCTCCATCACTTCCAGAAGAGACAGCTCAATGGTCTTTCCCACCAGAACTTCTAACATCGGCCTGACTTCAAGATCAAAGTCAAAGAGCTTAAATGCACAAAGCAGAGCAAATTTCAATTAAAAAAATTTTAAATTGTGGACATGATTACTGATGCCCCCTATGTCCCCCCTCTTTGCCCACGTCCATGCATCAAATTTCAATCGTAAACCAAGTGTTCAGTGAAAAACCACCCGGAGCGTCTCCTGTGTGCCAGACGCCGCGCTTGGGCTCTGCGCGCAGTTCCCAGCCCTCAGAACAGCCTGCAAGCCCACGGGAGGGCGCCCTGTTCGCAGGCAAAGCAGCCGAGTCCAGGTTACAGCGGAGATCTATGCGGCCATCACAGCGAACCCTGATACTCGGCCATTGTAAGATCACACTCTGAAACCCAGGAGAAATGTCCTTGTCTTTCTTACTCCCTGCCTTTTTCACTCAGTTCTTATGACTGTTTTTTGATAACGGTTGAAAAACGAAGGACGAGAGTAACGGATGTTGGGGTGACTCATCCGTAGGGTTCAGAAGTGAGCACGCTCTTGTACGCTGCTCATGAAGACTCATTTTCCGAATTTCAATGGCAGTTCGTGCAAGTTCCTTCAGGTCTTAAGCCTCATTCAAATCATTACATTACACACGTAAGCGTTGCTTTCTCTTCTTACATTCCTTAAACTGGCCAATCAATGCATCCCACATTGACATGAAAATGTAATGACTTTTAGAACTTCTTAACACAGCTTATTTTCATAGAAGTTATGAAGATAATCTATAATCTATAAGCATCTAATAGTAAAATCTTTTGAACCAGAAATATTCTTTTCCCTTATTTGGTACAAATCTACTTATAGTTTATTTAAGTAAGTATGCAGACACATAAAAGAGAAAAAAAATTGCTAATGATTTTTATTTCTGATCAGCAAAGAGGAGCAATCAGAACATGAGTACCTTGTGTAATTTTAACATCTTACATTAAAGATAACAAAAACTTAGCTTTATTGGGGAAAAGTATCCTCTTAAATTTTGGCCTTCTATCTACGGAATTATAGTAAGTGCAATAGTGGTAAATCTACTTGACACTATAATAAACGGAACCGAATTTTCAAAAGAAAAAAAAGAAATTCAGTAACTACCATCTTTCTGACAGTGCAGTGGTTTGCACCCTTATTAAGCTTTTAACCAAACCTAACTTTACCTGTTTATGATGAGACAGAGGGAAGTGCAAATGATGTACTATACCTCTCCTTCCAGTATTTCGGTGGCCACATCTCTGCCGGTTTTGGCAGGAATAAAAAGTGGTGTTGGTGGTCTGTCCAAAAACGCATCTGTTTGGCATTCCATATCGACTTCTACTACGCGGTCAGCGATTTCTTCAAGGTATAATTCTAAGGGAATACCACACACGCTGAGTTTGAGATTCTGGTCTCTTTCAAGCATGTATCTGTGTCTGAAACTTCAGCTCCTTTAGAACAGAACTAAAGGGGTCGGGGAATAGGTCTTAGAAAGTGCTCGGAGGGGGGATTTCGTTCACTGTGTGTGTCTGGAAGACCACAGAGTCGGTCAGACTAGAACGATTACCGAATGTGGAGAAAGCACCGGGCTTTGCGTTTGGAAATGAAACTAAAACCTTAGATGTATGCATAGGGAAAATGTAAAGTATAACAGGGGATGGGAAGTTAATAATCCGTCTGTATAGTTGAGTCCTGAGATAGTAAACACATGAAGATTTGAAAACTCCTGGATATTTAAAAAACTTCTCTCCCACGTCTCTCCATTACTTGATTTTCCTCTAGCCTGTAGACTATAAATGCATAAATGAAAACAAATTTCCCCTTAGGAGAACTTATACAAGGCAAGGGCTGCACGGTCCCATGCAAAGAGCAGGGGAACTGGAATCGGGTGCTGAACACAGGGCCTGGCCAGGCCACAGCCTCTTTGGGCCTCGGTTTCTTTGTCTGTAAAAGGGACCGTAACTATCTGTCACACGGAGTCTTTTAATAATAAAGAAGATACAAGAGTAAAGGACTTGGTACAGTCTCTGGGATCTAGGAAATACTCAACAAAAGGTGGCTACTATTGTAGCACTTAATATTCTGATGCTATAAACCAACATTAAAATTTATCTCTACAGAATTAAACTATATATTGGCTAATTGCAAACATACTCATTCTAGACTTGGTACGGGGGGAGAACTGTGGAGTGGTTTTTCTTCCTCTTGCCCTTACTACCCAGAAAACACTCTGATGGATTCGCTCACCCCCTCGGCCAGGTGCAAGGTGCATCCTGAGTAGTTATATGCTCCATGGAAAACACCAAGTGTTGTCTGATTATCAAGATTCTGTCAACAACACGGTCTAGCCCCTCATAGACTGTATAGGTCTAGCTGGAGACAAGTAGGAAAAGCCCGCGCCGGCCTAGGAGAGCCTGCGGCCTGGGGAGTGCGTGAGAGGAAAGAGAACAAAGCGGAAGAACTGAAGAGGCCGCGATGAGGGAGGGGGCGGGCTCGGACTTGAAAGGGTCTACTCCTCCAAAGAGACAAACAGAATGTCAACACTGAACTGCACTGCTCTCCTCTCCTGCAAGCCCAGCAGTGGTTCATGTTGGGCTATAAAAACAAAGTGAGAAATAATCCCAGTTTGAAAATAAATATGTAAAAGGAGCTCAGACAGAATTAATCTGGTCATAAAATTCTTTAAAAAACCCACCCATTTTGCATTACCATCTGTACCCAATATAATAATAATACATAGTCTATGAATTCTTCTAATGAACTGACTTCTCCTATCAAGTGATCGGGAGAGTCCTGGATAACACAACAGGCACACAGCAAACATCAGGGACAAACGAAAAACTGACTCAGAAAACTGAGCAAACCCAGAAGCCAGATGCCAGTGGCACGCTCACAGACCTGTCTGCACATCCACATGCTTTCTGCCTTCCACGGGTTCCGGCGTCCACGGCCTGAGCTGTTCTTGGGTCCGTTTTTTGGAAAGAGCCCTCTTCTGAGCCCGACGGTGTCTCTGAATGTCTACATCACTGAGCTGCCCACGCTAAGAGCAACAGAAAAGGCATCTAAAGTTTAGGAAATACTTCTCAAAGCATGTAGAGCCACCACTGGGAAAGTGATTCCGGGATAGCATAAAAGCACCTGTCATTCATGGCTTCCCGACCATCTGGTGACAGAAATTTTATTAGAACTGTGTTAGATAATTAGAAAGGTGTCTGACCATGCATGAACACAACTTCGAAGTACCATTGTTAAGTGGTATCAATGGGTGCAGAATCTTACGCAATAAATTGTTTTTCCTCACTCAAGTGTTTTTATTTTTTACCATGATTTCCTCTCGTGCCTAGTAACCTAGTGTACTGATACACTCGTTCAGGTATAATAAATTTTAATATATAGTTCAGAAATTGAAAGCACTAAGATGATTTTAGTTTTTCAATTACAGTTGGCATTGAAAATTATTTTTATTAGTTTGAGGTGTACATTGCAGTGGTTAGACAAGTATATAACTTATGCAGTGATCCCTGATCACTTATGCAGTGCTACCTGGCACCACACAGATTTATTACAATATTACTCACTCTCTTCCCTCGGTCCAAGCGCACAAACAATAACTAAAGGGTAATTATCATTCTTCCCAGTGTTCCGCATGACTCGGAGGCCCCTGATTTCGTATCTGCATCTCATTTTGAAATTATTCTCTAGTTAAATCTATCTTATCCCAAAGCAAATGCAAAAGCACTGGGAAAATACAAAAGTGTTTTTCATGAAAAAACTTTTTAATATTTAAAATTAGAATTCTAAGAAATTTTACCTGAAATGACAATGTAAGTAACATTAAAGTTTTTTGTAAAAACGTGTAATCACATATCCTTAATGCAATGGCTCCTGTCATGTAAATGCATAGTTTTTCTGAGCCTGCAATGAGACCATGCATTTTACACCGTTTCTCTGACGTCACACAGCCTGCGTAAGCTCTCCCCACTGCATCACACAGCAGAGAGGAGAGTGCGGGCTCTGCAGCTCACACCCCAACGCTTCAGCTCGCTGCTCGCCAGGGCTGGTCAAGCCGGGACCAGTAACTTAAGTTTCCAGGTGGTCAGTTTTCTCATCTGCACCATGGGAACTCTGATGACACCTGCCGAAGGTCCTGGCTGTAAGGCACAAATCAAGCAGTGATGTGACAGGCCTGACACAACACCTGGTACAGAGCAGTGCTCCCCAACAGGCGTCATGGTCTCTTGTTATAAAGTAATGACATTACCCCTCCCCCGTCACCTATAATTCCATTTACCTAAGTACTGGCATTATTTTGGGATCATTTACTGAAGGCTTTTGGGGGTACATATTCCACACTATTATAAATATCATGCTTGATTTTTTTCTATTTTCTTAATGGAAGAGAATTACAGGCACGTGCTATAACAATGTTTTGGTTGATGATGGACTGCATATACCATGGAGGTCCCATATGGTTATAAAGTTGCTGAAAAATTCTTGTTGCCCAGTGACACTGTAGCCATTGCAACACTGTGGCACATGACTGTGGTCGGCGGTGACGCCTGTGCAGACGAACCTACCGCACTGCCAGCAGTGTCAAAGTACAGCACGTACAATTATAAACTGCCCTAATACATGGTAACGGTAACAAATGGCTACGGTTCTGGTTTACGTATTGACCACACAGTACTTTTCCTCATTATTTTGGTGTGCACTCTTTGTACTTATAAAAACAGGGTTTGCCCGCAAGTCTGCCGCGGTGTGCCGGAATCAATTGGCCCACATGCTTCATGTTCACCGAGTCTCTCGACGCCATCATTTTCTCTCGTGTTGGGTTTAGTCTCGTGTCGTTTTCTAGAGCAACATGCTGGACAGGCCTCTAGCCCAGAAGCGACAGGCGTACTGCCCGAGCCAGGTGTGTCAGCTGCACTGTCTGGTTTGTGTGAGTGCACTCCGTGATGTTCACACGATGACAGAGTCACCTAAGGAAACGTCGCTCAGAAGCACCCTTGTTGTTAAGCAGGGCATGACTGCGTAAATGTAAGTTCTTCAGAGACTTGGGGGAACAGAAATGCAACACATTCTTTTTTGAAACGCAATGCCCAACTCAGCTGTTACAGGGTCTAGTTACAATGTTTTTTAAAAAGTTTTATTTTGAAACAATTCACAGGAGGTTGCAAAAGTAGAGTCCTGTGTACCCGTCACCCAGCTTTTTCCAATGGTGGCTTTTTCCAAAGTATATAGACTGTATTTTGCTGTGTACCATGCACACTTTTGTGCCCACATTTTTGAGGGGAAAATAAGGATAAGCATTAGACATGGGTAGTTCTAGTTCCATATCTATATGAGTGTTTTCAATTCTTTTATTCATGCTTATGTGTTAAAAATGTAACTCTAGAAACCAGTAATGATATCTGTATGCTAAATAATACCCTGGAATATGGTCATTGTTTTTGTTTCTATATATTAATAAAAAATTAAGAAATTAAAATGGAAGATTCTTTCCCTGAAAGTTCAGGCCCAAAATGTGGGCACACACTATACACAGGAACGCATCATACATGCTAAAATGCAGTATTTTATGACTCGTAGCAAAACATCCGAACCAGGAGATTGACGCTAGTGAATACGAACAGGTCTTACTCAGTTTTAACAATTTACCTGCACTGAGTCGTGTTTGTGGATGCAGTTCCCTGTGATTTCACCCCCACTGCAGATGTGTGCAGCCACCCCCACAATCCGGGTTCCACTCCCCCAGAGGGGCTCCTTTCAGGGAGTCCTTTGTATTTCTCCCAAGTCCCACCTTCCTCTCCGTCTCCTGGCAACCACTGATCTGCTCTCATCTCTACAGCTTAGTCTTTTCAAGAATCTTCCATGCAAGGAATCATATAGTATGTCATCTTTTAAGACTGGCTTTTTTCACTACGCAAAATGCTGTTGGGACCCATGGAGACTGTTACGTTTACCAACAGCTCAATCCTTTTCGTTACTGAGAACTTGATTATACGGATGTGCCAGGTTTGAGCACCCATTTTCCTATGAAAGACACTGGAATGTGTCTTCAGTTTTTGGCTATCGTGGATAAAGCTTCTTGAGTGTTCCTTCATGCTCAGGTTCATATGTGAAGACCACTTGTCGTTTCTCTGGAATCAGCGTCTCAGAGTGCAGCTGTGGAGTTGAACTGTGAGTTCTTGTCCATTGTCACGAGCAGCTCCTGAGCCGTTTTCCGAGGTGAATGTGCCGTTCCGTGTCTCCACAAGCAACGGACGAGAGTTCCAGCTGCTCCACATCCTCACCAACACCTGTCATTGTCACTGCTTTTAAAATTTTAGCTTTTCTAACAAGTGTACGGTTATGGTGTAACAGGTGTATAGTTGTGTTTTGTTTCTTATTTTGTAAAAAGGAAAGGAACTATTTAAACGTTACACAGATTTAGTTGTAGCTTTGATTTTGTATTTCCCTAATGACGAATAATGTTATTTTTAATGTACTTATTTGCCATGTAAATCTCTTTTTTTGGTAAAATATCTGCTCATGTCTTTTGACCACTTTCTTTCTTTTTTTTACACTAAGGTGGTTATACTCGTCAATATTATCAAAGAGGGTAAGAAGTATTTTTTAATTAATTCCTTGGGGTGGCATGTCAGTACGGTCAGGAAGGTTTCACATGTACATGTACATTTCTGTGACACATGATGTGTGTACTGCACTGTGTGCCCACCACCCAGAGTCAGATGATCTGACTCTGACCATTTTCTAATTGGGTCGTTTCTTTTCACCTTTGAGTTTTGAGAGTTCTTTATATACTGCAAACATAAGCCCTTTGTTAGAATGTGGTTTGCAAACATCCTCTTCCAGTTTGTAGCCTTTCACCCTCTTATAAGGATTTTCACATCACAAAGTTTGGAATTTTGATGAACTCTAATTATCACATTTTGTTCTCTAGACCATGCTTTGGGTGATATATATAAGAACTCTCTGCTTAGCCCTAGATGCCAAATGTTTTTTTCCTAAGAGTTTATAGTTTTACATTTAAGTCCATGATCCATTTGAATTAATTTTTGTTTATGGTGTAAGGTGGTTCACTTTTTTTTTGGTCTCCAGTTGTTCCTATACCATTTGTTGAGAAGGCTGTCTTCACTCCGCTGAACTTCTTTAGTCCCTTTGCCAAAAATTAGCTGGGTGTATTGGAGTTGAGTTCTCTGTTCTGTCCCAATAGTCCATGTGTCTGTTCCTCCACCAATACAACCTTTTTTTGATACAATTACCAATATCATATTTGGTAAATCTTAACATAGGATATAGTAATTCTTCCTGCTTTATTTTTTTTCCAAAATGGTGTAACTATTTTATTTCCTTTGCCTTTCCGCATAAATTTTAGAATAAGCTTGTCTTTTTTAAAAAAGATTGTATTTATTTATTTTTAGAGAGAGGGGGAAGGAGGGAGAAAGAGGAGAGAAACACCAACATATGAAAGAAACACTGATCAGTTCCTCTTGCACGTGCCCCAGCCGGGGACAGGGCCCACGACCCAGGCATGTGCCTGGACCAGGAACTGAACCCCCGATCTTTCTCTTTGTGGGACGACGCTCAACCACCTGAGCCATTTGCGTCCGGGCAAAATAAGCTACATAAATCTTGCTGGAATTTTGATAGAAACTGTGTTATATTGATAGATCAACTTGGGGAGAATTAACGTCTTTACTATGGTGAGGCTTACAATCCACGCACATGGCACATGTTCTTTCCATTTCTTTAGGTTGTTTTTAATTTCTTTGATCAGTGTTTTGTGGTTTTTATCTTACAGGTCCTGTGCATGTTTCGATTTATATCTAGGTAGTTCAGGTTTTTGAAGGGACTGTAAATGATACTGTGTTTCAAGTTTTGCTTTCTAGTTTTGTTCCTTTTTAGTATACAGAAATATGACTGATCTTTGTGTGCCGATCTCGTATCCTGCGATGCTATTCAACCCCATTATGAGTGCTTGGTCTTTCTGGAGAGTCAATGGGATCGTTCTAGGCAGACGGTCATGTCACCTGCAGTTAGGGACGGTTTTACTTCTTCCTTTCTGATCTGGATCTAGCACTGGCTGGAACTTCTAGCACGACGTTGACTAAGAGTGGTGAGAGTGGACGTCCTTGCATCTTCCCAGTCTGAGAAGGAAAGCATTCATTTTTTCACCACCAATTATGGTGTTAGCTGTATGTATTTTATGGAAGCTCTCCATCAAACTGAGGAAATTCCCCTCGACTCTTAATTTGTTGTGTGTACCATGAATGAGTGTTGAATGGTTAAATACTTGCTCTGCACCAATGACCATGACCCCGGGATTTGTCCTTTTAACCTGTCGATAGGGTGGATCACACTGACTCACACGTGCCAGAACACCTCTGCATTCCTGAAGTAAACCCCACTCGGCCGTGGGATGCAGCTCTTTTTAAACACGGCTGGACTCTCTTTGCTATGACTTCGTGGAGGACTTTGTATGTGCAGCTGACCCCAGGCAGCTGCCAGCCTCCAGCCTTGTTATCGGTGTCACTGGCTTGGGTACCAGGGCAACGCCAGCCTCACAGAACAAGTCGGCAGGTATTCCCTCCTCTCTTGTTTTCTGGAAGGGACTGTGCAGAATTGGTGCAAATTCTTCTTTCACGGGTTTGGTAAATTCTCCAGTGAAACCCTCTGGGCCTGGAGATTTCTTTGGGGGAAACTTTTAAACTAGAAATTCAATGTCCTTAACAGTTCATAGGACTATTCATTTTTCTAGTAACCCATTTTTAAAACTTTTATAAATGTTTAGGGGGCAACAGATCAGAAATGAAAAGACACAGACAGACAAACTGGCCCTTCCGCATGGAGTGAGAAGCTCTGTGCAAGTTCTACTCACGGGCGGCTCCTGGTAGACAGCGTAGGTGTTGCCGCGGATCACCCTCCGGTCATACATGATGTTCGCGAACGGCGCGGGCTCTTCGGCTCTGTCAAAGGGCAAATGCTACATGACCGCTGCTCTCTGCGGAGTCAACTCACTTTCAGCAAGACTTAGAATGAGATGAAAATATTTTAAAGCAATCGATTTTTGTTTTAGCACAGACCAAAATATAAGGAGAGAAATGGCTGCCACTTACGGAATGCTTGTTATGTGCCAGGCCCTTCCCATATGTTACTGTATTTATTGCTCGCAATACGCTGCAAGCTGGGAAATGTAATTCTCATTTGACGAGGGAGGAAGCAAACTCAGAAAGGAGCCTGCTGGTAAGGGGCGCAGCTGGACTGAGGCCGTAAGACACGAGGCGACTTAACCTTGAAAACTGAAAGGAGCTGCCCGAAAGAACTGATAGAAGGATGATTCAGGGACTGGAAAGTTACATTAGTGGTAACAGGCTTACTGAAATAAAACGAGTTAAATTTCTCATCATTCTTAAACTTCAGAGATCTTTGACAATTATATTGTTTTAAATATTAATAAAGCTTTAACTTGGGGGCATAATGGTCAATAGTGAAAAATATAGCTGATGTTTGCATTCAAAGTTCTTTAAATGATACTTTACGTGTGGTGACAAAACCAAATGTCCATCTATACCAGTAATAATATTCTATCAGAAATGACTTTAAGAGGGGAGGAGGTTGCTTGCTTGTCACATGTTGAAGCCGTGAGCAGACGGTCTGACTTCACACCACCCAAAACCCAGACATGCTGCACCGCTCATCTGCCGTGGCCTCCGGGCGGCGTTCAGACCAGCTGGCCGCTCCCTCGAGGGAGTGCTCTCTTTCCCAGCCTCTGTGATGCGCTGTGTCCTCCCACCTGCTTTTCCGCACCTGCCCTGACTGTGCCCTGACGGCTCCAGCCTGCACCAGAGGACTTCCTCGGGCCCAGCCTTCTCCTGCCCTTCGTTGCCCTCATCTATCCTCAAGGCTTCACTCATGATCCGTATTCCTAAAACTCCCAATTTTATGTTTAGCTCAGAACTCTCCACTGATATGTCTGATGACATCTTACTAAGGTGTCTCGAAGGCAAAGTTAAACTGAACCTTCTCCCACTCCAAGCTGTTACTCCTTTATTTCATTAGATGGAGCACCCACATGGCTTAACGTAGAAGCCTGGGAGTCATCAGAATGCCTTCAGTTTCCCCACTCCCTACATCCAGCAAGTCCTGTGAATTCTATCCCTACTCTTTCTCACATCTCCCCAGCGCTCATCGTCCCCACTATCTTTTAACTAGACTATTGCAAAGGTCTCTTCACTGTCTGGAACACAATTTCTCCTTCAATCTGTTCTATATGTGGTAGCCAGTGATCTGCTAAAGTGGAAAAATCCAAACAGGCTCTCACTTGATTAAAGCTTCTCAGTGTCAATTAATGTCATAATGAGGAAAAATTTTGGTTTAGTTTTCATACTATCAAAAGCCAAAAAGAAAAAAAAATCCATAACACCTATTGCTGGTGAAGATGTGGGGGAAAGGGTCTGTTCAAATATTCCTGGAAAATAAGGTATATTGTTCCATTTGTTCATATAAAAAATACACATGATCTAACAATTCCACCCTGGGAATCCGGCCTATAAAAATAAAGAGGTCAGTGCACAAAGTTCTTCATTTAAACCTCCTTCTCTGTGGCAAAAACTTGAAGCAAACTGAGTATCAATCAAGAGTGGGAAATTTTTAACAAGGGGCTATAACGCTATTAAAAATAATTGGAGGGGTTTCCACAAAGAATTAAGTGTGAAAGGAAGGTGCTAAGAATTGTATGTAACACCTTACCATCACTATGAAGCAGACGAAGCCCTTGCATGTGTGTATGTGCGTGTGTATGTTCACACCCTTGTACTGACACTGGTGAGAGTGGAGAAAAGTGCAGGAGCACTCATGCAAAGCCATGGACATGGTTTACCTTGAGGGCAGGAGAGGAAGCGCAGGTGTACAAGGGGAAGTGATGGGGTGCTAAGAACTCACCCTAACATGAACCACAGGCAATTCAAAATGATACACGTATTTCTATGGAATTAATTATGACTGTGTAGGTATGTATAACATTAGGGGAAAAAATTAGAGCTTGTAAAAAAGGGGAAAAGGCCAACTGCAGATTAATCTTAATCTGATTCTACTTCAGAGCTAAACCTTCTGCCTAAATATACATATGCTCATATACATCTGTGTGCAAGCAAGGAGGTGTAGAATAATAATACAAGACTGTTAAATTAGATTACAACAGGGAAGTGGGAGTAGAGATGGGCAGAAGATAATTACCATTGCCTTTTTCACTCTTATTTTGTAGTTTTCATTTGTTCCAATAAGCTTTTGTACTGAAAATTACCAGTAAGGATAATTTTAAACTAAAAAACAAATACACACACTTATAACACACGCCTTCCAATGGACTGAATCAACGGGTTAGTTCAACATAAGCAAGGTCCTGCAACTCATCAACTAACTCTCTATATTTAAAAAAAAAAGGTATCTAATGAAACATCACTGATTCTTATTTCGCCTGTTGGTCAGATTTAACACTGATGATTTAAAAGAAAACACTTAAGGGCCACAGAAAGTGTTTTTGAAAGCAGTACCTTTTGAAATTGAATCCTCTTACAAATAATCCCCCTCTAAGTTTAAATGTTTTATTTTGGGTTTCTTAAAAGTGATAGGCATTTCTTACTAAAAACATCTTTGTCAGAATAAGGTAATTACGAATTTGGGGTCAGTTTTTTGAAATAAGCATCCAGAGTTACAATGCTGACGTTCAAACATTAATTCAGCAATTTGTGCTGAGTGTTTCCTAAGTCTCAGGCATAGTCCCAGTTGGACAAAAGACAGAAGGAAGGTTCCTGCTTCCACGGAGCCTTCATTCTTGGGAAGTTCTGCCGAGTCCAAAATTTGAGGCTCATGAAAAGAACTTCATGAGAACCATAATGATGACGGTTCTTTCTAAACATGGATATTTGAATATTTGCAAATACTCATCAATGTGAAAACACAGTTTGGGGTCGAGCACGAAAGGATCACCTGATTCTTAACCAAAGACTGACTCGGCTCCCATTTTGGACATGTGATTACTGTGCGTGACACTTTTGGACCTGTTTTCTTATTTGCATAAGGGAGCTATAAAACCAAATTCATAGCCCTGTGAACTCAGTGAAAAAACATATGTAAACGCCCCTAGGAGGGTGCTTGACACAACTGGCCAACAATAAACATTAGCTGACTCACAGTGAGGTTAAGTCAGCAACTCATTATCTCTAAAAATTAACTAGGGGAGGCCACCCCGGCCCCTTCTGCCTTCATTCCTTCACACCACGAGAGAGTTCTTTAGGGAAGAAAGTTTATTTCGGCAGCGTGTAGAGAAGGGAAAGCAGCCTCGGCAGGTTTCACGAGGGCGAAGGGGCCAGGATGGGGGACAGGTGGAGACACACAGGGGCTGGTGGTTCACTCACGGCTGCACCAGGCTGTCCCGGTAACGGCGGCGTTGGCAGGGCAGGACCCGGGGCCGGCTGGTGTAGGTATAGGTGTAGGTGCTCATGGTCCGAGAGGCGCGGCCAGTCAACGTGGAAGCCTGGTCTGGGGTCGAAGCACTTCGCTTTTGATGGAACTTGGCTTTGACGCTGGTGGGCGCTAAGGCGTCGTGGCAGCCGGAGAGGTTTCCTTTGTGCCAAGGGCAGGGATTCGGGGCGCGAGGAGGGGCAGCAAGAGAGGAAGCCGGCGGGACGGGAAGTTGCCGGGTGTAGAAGTGGGAGCTACCCTAGGCTCGCTCTAGGGAGAAAGCCTGCCTGCCACCGGTTGCCCAGCAACCCCGAGTTCCGCCTGGGGGTGGGACCTCCAGGCAGTTCCGAGGGCTGGTTTCGTGAAAAGGCCCCGGGGCATGCGCACTTCCGACCTTTGCCCCGCCCTTCCGCGCCGCCTCGGCCGAAGCGCCTGCGCGTTAGCAGTTCTCTGACCAGGAAGGGGGCGTGGCAGCCCCTGCTGTGCCCTCGGGGATCGAGGCAGCAATCCCCAGTGACATTTTGGAGTGTGGCTTTCGGAGCTGGCGCCATTCCCCAAGGACCACATGCTCCCGCTCCTTAGGGGATCTCCCCGGTTGTTTTTCCCGCTGCCTTCATGCTGCGTCGCTGCCCCAGGTGGCTCACGAACGATCGATAGCTCACGCCAGGCACCCGGGCTCCCAGCTCTGTTACGTGCCGGGGCCCCGCAGGGGCTTCCCTGGCGTCTCCCAGCACTGTCAACCTTTCCCGACCCGAGGCGGGCTGCGCTCTGTAGCCTGGCCTGCACTCCCCGCCTTTCTTTTCTGCTTACTGCTCTGTTGCTGGCTCCTCTGAGGACCAGAGCGACACGGGCCGCCCCTCAGACATAATATTGAGACCGGGGTGGGCGCTTCGTTGAGTCTTTCTTTTAGGCCCCTATACCTTAATTGGTTAGGCCCCAGGCTCTGAAGAATCGTAAATCGTGGCTTGGGTCTCTACCAAAAAACGTAGGCAGAGACTTTGGTTTTCCTATTAGCTACGTTAACAATGTTGTCGTTTGTGTAAGTGAAGTATAGGTTTTCCCGAGAGATCTAATTATGAGGAGTAGAATCTATAATTATTTTTCTTCCCCGGAGTTTTGCTTTTGTCTCCACTACTTAGTGAAGTGCCTACGGTCTCTGGAGCAGCCTTTCAGCTGAACATGGGTGGTCATAGTAGCACATGAATTTACGAGTTTCTGCCACAAGGTGTCACTGGTTCTTTGTTAGTGTTTAGTAAGTAAAATAATTGCAGCACAAGTATACCAACGAGAAGGTAGTTATTTACATTGTCGAAAGATTTCCTTTCAGGAGCCAGAGTGTTTGCCAGGTGTAGGCAGGTGCAAAGGGACGCCTGGAGCCCTAGGCTAGGAATCCGCAGGCCAGACCAGGGTTGAGAGTTTAGAGCACTGGAGCTGGAGTCAGGGACTGGAGTTAACTACAGGCCTGCACTTGAGAGCTGTGTGGCCTCAGGCAAAATTTAAAGGATTCTTTGTTTTATTGACAAAGACAACATTTTTGTTATTTTACCAATAAAATAGCACATGATAGATGCTGCTTTAGCAGTATTACCCAGTTATTTATGCTTATCAAAAGAAGTAATGTACATAAGACTGTTTAGAAAATTGTGTTATGTACATACAAGATTTAGAACAATTTTATAAAAATTATGCACAACTCTAGAGCTATATAGCTATTATATTAAACAGTTGTACTGGTGACTACTCTCGGTTATAAATGGTAGAAACCATCTGAACTTGCTTGGCAAGATGAGAATGTTTTGAAATTTATCAGGGTAGTTCATGTGACTTCAGGAATGACAGTGTTGAGGGGGACAGCAGCCTTCAGGCACCCCTGGAATCATGATTTTCGTGACACCAGTGTGAGCAGCACCCAACTTTCTTTTCATCTTTGAGGTCTTTACTCCTTGGCTCCAACTTGCCTCCTTCGCAGATTAGGCAACATTCCAATATTGTGAAGGTTGTAGGGCGTCATCCTGTAGGTCAAGAAGATGAGAAGCCAGAGCTGGAGAAATAAGTGCTATTTTCCTCACCCTGATTTTAGTGAGGAAAATACTAATTTGGAATTTATAAAAGCCATCGTCAATTAATACTAACCTTCAAATTAGAAAAAAATAAAACCCCAATGTTCTGGCTAATATCTTTGGTTCTGCATGTCTTTGTTAAAAAAAACATTAGACAGTATTCCATTATTATCTTTTTCTTCATAAAGAAATTAGAGATTAAAAAATGAAAACTTACCATAGAACCATGGGTATGAACTTTTTTACAAACCTTCATTTAAAACATTTCACATGGTATTCTTTTAAAAGGCATCTGATCTGGAACATATGTTAATTCTAAACCTATTTTTATATAACTCTTCAGGAACATATATCACCATATTCTGAGGCGCACTTGCCAGTTACACGTAAGTTAAATATAAGTGAACTTCTTTTAAACCTAACAAATACATTAATTGCTTTTTACAAAACGCCCCTTTAAATAGCACCATTACTGATTTTTTCTGCATCTGCGTTAATCAGTCACAAGTGATGTTAGTTATCTGTGAGATTTTATCTGAAAATAAATTCTCCTGCCCTGAATTCCCTTAGCAAGAAGCAGAAGCAAATTTTTAAATAAACTTTCTTGTACTGAACCGATGGAATCTCTTCCCAGCCCTGAGATTATGCTGGAATCCGGGAGACACCTGCGGTGCGCCCCCTGCCTGCCAACAGGGAACCGGCTGGAAAGTAGAGATGACGGTTTGCTCTCCTTGGAGAGAGGCGGGCGGCTCCCTCCTCTCCATGCGGCTGACGTGCTATCTGGAAACATTGTAACGCTGGCGGAACTGCACTTGATTGTATATATGGCTCAGCTGTGAATGTTCTTAATAATATTTGGGTTTCTCTGATAAGAAACAAACATAATACATAGGACATAACTAGGGCTCCTAAAGCGTGTTCAAAGATTCTTTCCGAAAGTATTCCAAGATGTCTTTGATCCTGAGATTCATTTAAAAAGAAAGGGTCGGGGACTCCAGTTTTAAAATGGTATCGACTGAAGTGGGAAGTCCCTTACCTGTCTAGAAGATGTAGACCAGGGGGAGGGGACAGGAGGGTGAATAGTAGTCTGTGCTTTAGCTTGAGAAGATTTAAAATGTGGCCAGGCAGACAAAGAGTGAGGCCAGGAGCAATTATGATGCTGTGTTTATTGGCAGATACCAGGTTGGGGTTCATTTCTCTTATTGGAGGATGAGGGGGAGGGGGAGGGAGAGGAAGGGGAGAAACGTGAAATCTATGAAAGCATGCTGCTGTCAGACAGGAGGAAGGGAGCATGCATTTGAACAAACGAAGACAGATCCCAAGGAGTGAAACTGGCATCCCTAAAAGCACAACCCACCTACCCACGAATAAGAGCAGAAAGCCATGAGGAGAACTCTTGAGAGTAAAAAAGACAATCAGACGTGACTGAAAGGGAGTGACATTATAGGCAAAAGTACTTTCGAGTGTCAAGAATTGTGCCAAGCTGAGAATATAATGACGGATAAAGTCACCACGGTTCTTGCCCTCAGGAGGCTAATGGGGTCACCAGACAGGGGATAGGCACTCCAGCCCAGTGTGACAGGTGTGATGATGGGGGGGACAGGGCGTAGGAGATGAACACGCACCTCTAACACCTGCTGGGGTGATGGCAAGCTTCCTGCGTGGAAGGGTGCTGGAGCGCAAATCACCTGAAACTGGGGGAGTTTGCCAGGTGAAGTGAGGGGCACATGTGTTTGGGGAAAAGGAATGCCATGTGTGAAGCCCTAGAGGTGAGGAGGTGCCTAGCACTTTGAGGAATTGGGAGCTCAATGTGTCTGCATCGGAATGTGAGGCAGAGTATCGAGAAATAAAGGATTCAAAGGAGCTAAAGATACAATAACGGAGTTCAAATCCACATCCTAGAGAACGTTGTTGAATGGCAAATCCGTGATTTAGAGAGCCATCCGGAGAAACGCTCCCAGAACCTAGAGGAAAGTGTTAACACCGCTGACCCAGCGTGGAAGATGACAGACATGCAGGAGAGGGGACAAATTGAACCTGAGACCCACGTTCCCACAGGAAACACCAACTAAAGACTCAATATACCAAGTGTGTCCTGAGTTGAAAAAGTACTTGAAAACACAGACCCAAACCGTTCACCATATCCCAAGAAAAACTAATGACAACATTTGTATGTTACAAGGATATAGGAAACAGATCTTACGAGCATCGAGGCAAAACGAAGCAAGTTACCTTTCAAGAACAAAAGCCTAATGGCTTTAGGCTTTCCTGCAACACCCAAGGTCAGAAGATAATTAAACACCGAATAGAGATTCTGGGGGGAGGGGGAAAGGCTGGTAACAACCTCACAACTGAACCAAGTCAGTTGTTTCAAGGCAAGACAGATTTGCAAGACCATCCTGTCCCTCATTAAAAAAATACTTCCGTTGCCCAAGAGAGCAGTAAAAATTAAAAACTCAGGAATGAGGAATTTATGACCCACCAGGATTTATAAGGTCACCCTGTTCACTTCAGACCGAAACACAGGTGTTCCGTTGGCCTGGACTCTCGGGCTGTTCCTCCTGAGGCTAATGTTGTTTCCCAGAAGATGTATTTTTTGCACCCCATGCTTTACTGCACGTTTCAGAAGAGACGTCATGTTTGATGACCGCTCAAAACTGATTTTGTTCTAGCATCTGTTAATATTGGCTTAACTATTTACCTGCTTGAGACGCAATGCCCAGAAGAACCCCGTTTTCCCTTTCTCAAAGCGAGAGCTGAAGGGTTCAAAGGGCGTTGATCATTTTCATCTGCAGGGGTATTACGTATTTTCTGCATCTTTATGACTCTGCCACTTGCCTGTTTTGTGTTACTTTTAGTTGGGCACGACTAGAAAACCGTGTATCAGTCCCTAAGCTTCACTTCATCTTCCCCCTACTGTGTTACCTACGGCACATTTCATTTTGTACAAGTACACAGGATGCTAATATTTAGAAACATAGCTGATCTATTGTTCTGTTCCTTGAAGAAAATCTCAGAATCTCAGATACACTAGTTATCGTTTCCTTTTGATCTAAGAAGTTAGTGACTCACTCACTCACTTCAGTAAGAAATATATTCTTAAAGACACAGAAAAAGAAAAGACGAAGAATCCTAACATTTCTAGTTATTATTTCTGTGTAACTAGTTCCCCCAGAAAAAAGTGGCTGAAACAATAACCATTTTCTTAGGCTCCCGGGTTCTGTGGATCAGGAATTTTGGAAGAGGAAGCAGTGAGGATGGTTTGTCTTTGCTCCACGAGGCTTGCGGATAACTCAACGGGCTAAGACTCAAGCAGGGGACGATTGGATAGCTGTGGGCTGGAACCATCTGGAAGCTCTTTCCCTCCCTGTCTGCTGTCTGGGCTGCGATGACTTGAGTAGTAGGACCCTGAGCAGAGCAGCTGCCAACTTGCCTAGACTCACGGAGAGAAGACACTTTCAGTGGGAAGGATGTCAACAGAATTTGTGGTCATCTTAAAAAAAAAAAAACTACCTGATAATACTTTGCTAGCATTGGTTTTCTAGGTTGAATTGGGTTGAATTGTCTTCTCCCAAAATTCTTATGGTGAAGACCTTATTTGGAAATGGGGTCTTTGCAGATATAGTTGGTTAAATTAGAATGAGGTCATGATACTGGAATGGAGTGGACCCTTGACACAACAGGACCGGTGTCCTTTTAAGAAGGGGGATTTAGAGACAGACCCTCACACAGGGAGGACGCCCTGTGAGGTGAAGATACAGACCCATGTGGTCCATGTGATGCTTCTAGAAGCCAATGGATGCCAAAGATGGCCAGCGAATCCCAAAAGCTGGGAGAGAGGTAAGAAATAGATTCTCCCACACAGCCTTCAGAAGAAACCAGCCTGATTCACACCTTGACCTTGGACTTCTGGACTTAACAACTAGGACACAAGGAATTTCCATTGTTTAAACCACCCATTTTGTGGTGTTTGGTTACAGCAGCCCTGGAAAACTAATACAGATGGTTGTTAGTTTCTTTATACTGTACTTTTCCATATTTTTTATATTTTTGACAAGCAATGTGTTTCCTTCAAAATCAGGAAAAATAGGTTCATTTTATGTAATCATTTCAGTTTCTGTGTTCCATAAAACATGGAAATAACCCCAAATCTGACTATGGTTGTGTCCAGGTAATGCAACTACTGGTTGCATTAAATGCAACTTTAAAGAAAATTCTTCTATTTCTTTATGCTTAATATGTTTTCTCTGAAGAGTATGTGTTACCTTGGGGGGGAGGGGACCTGTAGGAGGCAGCCACCGAAAGTAGAAAGAGCAAGGGCTTCAGGGGGCTCGCGGTGGGCCCTGATCTTAGACCCTGGGTCCAATTCCCAGTCTGAACTCGGAACGCAGTTCTCAGGGCAGCTGTGAGACCGAATGGGAGCACCCAGTCGGCCGGCGTCTGTGGTCAGCGGGACGCTGCCTCCGCCCTCCACGATTTCTCTGACAACCTTGGTGATGAGGGGGTTGGGGGGAGGGGAAGCTGAAATCCTGGAAGAGCTCATGCATGTCTTTTTTTCACTGGTTTTTAAGTGGGAGAGCAGGGGCCTATAAAACTAGGGAGCCCAGAGGGGGCTTTTACTGTGAAGCGAAGGCGGCTTGAGCCGGGGACCTCTTACCCAGGTCCTGCCTAAGGCTTTGGGAAAGGTCAAGGTCAAAAACGGATTCACATGGCCATGTGGCCTTGCAAAATCTGCAAAAGGTATTTTAACTCTAATCAAGATGGCTGTCTCTTTCTACTCTGACCCCTGTCCCCTACCTCACCCCTTGGAATGAGTGTGGGGATTTTGGGACTGAGCTAAGGGAAAGTTGACTTACGGATACTTTTAATTTGGGCTCAGTGAGATTTATTTGTGTGGTTTGCAGTCATTTCTTGAATAGGTAAGCTACCGGTGCTGTCCTGGGTAGGAGGGCCTTCTGGAGATATTCCCAGTGGCCAGTCTGCCTACTTAGCCTCCCACATCCTACAGGGGCAGGTCTGAGGACGGCTTGTAAAGAACCTCATACTGAAAGCACGTGGGTGGCGGAGGAGAAACAAGATTCGACCTCTATGAAGCCAGAATGTAGCTGCTGTAAGTTCTTTCCTAGACTTCAGAGCTATTACAAGAAATGGACATGTGACCGTTTCTCCAAATTTGACCACAATTTAAGAAATTTACTTGACATTACAATAATGAATTTAGAAGGTGAAGTAAATTATTCTAAACTTTTAGTGTTGGAGAGAACCCCAAATTTTAATCAAGGAAGCTAAAAAAAGATTTTTTATTCTCTCTACAGAAACTATTATAAGACATTTATTTATAGGAAGAAATGACTAAAAAGGGTATGCAGCCAAAAACTGTAGAAAAAGAAGCATTATTGAACTGTCAGAAGGGTGTTGATAAAAGTATTACATAATTTTGTCTGTTACCCAAAAACGTAGAGCTTGATTACATTTATAATTTATTTGATGTCAACTTCATTAAATGTATAATGTGTGATTTTGTTTTTCATTCTATATAAATATTTGTGTTCATTCTTAAATTCGTATTCGTTGTTTTGCATTCTTTTTCTTCCAAGAGGCCTCCAAAACTTGATCAGATAAGGCCCCTCAAACCCTGGGTTTGACCTCATGGAGCCTGAATTCCCGATAATCCTGTTCTTCCTCGAAGTTGTTACTTAAATCTGAGGCTAATATTCAGGGTTGTTCTCTATTCTCCCATTTCCTACTGAAGCACTCAGAATTGCAGTGTTTACCCATCACCGCCTTTTGATCTAAGAGGTTTCCGTGTCTCTCTCTAGGCTGAGTGTGAGGATGCCACTTACTTTATAGTCAGAGTAAACCCATGACTCAGAGTGTGAGAAAAGGGCGCTCGGCTTCCTGGGAAGTTTTCAATATCAAAACATGCCGGGCTTTTGAATAAAGAGTAAAATTCAAAGCCAGTGGATGGAAACTTCTTGTGAAGAGATATAAAAAAAAAAACCCTAACACTTCCTATTCTTAAAAATAAGAGTTGTTTTTGTCAGAGGATCTGTGCTGTGAGTAGATTTTTTTGGAGATGAACTTGGCAGCTGTGATTAGACCCAGGAGTCTGTGATTTCAGTGCGGGGGGCAGCCCATCAGCTCCCTCCGCACTCGCTGCCCCTGGGTGTCTTCCAGTTTCAAAACACAGGGAAAATGGACTTGGGCAATAAAATTCCTCTCACGTTTATGTGGTTTTAATTTAAAGCCAGGAGTTTCTTTGCCTTTATCTCTGATCGGAGATAAACATCACTCATTTTGATGGAAACAGTCTGTGGTTTTAAAAATATTTCAGGTCTGTGGAATATAATAGTCTTATTACAGAAAGAACATAAAACCAGCCTCTAGTATTTGCCCCTTATCCCGCATGCTGGGATGGAGAAAAAGAGTCGGTCTTCAGAACACGGTCGCTTGAATGTCCACATCATCTCCATTCGTGAGTGACCACGGGCCAGGTCCAGAGTCTTCTTCTTTTTTTTTTAAGATTTTATTTATTTATTTTTAGAGAGGGAAGGGAGGGAGAAAGAGAGAGAGAGAGACATCAATGTGCGGTTGCTGGGGGCCGTGGTCTGCAACCCAGGCATGTGCCCTGACTGGGAATCGAACCTGCGATGCTTTGGTTCTCAGCCTGCGCTCAATCCACTGAGCTACTCCAGCCAGGGCCAGAGTCTTCTCATCCATAAAAACTTGGATGTTAATATTCGCCTCATGAAGTTGTGAGAATTAAATGAGATAGCAGTGAATTTAGAACAAAAGAAAACAAAGAACTCCCCATCTCCTCACAGCAGCAGGCAGACACAGATCAGTAAATGCCTAAAAAAAAAAAAAGATAACTCCTTAAATCTCCTAATCTCCTCCCAGACCTGGAAGACAGCAGAAGAGAGGGACCAGAGGAGAGGGAGAGGTCATGGGCCTTTGGAGACGTGAGCACTGCAGGGAGTGGTGGCAGGGGTCCGGCGACGGCGGCTTGGAGAAAATCTTACCCGAAGGAAGTTCCGTGTGAAGCCGAGGAGTGAGCAGATGAACCATGTATGGGGATCCACTGCCTGTTTTTTGGGTTCAATTAAACGCTCTTGTTCATTTATCTATATTGTTTTCTCATTAACTCAGCGGACACGTAAGGAACATTGAACCTATGTCAGGAAGTCTTCTAGGACAATGATGGGGACACCAAATAGAAATGTGACCCACTCGTGCCCTCAGAGAAGTTGGGGTACACTAGGGGTGGAAAACCGTGAAAAGTAGGGTACAGGGAGGAGGCAGGCTCAGTGAGTGCTTCCCGGCTGGGCGGGGGGATAAGGTGTCCGCATGGCAGGGTGAAGGGTGTGGCCCTGTGGACAAGTTCAGGCAGAGGAGACGGAATGAATCAAACAGGTGGGGTGGGCTCTGCCCTCGGGCGGGAGCTGCAGGGAGGCCCGGAGAGCAGGTAGGCTTCCTCCGTACCCGGGACCAGGGATGGCACCCGAAGCCTTTTGGTAAATGGGACGATGCTCCAACACACTGACCCCCCCGGCCAGGGCATCCTATTTATTGATTTCTATTTCAGTAAAGGTTTTTGAAAGAACCTTAGTACTGGGGCTTAAATTTTGACAGGTGCCTTTTAGGATGTGTGGAGCGGATTATATTTTCCCTACAACGTTTACTGGAATGTCGAGTTTCGTTAGGGAATTTCCTGCGCTGACTCACACTGGCATTCCTGTGCTGACTGCAGTTGGTCTTTGTACCTTCTGCCTGCTGATATTTTACTTAGGGTTTTATACTGATATGCATAAAATTGACCCATAATTTCATTTTCTGGATGTGTGGGATTGTTGCTGTGTTTTGGTAGCAGTATTGTACTTGCCTTAAAAATATAATTTGTAAGTTTTCCTTTGGTCTAGGGAGGTTACATGGCACTGCTCTTTAAAGAGGGGAGACGTCCCTGGGAACTCACTTGGCGGTCTGGGGCGGGCTGGCCAGCTCTTTGGTGACTTTCTCATTCCTTGCATGACATACACCTGCTTAGATTTTCTCCTTCTTCTGGAATTAGGTTGACAAATTATATTTTTCTAGAGGAACGATCATCTCATTCACATTTTCAAGTGCATTTGCATGGAGTCGAGCAAAGGAGTCCTTTGATTTTTCAGTTTCTGCTGTGAATTTCCACAATCATTTCTCGTGTTACATGGTTTTGATTTCTCTCTTTTCCTGGCATAGATTGGGCAGAAGTTTGTATTCACAGAGCCAGCTTTCATTTTATTGATAAGTTCTACTTTTGTTTTTAAATTATTAATTTCAACTTTATTTTCATTCTCCCTTTCCTAACCTCACGAATAGTATGCTAAATTCATTCATTTTTATTTTTGTTTATTAATATAATCAAATAAGGCAGTGATTTTTGACCTTTTTTTATCTCATGGCACACATAAGCTGATTACTCAAATTCTGTGGCACAACAAAAAATATATTTTTTGCTGATCTGACAAAAAATAGGTATAATTTTCATTCATTAACACTGGAGGGTTATTGTTGTGTTGGCTGTTGTCATTTTTTAAAGATATTTTATTTATTTATTTTTTAGAGAGGGAAGGGAGGGAGAAAGGGAGAGAGAAAGAAGCATCAATGTGCAGTTGCTGGGGGCCATGGCCTGCAACCCAGGCATGTGCCCTGACTGGGAATCGAACCTGCGATACTTTGATTCACAGCCCGAGCTCATCCACTGAGCTACCCCAGCCAGGGCTGGCTGTTGTCATTTTTTTTAAATTTGACAAACCAAGGGAAAAGGGGTCAGTGTCTCTGACTAAGGAGTTGGGTATTGCATATTTTAAAAATGCTTGTGGCACACTGGCTGAAGATTGGTAATATAAGTACATGAGTTTTCGTCTGAACACAGCCTTAGCTGTATCTCGGGTTCTGAAAGGTAGTGTTAGCTGTTACCAACCTTATGATTTAAAGTTTGGTTACCTAGGATGGGGCTAGAGTGAGGTGGGCCTTGAATGGGAAGTGGCAGGCAAAGAACTTTAGAGTTGATGAAAACAGCATTGGAAGCTCTTGGTGATCTTTGGTAAGGAAAGTAACAAGATGTAAGAGAGGAATATCCCACTTTTTAACAGTTATGTAATCTTTTGCAGTCTCCAAAAACACTTTTGGATAAGAAATGCCTTTTTCAGCAAAGATGGGAGAAAAAGTCTTACTTATTTCCTTTTCAATGGTGGTGCGGTTCAATCAACCAAACGAACACCCGCCTGGGACCTCTCGTGACCGTGACCATCTCGATGCCTTGGCTGTGGTGGACCCTGTTCTTTACTGACCCTGGAGTTTTGTACAGAAGCTTCTTTAAGTTGGAAAAACTTCCTAAATTCAATTCTACCGCGAAGAAGTCATTTCTACTGTTCTCTTCACATCATCACCACTAATCTTGAACTCACCTTTGCCTTCAAGGGTGTCTCATTTACTGTATTATAAATGCCTTCTGCAAGTACAGTATCTTTTATATTGTAGGAGGTCATTTGCTAATTGATTTTACTGAAAACTGCTCTTTCATAATCATAAAATTTTCACAATGTGTATATGAATCATCAAAATACTTTGAGATTATTATCTGCTTTATCTGTGTGTTATCCACCTTATCTTTATATTTCCCTGTATCATACCATTTCCACATTTTCAGCTGTCTTATTGTACTAAATAGACGACCTGTGCTTTCTCCTGCTTTCTATTATTAAAGGACCTACATTAGTGCACCTTCTACCATATCCACGATCTTTCGTGTCAAGGGCCAACAGTCCTCCTCCCTAGCACTGATCCCTTTTCTCTTACTAACTGGTTTTGTTGGGGGAGGCGATGTGCCTTTGAAAACACTGTATTTCCTAGACTCTTCAGCAGGTATGGGTAGCCATGTGACTAAGGCTGCTGGGATGGAGGTCGAAGTTATTGAGCAAGAAAGTTCCCGCCTGGAATGTGGAGGCAGGGCTGGAGGAAGAGACTCATGCGCACAGAAAGGACACTGGACCAGAAGGCTAAGCAGCGTGAACCAACTTCGTTACATACTTTTTATTTAGTTTGTTATTTTTTTTAATTTTCAAGGTTTTTAAAAAAGACTATTTATTTATTAATAGAGAGAGGAGAAGGAAGGGAGAAGGAGAGGGACAGAACGTCAATGTGTGGTTGCCTCTCACCGGGCCCCCACTGGGGACCTGGCCTGCAACCCAGACATATGCCCTGACTGGGAATTGAACCGGTGACCCTTTGGTTCACAGCCCCCACTCAATCCACTGAGCCACACCAGCCAGGACCATTGTTACATAATTTTCAGGGGTGGCACAAAGCGAAAATGTGTTACAGCAGCAGAGTGTTAACCCTGGCGCTGGGCCATTCTAAGATTGGGTCGTGCACCCACTGGGCTGGCCCTGGTCGTGGAGGAAGCAGGGACCCGAGGATGTCAGGGAGCCACCATGCCGGCCCTGGTAGAGGGCTACGGTTTCCCCCATTTTATGGAAGGAGAAACTGAGGCCCAGGCAGTTGGGTGCCTGACCCACACAGTACCACGTGTAGGGTGTAGACTCAGGTCCTGTGAATTCGAGTCTCATCTCCTTCTTGAGCCAACACACTGACTTTCTTTTCCTGCAGAAATGTCATTGTCCTGCATTCCTCTGTGCGTCTCACCGTGCCCCTTCCCCTGCAGCCTCTACTAGGAGGAGAGCAGCCTGTCACCCCAGTGGCCTCTCCTCCTTCACACGTAATTTGTGCCCGGGAGGGGACACAGTGCAGGGTCCTAGCCTGCAGGTAAACTGTGGCCAGAAAGTGATTTGTTTCTATGTCTAGCAAAATGCTTGTACTCTGATTCCTCAGTAAACCGCCCTTTGCAGGGAGAGGGTTAAGCTCTTACACAATTCCATGAAAAAACTAACTACGTGAGATCCCACCTGATGTGAGTTTCTGTCTCCTTGACCCTTGAGGAGGAAGGAAGGTGCTGGCAGTCCTTCCAGGGCAATGACAATTGGGAAAATTCAGCTGGAGTTTATTTTCTTAATCAAGCCTTAGGATCAACAGTATTTATTGCCCTTTGACCCTTCTTATCCACGGCCACAGGAAGTGCTGTGGCCGTTCACTGATTCATTTTATTAGTACGACAAGCCCAGGGACCCCGGTGTCACATCTGTGTTGTCCTTGCTGAGTTGAGTTCTGGTGGGCTTTGGAGTGACTACGGACTTTGCTCAGCTCTGACATAAACACCTCACCTTGGCTACATCCACAAGTCAGCATTTCTGGACCCAGTCCTGGGCGGTGCCGGGGTGATGGGGCGCAGCGTGTCACAGAGTGTCATGTGGGACGTGGGCCATGGCACAGGGCAACCCACCCCTCCCCCTCTTTATAGGAGGAGAGAAAATGTCTTACCTTCCCCAGGAGGAAGAAACGGTCTGTCAGACCCCAGGTCACTGAGTACTGGGTGTTTCCCAAGTGGGCACCTTCACTAGACAAGCTTCCCGTCTCCCACTTGGTGAAAGGGGCCAGTGTCCTCCTAAGCCAGGTAGGCCCAGGCAGGTGATGCCGGGGGCCTGGGGAGGGCCAGGGATTCAGAGGCTGGAGGGTCAGACCTGGATTTAGGTGGAGGCCTCTCCTTAGTCCTTGACTTCCAGCCTGGTGTTACTGGCCGGGTCTTCGGTGATGGCCCCATTTGTGACTTATGGCCCTGAGGGTGGCCCTGGGGGACAGACCTCTGGTGCTCCTGGGCCTCGACTGAAGTGTTATTCTAATGTCACCCAGTTCTCACTGTAAGCATGGTCCTCTGTTCATGCCCAAGTGTGAAAATTGCCAGTGTGATCTAGGTGTCATTAAGGGGACTATCTCATGAAACTCGGTGTTGGGGGCTGCATTGTGCTGCCCACCCTCCCTGCCCCCACTCCCTGCAAATTTATTTGTTGGAGTCCTAACTCCTCGAACCTCCCAATGTGACTTTAAAGAGGTAAAATGAGGTCATGTGACTGGAGTCCAATGTGTCTGGTGTCCCTGTAAGAGAGGGAACTTTGGGGACAGATGGATGCAGAGAGAAGGCAGTGTGACAAGGCACAGGGGACAACCACGTAAAAGTCAAGGGGCGGGGCCTGGGACAGATCCCTCCCCCAGGGCAGCTTGCAGAAGGAACCAGCCCTGCTGACCTCTGGGTTTCAGTTCCAGCCTCTGAAACCGGGGTCAGCATGTTTCTGTTGTTCGAGGCCCTTGTTTGGGGCAGCCTTGGCCAACTCCCTCGCTCAGCAAGCAGGCTGGGCCGTCCTGTTTGCAGAGGCCGGGGCGCTGTGGGGAGCAGTGGGAAGATCCTGCTGGGGCGTCTGAAAGCCTTTCCTCCACAGTTCAAACCCGGTAATGATGACGACATTCGCTTGACTGCAAGACACGCATGGGTGTCTGCCACCAACTGTCCTACTTACCTGTCATAGGGAGGACACTGCCAGCTTACTCCTGCCTTTTTAAAAATAAGGACATTTTGGGGCAGGTTGGGTCCCCTGAACATCAGGTCAATCAATGGCAGAAAGGGAAAGATCAGAAGCTTCCTGCACACAGTCTCACTCGTTCATTTGTTGGTGAGCATTTGCTGGTTCTCAGTGAGACGTTGCTAAAAACGTGGTGGGACATTTCCCTTTCAATCCTGAAATACTTAGTACAGTCTGGCCACACAGAAGAGGCTGAAAATTGTAACCTTTGCTACTAGT
The DNA here is from genome assembly GCA_004024845.1 of Tonatia bakeri. Lineage (NCBI taxonomy): Eukaryota > Metazoa > Chordata > Mammalia > Chiroptera > Phyllostomidae > Tonatia > Tonatia bakeri. Next base: position 113,018 of record PVIA01000110.1, read on the forward strand.
CTCCAACTCTGAAAAAGGACTGCTTTCCGGAGTTAGCAGTCAGAGGGAGAGTGTCTGCCCTTGAAATGCATACACTAGTGGAGCTGCTTAGTTAAGTATTTTTAGTGATTTTATTGGGTCTGAATGTGCTGCCCGGGGGGGATCTGAGTTACAACATTTTTAACTTTGTGTTACATTGTTAATAATCAGCTCTGAAAAAGTAGGTCTTCACCATCTGGTGGCTAGCCAGCACAAAAATATTTCTTTGGCAAATCAACAACACAGCGTTTTATGAGAGAAGTTGATAAAATAAGGAAAATCTCCGAGTGTCTCCAATAGCTGGATAAATACCTTAACCACTGGCATTAAAGTTCTAATAGATGAGAAACGTTCCACCGTTATCTTTGCTAATAACCGAGCAAATGGAGCATTATAGAAATAAGGTTTTTAAAAGGACCAAAGAATTTAATTCACAAAAACCAGCAAACATTGTATTTGCTGTATATGTTATATATTCCCATTCCTCTGTTTTACATACTAAGTTTTCTGGCCTCTGAGTGACCATTTGCTGGAGAAATGGCTTAACTCGGACACATGTTTATGGTTTTGTGAACACCGGAGCCACAGGCATTCTCTTTTCCTACACACAAGATCCCCAGCTCTGCCTGTCAGTCTAGAACAACACACACACACACACACACACACACTCACACACTCCATACATGTTTGTGGAAAGAACCAACGTGTGAGAGATTTTCCTGGTGGGTCTCCGTGAACCGAGGGAAAGGAAGCAACGTGTTGGTAAAGTATGAATATTTTTACTTTGTGAAAGGCAGGCGATTTATTGTAGTGAGATTACATTGAAGTTTTATGTACAACACCCAGTGCATATAAAGTGATTTCCTCCACACTGCTGGCGAAGCCATCCCTGAACTACAAGGAGACTCGAAGTGCTACAAATCGGCTGATATCGATGTAATGCATTTTCTCTCATCCACCCCAAGGACCGACCAGGTGACAGAAGGACCTGTTGAAGGTGGTTCTCTGTGACCGGCGTTCGTGATGCCCGTAACCATTCTGGACCCTGGGCTCTGTAAGCAAATGCTTGCAGTCCGTTTCTCTCCCCGTCCTGTGGTGCTCAGTTATCAGACTGCTGCTTAGTCAACTTCTAACAGAGACTGAAGACCTTTTCCCCTTAAATGGAGCTTGTGGAAAACATGCAAATCAGCCTACCGTTTGAGACAACATGAAGAAAAGAAAACAGTATTTTTAAACACTAACAGGTAGAAAAGTGCCCCAGGAGGTGGAGAAGAGCAATGCAGTCTACGCCAAGTTCACAAACAAGTATGTACACGTGTTTACGTAGACACCTTTGTACTCAGCGCCTTGGGCAGAACACACTTTGTGCGTGTGCGATTGGTGGCACAAACCCAGGTGCGCACAGACCCGACTCGAGGGCCGCTGGGCAGCTGCCGTCTCTGAGGAGGGCTCTGCACACCTTCTCGAAGGGAGCTTATTCTCGACTGTTTGAAAACAGAGTCTGAAGCAGTCCTACGTGCGGCCATGCGCCACAGAGACACCAACCGTGCCACGGTGTGGCCTGCCTTCCTAAATGTAGGACTCTCTGGCATATGGCAGTTGGTCAGCCTCAAAGGCCGGCTGACTGCACCGCTGCGCCAGGTACTCCCACTGACTCTTCTGCCTGCCCAGGGACACAGTGCTGAGCCGGGGCGGCTCTGGCCTCCCCATGCCAGCCACTTGTCCTGTCATTTCTGTGGAAGCACAGACAGCTCTGCTCTGTTTCCAACTCCCAGTCCTGGAGGAGAGTCTGTGCCCAGCTAGTGGCTCTTGACCACACAGATTTCCTGAGTCCCCTCCATGGGGCAAAGGTTGGTGAGGCGGCAGCTCAGCGTCCAGGCTGAGCATCCTGGCCCTCATGCTGCTGACCGTCTGGCTGCAGCAGGCGGCGAGGCCCAGGGCCTGGCCCCGCACGGCCTCCTCATAGGACGGCGGGCTTCCCGGGTGCCTCCGGTCCACCAGCTGGAACACGTCTTCCACGGACAGGACGCAGGCCCTTGAGCTGAAGTCCAGAGCTGTCTGGCCGTGGGCCTCGGACAGGCTCTCCTGGATGATTCGCCCAGCGAGCTGGCTTTCTTTTTTGAAGTCTTTCCCTGCTGGGTCCCTGGAGAAGCCTTTGGACTTGACAGAGGCTGAGCTGGGGGCCCGGCTCAGTCCTTTCTTGTGAGAGGCAAAGGAGAATGACATGGAGTGCTTTTTGATTTCTCTGCTGGGCTTACTTTTATCGACCTTTGTGAAAGACTGATGTCGGGTGAAGAAGTTTCTTTTGGGACTACAAGGGGAAGCCACGGGGGAGCTGTCCAAGGACGCATCCAGAGAGCCACTAGAGGGGGCTCTGAGCGCCAGTCCCTGAGGCGACCCCAAACCCTGCGCTGAGTTCTTCATGGTCAGGTCCTGTGGCGTCTGGCTTTTGCCTTCCACTGCAGGGAACACCTCCTCTGGAAATGGGTCCTCGGCGTCCTCGCTTTCCGGACGAGAGGCTGGCCGGGCCCGCCTGAAGTCATCCTCGCTCCGCGTCAGTTTTGGGTTAGTTCCTGGGCTCCCCAGGTGGCCCTGCAGGGACGCCATGCTGGGCTCTGAGTACCTCCTGTCCAACTCACTGAGGCTGCTCTTCAGTCTGGCCACAGTGCTGAGTGCGGGCTCCCGGCCCGGCTGCCAGGAGCGCTGCGGGTCTCTGGGCTCTGAGGGTGCCGTGGGCGGCCTGCTGGGAGAGCTGACGGCACTGCTGGGGTCCATGTCGGGGTCATTGCTGTCGTAGGCCGAGTCGTTCTGCAGGGTCGACGTGTCTGCAGAAGTTAAAGGACAGTTGAGCTTTTTGTTCCGATTCTTTTAGAAATGAGCTTTAGTGCAGTTCACCCACCTATGTCAGGTGTGGCGCCAGGTAAGTGGGTGGAGCTACTTTGGGGTTGGAAATGAAAGTTATTTGCCACATTAAATTTTTTTTAAATCCACTATATTGAGATGAGAGAGAGAAAAAACAGCATTTCACTGAAAATGTATTGATCTTAAATTTAAAAATAGATCCTTTGAATGGCTCTTTTATTGGATCCATTTCCATTTTAAGGGACCTACATTCCATTAGTGGAAATGAATGTTTATCACCCCCGCCCTCTAGCTGAGCGAACTCAGTAAAATGAGCACTTCTTTAAGACTTCGAGTAGGGAGGGGAAAGTTCCAGGCACAGCCTGGAGGCGTGTCTGCAGCCTGAGGGGGTATTGCAGGAAGGTTCATGTTTAACGACCTTCCTGCGGAGTCTACTCTCGTTAGGTGGTCTGTGAAGGTAATTGCCACTCCCAATACCAGAGACACTTTACGTCACAATGGAAGGTAATACTCGAGTGGACCCTGCGTTCTGTACCTGAACTGCTGTCGACGTGCTCCAGGGATTCCTCAGAAGCGACACTGGAATGCGCCGGAATGATCTCCCCAAAGATTTCAAAGCAGTTATCGATGAGGAATTCCACCAAAGCCTTAACCTGTGAGGGCAAATGAGCGGGTTGTCAGCTTAAACACATCTCTGTTTTTCTGGAAGGGACGGGGGAGGGGGCGGGGGGTGGACTTGGTGGGGGTCGACTGTTCGGCAGGGGCCCAAAGGAGAGGAAGAGATTTTGTGTGTCTAAAAATAACATACAAAGAAACTTAGTAACAATCATCTATCTTAAAGTTACTTTTGAGATGTGTGTTTTTTCCTTTGAGAATTAAAAACTTTTGCCTTAAAGTAATGAAGTTCTTTTCCCTTAAGTAAGGAGCTTCTCAAATCGGGGGTTGGACACAACCACACCATCGCATCAGGGAGAGGCACCAGGGACAAAAACGAAAGGACCCTTGCGTCCTGAGAGGCCGGGGTACGAAAACCGGCAGCACCAAGCCACGTGCTGCAGGCTGACAAAGGGTGTGGCCCGGGCACCGTGATGGCCTGCCTTTGAGAGAGTGGAGTGTGAAGAAACATTCTGATCGCACGCTGTCGCTGCGCCCTCGAGTCAGAGGGATTTGGCGGCGTTTCATCACTGTGACATGCACACGGAGGGGGCGATCATACCCTGAGAGTTTCTCAGAAAGGGACGGGAACACACCTTATTGTTCAGGTCTCTCTGGGCCTCGAAGGACAGGGTTTGGGCGTCCTCCCGGGTCAGCATGTTGGGCCCGACGCAGATGGCGAGGTTGCTGGCGTCCATCTTGCTGACCTCGGAGTTCTTGCTGATCAGGTGCAGCACGGAGACCAGGTGCCTGAGCAGCAGCAGGTTGGGCTGCGGCAGCTTGTCGGCCACCCTGGAATCGAGTGCAGGAGGAGAGTTCAGAGGAGGCAGGCGGTGCTTCTGGTTCCGGGGGAGCAAGCTGAAACTTTTGGGCTAACTCAGACTTCCTTTAAAATGAGGAAGGTGCCTTTTCACGAGTAATATTGTGAAATAGTCAGACACTTCCAGCGGCAACTGACACGGAACGAAACTGGTGAACCACAACACATGACAACCTCAGAAACTGATCTTTATAACCAGGGCACTAAATAACACCATTTTTTATTATTTATATAGATCTTAGTTTAGGCAGCATTAACTCCTGCCGTAAGTACCATAGGTTAACATTTTGAAAACTGTTTTGCTGAGGAATCGTTCAGCCACGTAGATTGTGTTTTTGTTTCTCACCCTGCACGACTGTTTTTTTTTTTAACACAAATATTTGCCTTTTTCTGAACTGCGATCATGAAACAAAAAATGAGGCACTTTTGTACCATTCTGAGAAATCCTCACAGAGAAGATATCAGTTTATAAGGCATGTTTGTAACTGCGGCCAAGGCAGCATTTAAATGGTAACATTGTTACCAATAAATAATGAATTTGATTTTTAAAGCCTTACCTTTTCAAAAAATGAAATGGTGACTAACATGAATCATTTTCATTTTTCATAAGTTATTGTTCTGAAAGAGCTTTATGTCTTTATGTAGAAAATAATTTTAATTTTGGAACAAACACTCTAATGTCTTCCATTCTATAAATATTCAATATTTCATTAAAAATATTCAGCCATGTGGGATATTCCTAAAATATAGGTGCGCTTTCATAGGATTTGACAAAAGTGCTGATACTTTAAAGTTAGGCATTTAAGATTCTCTAGTCACCGACAGGTCATACTTTCATTCAATTGTTTTTGCTGTGACTGGGATTTGTTTTATATAGTTGTCATTTTGGTTAATTATAAGAATGTGAAATGCGTTGTGGAATTTTATGAACAAAATAACCCCTTCCAGATTTGTCCTACTGTGCTTTAAGGGATGTTTGATGGGAGGTGGCTGCCTCACGGGACACCTTTCTGGGGGGGTGAGGGATAACCCCCAATTCCCACACCTGGCTGTCTGGCCGGTTTGGAGACTTTCATCTGTGATTCTGTCTCACACCTTCTTGAATGACTTACGGTTTGAGACTCTCCCACCTCCTGTGATTTGCATAGAAGCTCACACTCAACTTTTTGAAAAAGTACTGCCTTTCATTTGGCTAAAACACTCTTTGTCAACGTCCAGGCTGACTGCTGAATTTTGTTCTGGAGTGGGCACAGAACATCACTGCGACCCCTAGTCGCTCCAGATGCCACGAAACATGCGGACCATCGAGTAGTCAACGCACAGACGGGGCCACGTGGGCCAGGCCCCTGGAGCGGCTGTGACCACTCACCGCTTCAGGGCCTCAATCCTGTGCTCCTCGTCCTGAGTCTCCAGGGCGCCCATCCACTCCTCAAATAGGTCCCAGGACAGCAGCTTCCGTGGGATGCCCCTGAGGAAGTCCTGGAGGAGGAAGGAAGGGCACGGTTTGGCCTGTCTGTGTCCTACTGGGTGCTGGCGTCTTTATCTCAACTTGGTTCCCTCTCAGGGACTCTGCCCAGACTGCCACGGGCCATGTCCCCTCCTTCCTGCATTTGATTCACTGGGGGAACTCTCTCTCTCTCTCTCTCTCTCTCTCTCTCTCTCTCTCTCTCTCTCCCCCTCGTTATCTCTCAGCAACTGCCTAACACAGCCACAGTCAGGTCCCTGTCCATGGGGCCACCAGACTCAGGGGGCGTGCACTTGGCCACGGGACAACCCCAAGTGCCTTTCTCATTAAAATTGTGGGGAAACTTAACACCTCGCTTCCTGCTGGAATCTGGGATCACAGAAACACAGATGTTTATGCAAAGAAAGAAGAGGACTAACTAAAAACGTTAAACCCTGAGATCGGTTTACTTTGATCTTCAGGGAGAAAGCCCATTTCCCTGAATCCGGAGAGTTGATGCGTTAGAGCCCCTTGGTGAGTTCTTTGGCGCTGATGCAGTGAACTCACCTTAAAGACAGCCGCCAGGAGGTGCACAGGGAGGCTTTGCAGCTCCACCACGCCCCCCGAGTTGAGCTCCTCCTTGAGCTCTTTGCGGGCTTTCTCATTGGCTGCTTTCCTGAATATCCCCTCGGTGGAAGGGCCTTTGAGGCACAGGATAGTGAGGATATCCTATAAGGAAAAGGCAGGCGAATAGTCAATGGTTACCCTTGGTGTTGAAGACACGCTTGGCTACCAGCACACTGAAAACCCACGTTTAGGTAGGAGAGAGAGAACTAAAACGGCACATCGGAACTGCAGCTAACTCCACCTGTCGTAAAATATCCCCTCCATAGGAGTTAGTTCTCCACGACACTAAGTTTTGACAAGTAACTGCCAATGCCAGTTTTCCCTTTTGGTCCAGTTGCTACCGAATGCCTTCCCTAATCCTGCCATTTTTCTCAAAGGAGGTAAGTGGGGAAAGATCTAATTTTCAACATTCTAAAACTATGTCAGGCTTCCCTCCTTGTGAGCTGTTCCGTATAAACAGTGGGTTTTGGATCACGTATGCTACCCCCGCGTCTTGGTCTGCTGATTTTTCAGAAGCCACATGTATTCAGCATTCTTAACTCTATGAAGTCAAGGACCGAGTGACCACTGATCCGAGCTCCTGGGCAAATACGCGGCAGCCAGGTGTCGTCCAGGCTGCACTCACCAGTGGGGGTGCTGTTTCTAAAAGGGGCAGCGCCGAAGCCTGGCCTCGGCAAGTCCGGCCTGTGGCTGGCACTCGGACCACCCAAGGCTTTTTGTCACATGGGGCGGAATGCTCGAGTGGGTTCGCTGGCCAGCGCATGCCTACCTGAATGGGTCTGGGGAGTGTGTTGTCGTCACCACAGATGATGGACAAGGGCTGGTCAAAGAGTGAGGTTTTCAGTTTCGGCTCTGAAGCCCCAGAGAAATCGGATGAAGGAGAAAGCCTTCTCATGAGAAAGGGCCAGGAGAGCACCTTCTTCCTCTTCTTGACCTCTGCAGCGAGAGAACCAGGCAAGGCGCCCCTTTAAGTTAAATCGTTAACAAACAAAGGCCCACGAGAGACCGGAGGTATCATCAGTGACACAGTGTCCTCTCTGGTGTGCCCTGTGGGGGAAACACTTTTGAAAGAAACTGAGAAGGCCAAGGGTGTGCCTCTTAATCTCACAAGAATCCACCTAGAAACAACCATACTGTTACCAGGGCAACCAACCCCTAAACAACAACACCGCAGTTCTGCAAGGTCTCCACCTTTCCTGTTTTTATGCTTCACCAGAGGTCTGCTGCCGAAAACTGGCCTCCCTGTGCAGGTCAGAGACAACCATCTTAACACACTGACCTTCACAACTGTGGTGGACACCTTTGATGTTAAATGTATTATTTTAATTTGTTCCTTTGACTCGTGAAGAAAACGGAACTTGGGGGGAGAGGAAGTGACTCGCTCTACGGGATCCTTTTGAAGAGACTAGGCTGGGGCGGGCTGTTCAACTTCTGCAGCCACGCTGGCACCAACCGGCCACTAGAGGGAGCTACATCACTCAGGCCGTCTGCAGGCACCGCCAGGGTTTCGGCGGCAGGACGGGGAGACCACCGTGCGGCAGGGAGGCCGGAGCCTAGGCTTGGCAGCTGGAAATGATCAGTGAGCCTTAGCAAGGTGTCTATCTATCTTTGCGAAGTCCTGAGGTCGTGTGTGCAATGAATACTGCCTCTCACAATTTTCCTTCTTTTTCTCTCTTCTCCTTCCTTCTCCTTTATTTCCTAATTATAAAACCTGTATTTTCTGAGAGCACTGGCGCATGTTTCTATACATTTTATACTGGTAAGTGGAAGAGGATGGGTAGAGAGGTGGCTTGTCCTCCTAGTTCAGGAGCACTGGGTCAGGGTTATGTTATACTGAAAGCACTGTGAGAAAAATGAAAAGTGAACCGTGGGTTCTTTGGAATTTGATATCAGTGGAGATAGCTACATGAGCTCTTAGAGTCACTTTCCACTAGAAAAGGGAGAAAACGGAAAAGACATTGCATTCTTCTTCATGTGTATGCACATGCTTTGATCGGCAAAGCATCAGCAGCCAGGAGGTCTGCCACCGCACCCCCCCCACCCCCCACCCCGGCCAAGAACCACCGGAAGAGCTGGGGGTGGCTGCAGGGAGGGGCCTGTTCCCTCTGAGCACTCTGGTGCCCTAGGGAGTTGGAGCTGGCCCGCTATTTAAGTGTTAATGTTCTGCGGTCTTTAAAAGAACACTAAAAAAAAAGAAATTCCTAGTAGACTAATGTCCTGTGGTTTTGCAAACCAAGAACATTCAGTTGTTAGCACTTACATAAAAGACCAGTATGTTTTCAAAACTCACCAATTAGCTGGCAAATGCTATCTTCACTCTCGCATGATGCCAACAGAAGATGTTCCTTGATGTCACCCTAAAAATATGTTTATTTTAGTTAAAAATAATGAGCGAGGAAACCCACCCAGGCTTTCCCCGTGAAATACACATGCAACACTTTATTCACGTTAAAAATTAGTCAACAGAGCCCACTGATTTTTTCTAGCTTCTGGAATCAATAGCAAAGTCTCGACTATTTCATACAGATCCTCACGACGTGTTTGATATGCTGCATTTATGATATCAATTTTCTACTCTAATAACTAAATAAGCCAAACAATATTCAACTACACAGAAAGTTTTCTATTGTCTCCTAGTGCAGATAAAAAAAACTTCTTAAAAAATTGCCTTCTTACCTCTGATTGACATTCAATTAATGTCTCCATGTTACTGGCATTTAGTGTTTTTGGCTAAAAGAAAAAAAAACATTAAGTTAGGCAACCGTTTGGCGTGAGTCTAGAAGACAGGAGTTAGTGACCACGGGAGAGGGGGCACCTACGGCATTGCAGCTGCTTATCAACTTCATGAGAGCCTTGGCCGACCGCCCACTGACGAGTCCCGCTCCCCGGTGGCCTGGGCGCTGCCTGCGGAGCAAGCACACAGGTAAGAATCAGGAGGGACGCGCAGGATAAGGTGGCCAACTTCAGTGCCACTTTGTCAGCACAGAGTTTGCAACTATTAGGCAGAAATGTTTTCATTCAGAGTACAGTTGTCTGTTTCCAGATGTCTTACACTATCAAGAACAGCCTCTGAACACACATTTCTTCGTTAAACCTGATATCATCACCATGCCAAATCTTGTTGTGCGTTTATTACATCAAGAGATAATTTGAAAAACAAGTTCTATAACAGCTAACATTTGGGGGGGGGCTTGCGGAGAGCTTGCTATGTGCCAGGTATCACATTAAGAGCTTCCCATGACATTGCTCACCCAACCCGACAAGGAGAAAGCTCGCTCCCAGGATGCGTCTTACAAGTAGATTCAAACCAAAGAGAACATTCACAGAATTCCTATGCCCCCGACATTTGAGCTTCACCTTGGAGCAAAGCTTCCCGTATTCGGAATCTTTATCACCCTGCTGCATGCTCCGTGGTGCAGCTGTTTTCTTTCGGCTCTAAGCTGAAAGACCAGGGACCTGCTAGCTGCCGATGTGTCCCGAGGTGCCCGTCTTGTGTGAGTTTGCTGCACTTACCCCGGGAGGGCCCCCAGCCAGCGTGCCTGTACCTCCGTGCGCTGCGGGAAGTGGGAGAAGCAGCCTGACACGGCCCCTGCGGACCCACGGCAGAGAGTAGGAGCTGGGCTGCCCCGGCTTCACGTGTTCTGCATTATAAGTGAGGGGGTGGAAACTCAAGAAGCCACTGGGGCCGGAAAGAGCATCATGGGCTGTCCCCCAGGCTGAGCCCGAACGGAGAGCACCCGCTTCCTCATTCCTTTTAGGGCAGCTCTGATTCTTCACTTTTTTTCTTCTTCCATTTCAAAGGGAAAAAAAAAATCTGTAAACTACTAGGGGTGGAAAAGATGACATAGGGCCATAGGTGAGGGCTCTGACTAATGTCACAGGTGGGATGTATGACTAGAAGTGGCGGTGACTCTGAATGTAAACATCACCTTATTTTCTAAAGTGCTTTTAGCTGCCCCCCTTTTTTGTATCCTGTCTGAGCGCCGTCTCCCCTCCCACCCACCATCCACTCCCTCCATCACCCTTTGAGTGCGGGATGTTGTCCCTCCAGGACACCTGGGACGTGCCACAGGCCAAGGGCCGCCACCCCCCCAAGGCCAGTTCTGGGAACTGGGAGGAGAGTCCCCTAGAGCACTTGTCATCCTAGGAATCCCTCCTCTGTCCCTAACTCCTCATCAAAATTAACACTGAATCCACAGAACAGCGCTCATGCGGACAAGCAAGGAAAACAAAAACTCCCTTTGATCAGACCAAGTTCAAGGAGAAAGGAGATGGTGCATTTCACCTGCGCTCCCTCCTTCTGGATAATAGGCGTGTCTGGACTTTCCCGTGGCTGAAAGGCTCCCTCTGAAATGACTCGAGCGCCCTGACAGTAGAATGGACACATAGACCGTGACGCACCCACATGGGAGAGTTAGGTAGCAGGAAGAACATGTGGAACAAAAATACATTCAGCGACGGGGTCGGGTCTCCCTAAATGACACCGAGCAAAAGCAGGCAGACCCCAAAGCGCATGCCTGCCTGAAAAGCACAAAGTCAGGGAAGCCATGCGGCTGGACCTAGCCTAGGGCCAGGCACACAGAAGGCACTCAGTAAATCCTTTCCGAATAAATGCATCGACCTAGAACATTACTATACACGTATCACTATAATACACGCTTGGCCAATGTGTATTTCATGAACTGTTTTTCATCTGATATGCTTTTTGGGTTCTTCTAAGAAACTTCATGTTTACACTGTTCTTACAACCAAAACATCAATCTTCACTTGAAATATTTGCCCCCCTCTTTTTTAAAAAAATGAAGACTATATTTTCTCTAACCCTTCAGGTTTTTCCTTTCTGTCATGCACTGTCCCCCACCATAAACATTCAACCAGTGATTTAAAAACTGTGTATTTTTTCCATGGACTTCTATATTCAGAGGGAGATCATGTATCTAGAATACTGATAAATAAAATACGAAGTAAAATGTAACTGTTCTCCAGGGGGCGAATGGTGGGGAGATCCTGAGCCTGTCGCTTCTGCCTCCTCTGACCAGCTCAAGCCTGGGGCGCCCCTGAAGGAATTCTCCGAAGCCTGTGGGTTTGTTCTACAGCAGCAGTCCCCCAAGTGCATTCTGGGAGCCCGGGGGTCCCGGAGACCCTTTCAGGAGGGTCCACGGGGTCATAACGACCTAGTGATAACGTGAGGTGCTCTTTGCCTTTCTAACCTGTTCTCACAAGAGCACAGGGTGAAGCTTTTCAGGGCCACCCGCGCCGGGTGCCCTGACGCTGCAGGAATACCCGCTTGTGTCTAGTTTGCGTTAAAACCTCCTCTCTTTTCGTTTTCCTAAGGCACATTGGTAGCTATCACTTACATAAGTTAAGCTCTTAAGAGTGGGCAATGATTTTGGAAAAAGGGTTCCTGAAACCGAAACGTTTGAGAGCCGCTGACCAAATTCTACACACTCGCCGCGTGTCCTTCCCCCATTATTTCTGCTGGAACCGCCGTTTTCAGTGAAAATCACGTTCACGGTGTGTGGTCTGACGGCCCAGTTGCACGCGCCTGGGAGCGGAGGCAGACGCCTTTCCGCGCCGAGTCCGCTGCCCTGCCACCTGCCGCCTTTCCCCGGGCAGCGGCACCAAGGCGTCCCCCCCATCTGCTCGTGCCTGGCTCTCGGGTTCTTCATGGCTGTCACCTCACTTCTCGGTTCCTCTGGGGACAACGTCCCTTACTCTAACCTCAGCCGTCCACAGATGGCAATGTGGAAGAATGAGGAAGTCAGTCAAATATAAGAAACAGGCCATTTCTCCTTGGATATGTAATTCTAAAATTTTTTGAACTTTTAAGTGAGATGTGATTGTTGTTAGGGGGCTAGATATTTTTCTCAGGTAGAGGTTCATGCCTTTCAATTGATCATAAAATAGAATAAGAAAGAGACACAAACACTCATTTCAGTAACAACTCTTTTGAAGAGTAGAGTAATAGATTATATGTTTGTTAATGATGTGGTAACTTTGGACATCTTGAAAAAACAATTAAAATGCAAATGCTATCAATTATATCGAATTAAAACATCCCTTTCATCTAGTTTTTTTATCCCTGTTGCTTTATTTTTGACCCTTAGAGGTAGATTTCGTGCAAGGTCCTGAAACTTCCGTTTCGTGAATAACAATACATAGAATACCATTTACATCATCTTTAAGAAACACAGAGGGCAAAGGTTCATGACCTGCAAACCTGTCACCTGGACAGGTTAGCATTTTCCACTGGTGTGTATCCTTCTTTCAACCCACCACACCCCCCTTTAGCAAGGGAGGAAGGGGCTGAGCTCTCTGGGCTGGGAAGTCATTAGTAAACTCAACGGAAAAGAGTAAATTAGGGCTCAGTTGCTTTTTAAAGCAGGAATGTCTTTGGGCTGTTCTTGTAGACCAGCCCGCTGATGGGAAGTCCCAGAGGGAAGTTCCCTCCTTGGCGCCCCTGGGAGAGCTGGACTGTTATCGCCTTGTCAGTAAGTAAATTTTGAAACTGGTGGACAGCCACCCTCAGCAGCTGCCCAGGTGGCCGACCGAAGGGACAGTGCCCATCCTTAGTGCCACGTGTCCGGTGTGTGGCTCCCACTGTGGTGTCGGGTGGTGGGGACAGAGCACGCTAGCGTACTGTCTCCTGGACAATAGCAGGAGCGCTTGTCACTATGGTGGGAGGTGGGGCAGCAGGCACAGTGTGTCCCTGGGGTGAGAAGGGTGGGGAGGAACACCTCCGTCCTTGCCCGCGTGATCAGCAGACTTGTGTTAATACCGGCACTTTAGGATTCGGCCTCCAGGGTCCACTGCCTTGAGCCCCACCCTCTCCGTGGAGGGAGAAGCCCACACTGTTCACGTCCCGGATCCTCTACCTCCACCTGCCCTCGGGGGCTGGCATGTTTGTGTCCCAAGCCCAGGCCAGGTGCAGGCAGAGGCCTGGAAACCAGGGCTTAGAACAAAGCACTAAGGGGTCAGGAGCATCAACTGAGGCCCGAGGCTCAGCCTCTCTCTGCCACCAACTCGCTGCTGTCCTGACCAGTCCTTGGATCAGACGTGGGATTCGGGAATCGGCCAAATCTTTTTCGTATGGTGACATTGGCCCTAGTGAATTAGCAGTAAAACTCCTCGCCTGCCTCTCCTCTGAGAAACTTCGAGCAAAGTCTCTGGGGTGTGGGGGAGGGCGAAAAGAGACTTTCTGACTCTCTGAGCACAGGGCTCGCAGAGGCTGCCCCTGGCAGAGGGCAGGTGGGAACTCTGTCTGGGGTACAGTAAGTCCAGTCCACGTCCTCGAAGGCCATTTCTTTCCTCCTGGCAGGACAGGCTCTGTCCTCCAGCCAAACTCGAACTCATGCCATTGCCTGAGGGTTACCCGAACTTCTCCTGGTTTGCGGGGACCACAGCACCCCGGAAACACTGCAGTGTCCTTGTGTCTCCCAGGGGTATTATGCCCTGTGCCCACACACGCCTGCATTTCTGCAGCGGGGCACATTAAAACTTGCCTCTCAGATCTTTGAGATAATTAATTTATCTTTGTATTGGAATACAAAATAGCCAAACACAAAATTGCAGAAAATAACATTTGAAGAATTCGGTGTTTTCAGAAAGCTGGCTTGAAAATTAGAAAGGCTAGAACAAAATATTTTTTTAAAACTGCCTCCCCCACTTACTGAGATCAAGGGGAAGAATCGGAAATGAAACATCCTGTGATCAGGGGATTCGAACCTGTGAATCCGTGGTTGAAGGACCACAGTGCGGGGGACAGTGTGCCAACTTGCATCTCCCACTTTACGAACTGAAGAATCCTTCCTTTCTAATGATATTTTGGCCCAAAATACCGCACATGCTCACAAAACACCATGTCGAAAAGTATCCTTAAAATCAGTTAACTACAACATAATTCAGCAGATTTTTTTTTAAAAAGAGAAAATTATGAAAACTGAGGTTCTTTGTTAGCAGTCTACAAAATTCATGGTGGCATTTCCAAAAAAAAATCTGTATAAGAAAGTAGAAACTATGGGAAAATGTTCAGTTAGCTTCATGCTTTTTAAAATGGCTTTTAAAGAGATCTTTCCTCTAGTTTACTTTAAAAAAAATTCTACTGAGCACTTTTTTCATTTGTTTTATGAAAAAAAATTATGCAGAGCTTTTACCTCCCAGTTTAAATTTGAGAAAAGTATTTGTCATTTTGAATGTGTGTGGGCCTTTCTCAGAGGCTGCGCCTTATTTGGTGTCTCCTGAGAAAACCTCCTAGGCGTGGCCTCAGAAGGCGGCCTGGGTCTGGGGTGCTGGGTGCTCGGGTGGCGTGGCCACAGATGGGCAGCGAGGCCAGCATGCACACAGCTCCCGCAGGGATGAGGGGCAGGAAGGGTCTCCACCCCACTCCAGCCTGGACGGACTCGTCGGTGGCGGGGACTGTGCTCACTGGGGGGCTTGGTCTCATTCACGCTTTTTAGTTCGGGTTCAACTACCACTCAGCACATTCCTTACCCCTTACTGACCGGCACTGTGGAGTGATTTCTTTTCTTGGTAACCAGAGCTTTTCTGAGGCACTGGTCTGGACTGGTTCTGACTGAGACCTCAGGACCAGTCCTGGGCTATGGCGTAAAGCTTCTGGAATCTTCCGTGTACAGACTTTGGATGGGGGGCAAGGTAAAAAGATGATTCCGGGAAAGCCCGATGCAGCCTCCTAGAGAGAGGGTGGGTGAGTGAGGTTGGGTCGAGACAGTGAGGGAACATGGATGCTGGGCAGGGTGGGAATGGCCGTCTGCACACAGAAGTGACACTCACAGTTGCCCAGCCCTGCCCTCCGGGCGTGGACAGAAGGCAGAGGCCCTGAGGTGGTCTGTCTTCACACCCACTAATCCTGGGTTCTGCCTACAGGACAATCACAAGTATCTCCTCCTGCCTTTGGTCATAAACCATTATGCCGAATGCCAGGCATTATGAGACATACACATTGAAAACTCTTGTACTTTCTTAGATTTTACACCTGTGGACCGCAACACTGAGCCCAAAGCCCTGTCCCTGCAAAGCATTCCTGTGAGCTCCTTGGTGAATCTCAAAGGGCAATCTGCAACCTTTCTGACCTGTGGTCCAGGGGTGCTCAGCAGCCTCAGCCGGAAGGCTCCCAGAGACCTGGGGTGCCCTCACCCCAGGGCTCCGAGTCAGCGGGCCTGGCAGTGTCCTACCCCTGTGCATTCCTGACAAGCACCCCGGCCATGTGGGGGCAGCTGCCTGGAAACCACCCTGGAAAGATTTCTGCTCAGGTGCCCCAAAGAAGCGAAGAGTGAACACATTTTACCCCCAGGTCCTGGGCATGGCAGTGTCCTAGTGCTATTTTTAGAATCACTGGGTTATTCTACAGTCTTAGCACCTGCCTGGCCTTTCCCACAAATGCCCTGCCCCGGAGACCAGCCTGCAGCCCCGCCAATGGAGAAGTTCATCCTGGCACCCCGAGGCGAGGCCCGGAGCCACAGTAGGAAGTTCACAAACTCTCATTTTTAAGAATGAGTAAAATGACAATCCCCAGCCAGAGGTCCTGCTTCTGCTTTTCTCAGATACCTGGACGCCCCTCTGCTCCGGGGCACTATGCTCCCCGCCGTTGCCCGGAGGGAAAGTTGAGGGCAAAGCTCTGTGTTCTGAAGAATCCCAAATGCCTTTCCTAGGGAGCCCAGCGCGGACAAGACAAGCAGTGCTCAACTCGGTCAGAGCCCCGAGGTCTCATGAAACAGAGGCCTGGCTAATTTTATTTGATTTTTTTTCAAATGCCTGCGGTATTCCCCTGCTGGTGACTCACTTCCAGTGGCCCTGGGCTGAGGAAACCAGATGGACCACAAGTTCCCCGGGCTCGTTTGCGGACCGTGGCACCGACCATTCGCCCACAGGTGCGTCTAGTCCTCATTGAGAATTTGTTCTCCATGGGAGATACTTCTGCAAATCCCCAGACACTCAAAGCTGAGGTTTCTCTAGCGTTATCGACCAGAACAAGCCGAATGTGTGTGCACGCCCCTGCGTGTAAGTGTCCTTTCATGTACATATCACCAATGATAGGATAATTAAGTGCTAGTGGAATCTTTCTTGCCTGACGAGGACAGGCAGTTTCGAGGGTAAGCACCAGCCCTTTGCACACGCTGCTGCACATCAGAGTCCCCAGGGAGCTTTTAAAAATTCCCAATCCCCAGACCACGTCCTACACCGGTGAAATTGTAATCACTGGAGGTGGGTTTCAGACGGCAGTAGGTTTGAAAAGCTCACAGAGAGAACTTCGATATGCAGCCAATCCTGGGAACTGACCATCTCGGCAATAGCTCCCTGGGCAAACGTCTAATAATTCTGTAACTGGAGACACCAGACACTCTTAGCAGCAGCAGGTGCGTTCTCGACCAAGGTGGAGTCTGGGGCTCAGTTTCCTTCCGCAGGCGAGTGCCAGTCAGAACACTCGCTGGCTCACACACAGAGGGACAGAGCTGTCGTGACTTCGGATCTGCTGCAATCTCGGGGCTGAATCAACAGAGTCAGACATTCTTTGCTCCCATGGAGAGGTGGAGTCTACTTCCCCACTCCTTGAAGCTGGGCTGGTTTCGTAACCTGCTTTGACCAGTGGATTGCAGTGAAAGGGATGTCGTGTGAGTTCTGGGCCTTCCTCCATCGCTACCTTGAATTCGACCCTGAGATGGTCATGTGGGGACCGAGAGGCCACGTGGAGCAGAGGTCAGGGGTCCACTCCCAGACCTCAGCGATACTCCAGCACAACGTTGTCACCCAAGGGAGCCCAAGTGGACCCAGCAGAGGAGCTGCTCAGCCGATAGAACCGGGGAAGTCAAAAGTTGCAGTTTTAGGAGACTGAGTTTGGGGCTGGCTGTGTCTCAGAAACAGGTGCCTGAAACAAACGGTGGCTCCAACAGTGTCCTCGCGACTTTCACATGTGTGCCGCGAGGACAGTGCTGGATTTTTTTAAAACCACTGATTTAATATCTTCCTCAGTTAGAGTCTTCATTTTAAAGCAGTTTGGTGAGCTGCTGCTACAGTGTGGCTCACGGCGAGGCCTGATGCGGTTTTCCAGTGTGCTCACGACGGTGGCATTGAACGCAAACTGGAGAGTTGTAAAATGAAAACCAATCAGTGGTAGATGCTTTCCAAAATCAGCACCCAGGGATACAAACTCTGTATGAAGTAATCTTTAGATGCAGAACGGAAGGGTAGAACACCCAACACTTTGAGTAGGACATTCACAAATTCCAGAAATGAACGCCTTTCTTTGAGGGCTCTGGCAGTTGAACAGGGGGACTTCTGTAAACCGAGTTCTGAAATTATTTAAGCTCACTCAGTCAATGAGTGGTTTCTGAGACCCTACGACAGGAAAAGTGCTTTACTGCATGGCGGGCAACTGGAAAAAAGGCACGGTCCCCAAACTCAGGGAGGCCGTGCTGTGTTCCTAGCCTGCCCTGCAGTGTTCCCAGTGACTGGCTGCTGACTGTATGCACTTCGCACTCCTAACTCTGGGAATTCAGATCTAGCCCCTGTGGAGCATGCTACGGTTCCTCAGTGCTAAGGAGGGGTCCATGCTCCCATACAGCGTTCTGCCCATCAAACAATGGATTGGGGAGGAGTGGGACCTTCACGCAAGAACCTCGAAAGGGGCTTCTCCTTGGCAGTATATTCATGTAATCCAGCGTCTAGAATTAATTCAACAAGAAGGCTTTGCCCTGTAACCAGCCACTCAGATTTTATCGCCTTCTCACATTTTACACACACACACACCATTCACCAGGGCTGCCATAACTCCATACTGCCAACTGGGTAGCTTGAACAACAGAAAAAAATTTTTCACAGCTCTAGAGTCCAGGGTGAAGTCCAGGCTCGAGGTGCCTGCAGGTTCGGTTTCTCCTGCGGCCTCCCTCCTTGGCTGGCACAGGGCCACCTTTTCAGTGTGTCCTCACACGGCCTTTCTCTGTGTGTGAGTGCCCCTCATGTCTCTCGGTGTGTGCACACCAGTCATGCTGCATTGGTGCCATCCCAGTGGCCTCATTTTAACTCAATCATCCTATATAAGGCCTCTCAAAACACAGTCACATCCTGAGGTGCCATGAAACAATTATACATGCATGCACATTTTTATTTTCCGTCGACAGGAAGTACGCCTGCATCTGTGTCACTGGCAGGGGTTAGTATCACTCCACATCTTATGTTAAAACCTGCAGACACAGAGAAACGGGAGAGGGATGCAGGTGTTTTGCAGTGGCACGTGCTCGCATCTGGACCCCGGAAGGTGAAGGCCGGGAGAGCTGTGGAAGTCTGGAGGGCCGGGGCAGGTGCAGAGCTGAGTGCATTCCGGACTGCGCCGCCGTGGGTTCTCCCAGCCAGCGGGTTACCGGGGCAGGCACCAGTTCACACCCCCTTGAGAAAGTTCACGGGGACACAGACCCTACCCTCTCAAGTGAGGTTGCTCAAGTTCCTATTCAGAAATAATAGTCAGAGAGGAAATTACATTTTTTGGCGGTTCTTTTCTACCTTCTCCTTTTAAAACCCTTCCTAGTGTGATAGGCAGATGAGACTTCCTTAAACGGAAGCCACTTAGTTCCCATTTTCTCTAGATGGAGGCATTTCAGATAAAAAGCCAAGAGGTCAGATACACATGTAAAACATTTCTTAACAGAAGGGGAATTCTGCAGCTAACTAGGAAACCTGAGAGCAGGATTGAAGGTGTTTGCTCAAATCCAGTGACATGTATTAATTTACAAACACAACAGACTGTGTTGGAGAATCTCTTCAATGCTTGTGTCTGAGGGACCTTTTCCTAAATGAGTCCAGCAGACCTTTGCCTGTCTTCCAGGGCGGAGCCTTCTGGACGGCCGCCTGGAGCAACTCCCAGCAGCATTGCCCCCACAGGGCTGGAGCCGTCTCTGCGGGAGGGGCCGCCCTCCGGCTGGCCGTGGGAAGACAGAAGGGATTGAAGCCTGTCTAGGAACACATGGTGCATCAAGACCATGCTGCGCCTCCATCCGACAACGAGAGGGGCCCGATGGACACATCAGACCCCGCAGACACGGAGTCACTGGGAGGAGATGGGGCGGAGGCTGCCCCACATCCCACGAGAGCCCCACATGGGACGTCTTCTTCCTGTGGGCTTCAGTTTTGCAGGTCGTTTGCCTTCCTGCATACATTCCATGTGTTTGATTGTTTTAGTCGTGATGGGGTTGAGAAAACATCAAAAAAGCTCAGGGAGCTTGCACAGTATCTTAGCCAAGAACCCTAGACATAAAGACGTACACATTTTACTTAGAGCTCATTGAAGAGTATGTAAATATTTCCTGTACTGATTTTTCTCAATGGAGGAGCTACTCTTCTCCCCCCGAGGAGCCATATCTGGGGCGCACCATCACACAGGGTCCCTGGGTCCCTTGTGTGGCATAGGAGTCTCTTGTGTGGCACGGGCATGACTGTCAAGGGCAGGGGATCCTCCGGCGTCTTCCCATGGAGCCTGCCTGTGGCCCCTCGCAGGCCTCTGGGGCTCTGGAGGTCTTTTCCTGATCCACTCATTAAAGATGAGAGAGAGAACTGGCTTCGTGTAAGCCCCCCGTTTATTACAAATCGGCCACCAATACTTGTCTACAGTGGAGTCTGCCCTGTGGCGCTATTTGGTTTGGCGTGCAACTTCATAACTGTCTCACAACCAACACACTCACATTTCATGGTGACCAAAACCCTTTCCCATGATTCTCAGGTGCCCGGGGGCTCGCACGAGGCAGGTAGCGAGGCCCTGGGGATGTCTGGTGGGGGGGCTCACTTCTCCCTCTCTCTATGAGGGCAGGGGCTGCGTCTTCTTAAAATTAATATTCTCTCCACATTGGCTGGCGTGCAGGGGCATCCAGTTATCACTGCGGAAGAAACAAATCCCCACAGAGCCCATCGGCGCGTGTGGAGCACGTAGCCGTGACTTCGAGGGTCATGGTGACCAGGGTGGTCCAATGACAGCACATTTGCCAGTTGGGTTCACCCAGGCATTGGCCCGGAGTCGGAGTCCAGAGGGAGGAGGGAGGAGGGAGCTGGTCATGCTCCAGTTGGGGGGACTGAACGGGAGGGCAGAAGGTGTTCCCTACGCCTGGTCTTCTCTGTGCTCCGTCCCCGGGGGGTCACACTAGGGGTGCGACCAGAGGGGAGAGGTCCACCCGGTCACCCCACTGGAGCAGCCATCCAGAACACTTGTGCAAGGGCTCAGGAGGAGACCCGAACAGAGGGAGGAGGCGGCCGCAGAGCTGGGAACCACGGGGCTCCAGGGCCTCCCTCTTGCTTCCTGACAAGAGGAGAGATGCCTGGTCTGAGCCAGGCATGGGGACCCCTCACTGTCAGTGACAGCGAGGAGCCAACCGCTCCCCACAGCAGGAAGGGATGCACTGGTAACGCTTAAGAAGTGGTGAGGGGGGTACCAAGGCTTTCCAGCTGAAGTTCCTTCACGTCTTCCTCACAGCTGGATGTTTTCCATAGTAACTCGCGTAACGACTGTTCTCTGAACTGGAAGAAAACTATCCCCAAGTGAGAATTAGTTTCCCCTTCTGCAATCTCCAGCCCTCTGCATCCTTTTTTGGGATCGGAGGCTGGCGTGGCTGTGTCCCAGGACAGCGGTGGTCAGTGCCGCCAGAATGGGAACGTCGGGCCCTCCAGGGCTTTGGGAGTCCCCACCCCCAGGGCCCCCGGCAGGGCTGGGCCAGTTTCTCTGGAATATTTGGACCCAGGCATCCGTGTCCGGTGAAGTCCTCGGGAGTTCCAACGTGAGGACAATGCCGAGGACCGCTGCTCAGGAGCAGTCTGCCAAAGTTCTCAAATGCAAAGCTTTTGATTTTTTTAAAAATAGGCCAAAGATTTATTTTAATTGGAAAGTATATTTTTTCATATTCTCATAACTCAAATGCCACCAAAGGGATTTTTTCCCCCTGAACTTTCCATTAATAAAAAAACAAAACAAATTTATACTGAAAACAAAAATGAGAAAATTCAACCCAAAGTAGAATTTTCCAGAAAGTTATAGGCAAGTGACAAAACAAAGCAAAGCCTATCATTAAAAAAAAAAAAAAAAAAAGCTTTTCCAGGAATTTCCTTTTCAATCTGCTTGCAGTGAATGTCTCATTTCAAAGATGGATAAACAGCGTTTGCCAAAAAGCCCCACCTCCGGCTGCTGCTGAGAAGCCCGGTGTGAGCGGTGGAAATGCCCGTGGCAGAGTTCACTCAGTCTGACTCAGTGTGGGCTTTAAAGAAAAAACTAGCAAATTTTTAACAGTAAGAGCACAAGTGGGTAACAAAATGAGTAGCAGCTAAATGACTGGTTGAAAAAGACAGTCTTGATAGCAAGGTCTGAGGGTTCATCTTACAAATATAGCTTTCTAAGTCCACTGTCCTTGTAGTGGCAACAGCAAAAACTGTCTCCAGCCAGAGAACGCTGTGTGCCATCTAGTCCTGGCGACTCCGGAAGGGGTAGAGGTCGGGCCATGGGATGCGTCGTTACTGTTCTGCCCGAAGGCGCCGAACAATTGTCAGTCCTTTGCTTCACTTGAACTGGGCACAAAGCCTGGACCTCCCCATGCTTCCTGCTAGCCCTGGGACAGAGCAGAAGTCCCCCAGGCTGACGCGTGAGCCCTGTCCGGGTGAGGTCACACATGCCTCTCCATCCTCGTACTTCCTCGGCCTTCTGCTGGGCTGCCGTGCTCACTCTTTCTAGTGAAGAGAGTCGAACACGTGTGAGAATCCAAGAGTCTCCCACACTCTTCTGGGCTTTGCCTGTCTTCCACGGGTGGCCCTTCCTAGAGGCTGAGCTCTCGGTCTGGCCTGTCACGGACTTTATCAGATAAGTTCCTCACCACACACCTAGGGGGAGGGAATGAGGGCTCCCTTTTCCTTTAACTCCCACGGAACAGTCGTGGGTTCTTCCTTAAGACAGCACGGTCTATTTCCTTCATATAAACAATACCTTATGCTCTCAAAGTACCCCGTGGAGGGGAGGGGAGGGGAGGCAGAGAGGGGAGGCAGATGCTTGTTCCTGGCTCGTGCTGGGTTCTGGGGATACTTCCGGCTGAGTGCAATGCCGGCAAGGGAGTGAAGCCACTCAGGGCGAGGCCGAGCTGGGAATGAGGGGAGGGGCGCTCTTTACTCAACATTTCTGTCATGTGGTTGAACCCAGCGTGGGGGCATGCAGTGAGGGTGGTCAGTATGGGGGTGGCTATGGAAGGGAAGGGACCCTCAGAGGCAAACTCTAGCCCATCCCCCTCTGATGACCTGGTTCGAGTCCTCTGTGTGTGAACTGTGCTTTTGTGCCCTTTCCACTCCTCTCCAGAGGTCTGACCCTACTCCCCGTCTTCAAGTCCTCTGCTTCTCCTCTCAGCCTGATGTTGACCGGACCGGCAGTACTGGGCTGAACTGTGGCCGCCCCAAATATATGTCTAAGTTCTAACCGCTCGTGCCTGTGAAGGGCACCTCATTTGCAAATAGTCTTTGCACATGTGATTAAGCTAAGGACTCTGAGATGAGATGGGCCCAGATTAGGCTGATCTTACAAGGGCAAGGCGTCACACGGAGACACGAGGGGAAGCCCTGGGAACGTGGAGGCAGAGGTGGGGTGGATGCACCAATGAGCCAGGAGCACCAGGAAGGTCCACTGATGCCGAGACAGCGAGGACGCAGCCTGGCACGGACTCTGCCTCGGAGCTCCGGACAGAGCCGACCCTGCAGACGCCCGGTTTCGGGATGCTGGCCTCCATGATGGGGACGGGGCGAGAACACACATCTGTTGTCTCCAGCCGTCAGGTTTGTGGTGATTTGTTGCGGCAGTCTCAGCAGTCTACACCCCTGCCATTCTCTGGACTCTTCTCCTGCATCCAGCTTCCCCTCGAAACCCACCAAGTCTGACTCTGGGTATTACTTCTCGCATGCCTGGGCGTCTTCTCCCACGGGCCCCACCTTGGTTACCCCAGGTCTCACAACGCCTTCTACAGTGCTGGTGCTCTGACCGGGTCTGCAGGGCTGGTAGAGGTCCGGGAGCACCGAGTGCTGCAGTGCTGGACGTGGCTGCGATGGCTCGGAGGGAGGCTTGGCCCCCGTGGCGGCTCTTCCCCTCCAAGGTGGAGCCGGCCCAGCTCTGGCCCAGGCCTGAGACCCCTTCATCCCTTCAGGACGGTGGGGTGTCCTCAGCGCTCCAGTACCTGCGGGCAGCCCTGGCAGGGGGGCTGCATCCCCTGTGCTTCCCGCTGTCCTCGGTGGAACGCATTGCCCATTTTTCAAGTGATTTCTCCAAGGCCTGTCTACTGGGCTAGTAGCCGGTTAGGGTCAGGGGCCGTGACTTCCTTATGTCTGAATTTCCATAGCTCAGTACTGATGACATAATGATGTTCAGTGAAGATTATTAAGCCCTTAAGGATCTGGTCTCCAACTAATGTTTTAGGATCATTTTGTCCTATCTTTATTCTGCCTGCTGGCCCCCACCCCTGGCCCCTCGGCCTAAACTCTCCCCTGACCACCCACTGATATCAACCTCCTTGTTATGGGTTGAATTGCCCCCCCTCGATGCCCCCTTGGGTTTATGGCCTTTTTGGAGATAATATATTTACAGGGGTAACCAAGCTAAAGAGAGGTCCTCAGGGTGGGCCCTGACCCAATGTGACCGGGGTCCGTATGAGAAGGGAAAATGTGGACACAGAGGCATGCACGCAGGGAAGGCCATGTGGAGACTGCATTGCAGACAGAGAGGCCCGGGGCAGGTCTCCCCTCCACCCTCAGAAGGAGCCAGTCCTGCTGACACCTTGATCTTGAACTTCAAGTCTCCAGAACTGTGAAACAATAAATCTCTGTCGTTTGAGCCCCTCAGTCTCCGGTACTGTGTTGTGGCAGCCCGTGTGACATATACCCTGGCATTTCCAGGTCCCCAGCGTCCCCATGGAGCCTTTGCCTGCACTGGAATGTCCTTCCCTGTCACTGGTGGAAAGAGCTCAGCTCTTGTTGAGCTCTGTTAGGTGTCAGGCTCTGCGCTGGGAGGGTCACACGCATGGCCTCCTTTAATCCTCACAACGGCACAGCTCCTGGGAGGTCCTTTTTGTAAAAAGAAGTGTTGTGTGTGCCTGTGGGCCTCGACTCACGTTATAAATGGAATTCGCCTGGGAGAACCGAGTGGAGTGGTTACATGATTTCGTGATACCCCAGTGACCACGCTGAAGGAACTGGCCAAGGGTCATGGCCGTTCTTGGGCACCCTACCCTGGCCCAGCGTGACACCACGGGATCCTTTGGTCACCTAGTGTTGGATGGGGTGGGACTTCCAAGATTAGTAAGAGAAACGTTTTTTCTGTGATTTAGAGGAAGCCGTTCTGGAAAAAGAAAATCTGTTTGTGACGCCCAGTTCAAAAGGCTCTTACCTCACATGACAGCAGCCGTCTGTGTCAGAAGGGAAGTGTGTGGATGTGTGTGAGGCGCTCAGAACGGTGTCGGGCACGTACCGAGCACTGTGTAACTGCTGGCTGGTATTATTATGCCTCCCTAAGGCTTCTACACAGGGGAGTGCATTGCAAACATTAGTTTTGGCCCCTGCATTGTGTGGAAGCTGACCCTATAAAGTTTGTCGGATCACAGTCATCTCCTGCAAGGGCAAAGTGTAACCCACGCTTGTAGAATACTGCGGCAAGCAAAGGAAGGTGACACAATGCCAGCGCTTCCTCCCAAGACCCGAGTCTGTGGCTACAGACTTTGGGGGACCTGGTTCCCGCAGGGCGGTGCTCAGTGCTAATGTCAGTCCTCAGGGCGGCCCCTGGGCCTCCTCCTGGCTGCAGAGGTGACCCTCTCTCCCTGGCCCATGTCTGCAGGTGTGTGAATGTGCTTACTCCACACAACCGTCTTCCACGTGTTGCCCTCACATGGTTTCCCAGAACGATTTGAAGTAGGTAGGGAGGTTGTTGAAAAGTTTCTGAGGTCTCCCTCCAGAGACTAAAATCAGGAACTTTGAGAGACAATTCTAACCTTGTCAACCATCTTGGCCATGAAGCCCACTGCAGACGACCTGGATTTTCCCCTCCAAGGACAGACAATGCGCCCCCACCATTTGTTTTACGTGCCAGCTAAGCGCTCGGAGTTTCACTGGTGCCCCTCGCTCCTTGCTCCTCAAAGCCCCATGTGCCCATAAGTCATCTCTTCCCCTCAGAATTCTGTGCATCCGGTATCCAGGGAAGAAGGCCAGGCTCAGAGACCTGCAGCCGTTGGCCCGTGGAAAGTCGGCAGGAACAGGCCGGTGTGGGATGCTAAGTCAGCCTTCCTGGTTTCAGGTTCCAGGCCGTTTCCAGATGCCCATGGAGCATCTCAGCCTGGGGGACCCGGAGTCAGGGCGACTGTCTGGACAAGGTGGACGAGGATGATGAGACGCATGGAGAGGTGCCCAAGGACAGTTGTACCTCGGTACCCAGTGGCTTCCGACATCGTCAAACCCGCTACTTGTCACACTTTGATGAGAAAAAAAAAAGTCTCAGCACTCGGCGCTTCCCTGGAACTCACAGCACTTGCTAGAACTTATGTGAGCTGCACCCACTGCCCAGCGAGAGAAAATGCTTCATCACTCATCGCCTGCTCAGTACTTGTTTGTCTCGGCCGTCACCACGAATTAACGATGAGTACCGAGGTACCCTTGTACAAGGTTGCTCCAGGGGGCTGGAGTCCTTCAGCATGGTCTGCTTCCAGTTAAAGCGCGTTTACAGAGGGTGGCCATCAGACTTGAAGTGCCTGACGTGGGAGGGGACGCAAGAGCCCCACCCCCGTGCGGCTGGGTCAGACAGTTCCTGCAGCCGCCCGTGGGCACCGGGGTCTGCACGGTGAGGGGACACAGCCTGCTGGGCCCACAGCCAGTGGTGGGCTGGAGGGGGATGGTCTAGTGGGGGCGCAGATGGGCTATGCGGGGCAGTGGGCAAAGAATGATGGAGACAATGGACCTACGTTGATGTCACGTGCTTGTCCCACATTGAAGTGCTGTTCTGTCTGGGGTTTCTGCTCCTTTGGGACAGCGACATGGACAACCATTCCCACAGCAAAGAAGGAATAATGTTCCACACCTTCTCCTGGGGGGCTGGGGTAGGGAGCCGCCCTGGTCTCGTCCCTGTGCCGACCGTCCAGGGCAACAGACTCGCTCCCTGGGTTCTGGGCCCACAGATGTGCTCCAAGGAAAGGAAATGCTGTTGTTTAAACCATAAACACTTTATAAGGAAATAAGACTCATAGTTGGCCTGAGCCCTGGAGTCGGTAGCGAGTTACCCAAAATCAGCAGTTTCCTTTCTTATCTTTGCTCCCAAGCTACTTCTTTTATTTATTTAAAAGTAACTCATTGGTATAAAATGCAGGAAAAAGCAAAGAACAGACTCTGAGGCAGCCCTCTGCTAATGGTAATGCAGACCCTCCCTGGTCAATTCTGGAGAAGGCAGCTTCACACGCTGCTTCTTGTGAGAGGACAATCACACTTAATGGGAGGGTCAGGGTTGTAGTGCCACAAACCCACAACTGAGCGTGGCAGCACTCATGGAAACCTGGGGACACACGGGCTGGAGGCCATCATGATGAAGGGAATGTTTCCTGGACGGACGATGAGGTCACCATCTTCAGCCTCATCCTGCTCCTCTCCGTTGTCCTGGGAGACGGCCCTTCATCGGAGAGAGGCCGCTCTGGTCGGCCCCTGGCGCTCCTGGAAGCCCTGGGTAAAAGCAAACTAGGATGTGGCTTGTTAGCTCCCTTCGACTCTGCCGCACAGTGGCCCCCCGCCCCGTGAGACCCCAAGTAGCCGCAGTGCAGAAGCGGTCCTGTCTCCCTTTCTGTCCACAGCTGTCCTCTGAGGAGCCATCATTTCAGAATCCACACCCTGTCCAGAAGCAAAGGACTGGTACTAGCCAGCATTTCTGGACCGGCAAGCATGCACGTGAGAAAGAAGCCATCAACCCCTGGCACAGATGCCTGGAGATTTCCACCAGGTTCCCAGTTCCGAGTGGAGAGTGGCCCGGGGTGTGAGGCTGGCATAGCCCCAGGGGCACAGCTTCCTGGAGAGAGCCAAGCAGGGACTGTGTCCACCCAGCCCCCGCCTTCTACAATGACTGACGCAGTGGCCACGTGTTTTCATAATAAAAACAATAATAATAGATGAGGCTGATTGTCCTGCCATTACTTTTCTTTGAAAGCATCAAATAAAAATCAGTCCAAGGACATCTCCCCTACCTCAGGGTTGAGAGATTCCCAGCTTCATTGTAGGTATGAAGAAAAAGCATAATAAGGCCAGGCAGGTAGGGGCACTTAATAAAAAGAAAGACTTATGGAAGAATCACAATGGATTAGGCAATCTGAACGGTGAATTCCTCAAAAAATGAAAACTGGTACTGCCTTACGACCCAGCAGTTCCACTTCTGGGAACATAGCTGAAGAAACCGGAAACACTAATCGAAAAAATACATGCACCCCTGTGTTCACTGCAGCGCTATTAACAGTAGCTAAATTTGGAAGCAGCCCAAGTGTCCATCAGGAGGTAAGTGGATTAAAAAGCTGGGATACATTTACACAGTGGAATACTACTTGGCCACGCCCTTCACGACAGCTCCAACGGACCTGGAGAGCATTACGCTAAGTGAAATAAGGCAGTCAGAGGAAGACAGATACTGTATGATTTCACTGTGTGGAATCTAACGAAGAAAGTAAACTGACAAACAACATAGAAACAGACTCATAGACGCTGAGAGCAGACTGACAGTGAGGGGAGGGGTGCTGGGTGTGAAAGGGGAAGGGATTGAACAACCCAAATAAACGAGTAGGCACAGAGAACAGTATGGCGATGGCCAGAGGGAAAGGGGGGGGTAGGTGGAAAGAAGGCAAAGGGGAGATGGATCTCGGTGGAAAGAGACCTGCCTTTGGGGGTGATTGCACAGGGCAGTGGGCAGATGATGTGTTATAAAGCCGGACATTTGACAACTGTATGGTTTTATTAACCAATGTCACCCCAATACATTCTATAAAAAGAGAGAGAGAGGGAAGCCAACACACCAGTGTTGGCACACTGTTTTTTGACAGGATGAACTTGAAAGTTCCCCTTTCAATCTTAGTGGCCACCGCCGTGTCCCATAAGATGGTTATTATAAAGCAGGGAAAACAAACTCTGACCATGCAGGAAATATGTGCCCTGGAAGCAAGACAGCACTTGACCCCTGGACTCTGAGTTCCTTCCATTCAACACGAGAACTGGGTGGCAAATGACCATGGCAGGAGGGAGAACACTAAGGGCCAGGGATGGGGGTCGACCCTCAGAATCCTCTGACTGAGGAGGAGAATCACTTTATCTGGACTAGCAGATCTGAGTCTAGAAGAGGAATGGAATAAACAGTGAGTGCAAAACAAGGGACCCGTAAATGTCACTTAGCCTCGGCGTATTTTCCAAATGTCTCCAGCATCCCAGAAGCACACAGCAGCTCTGACATACAATGGCGGATTTAGGTGATGCCAGGATGGCAGGAAGACCCCTGGTTGGCATGGAGGGAGAGGTGGCTGAGGGTGAGAGAGAGGATAGGGGCAGATCATCAGAGCGATTCACTCAGTTTTTCCGAAGACTAACAAAAGGGATTCTGCTGGCCATCTGGAAAAAGTCCAGTTACTCTAGGGCAGGCTGACCTATCAGCTCTAAGTGTGTACGTTAGCAACAGCAGGTTTTTGCTCGAGATAAGAAACGAGGACTGTGGTGGGATTTGGTTTTTCTCTCTCGTGGCCCTCTCGGCCCCTCAGTTATTCGGACTGCTGAGATTTAGGACCAGGGGCCAACGGTGTCCCCAGGTCAGGCACCGAGGCAGAAGCGGCTATGCAGTTTTCTAAGTTTCTCATCATTGCGTAAATTCGTGCTCCTGCAGGTCACCCGCTCCAGTGAGCACAGACTATTCTCGGGAAGTAAACAGCCATCTGAATCTTCCTCTAAATCTCTCATTGTGGGAGCTGCAGTGCTTTGGGGCCAAGACTTGGCCAGAACAATTGTCTTCAGTGCTGCCTGTCACCCCCCACCCCCTCCACTCCCCACCCCCCAATCCTAGCATATTTTTGTTCTTGAGAGAGCTGGGTTGACGCCCGAGCACCCTTTGTAAGAAACATAAACCTCCCCTGTCTGTGGCCTGTTAGGGACAACAAGAGAGGCTGGGTGTTTTAAAAGTCAAACTCTACAGACACCCCCATCCTTCTGCAGTTTTATAAATTTAAAAATATGCTCCTTTGCTGGTTTGACTCTTGATCAGGGCATGCACCTAGGTTGCGGGTTCAATCCCCAGTCAGGGTACAGATGGGAGGCAACCAATCGATGTTTCTCTCCCTCACTCCCTCTTCCTCTCTCTCTAAAAGGAATAAAAAATAATGTCCTTGGGTGAGGACTAAGAGGAATTGCTCTTGATACTCAGTAGTAGCTCCCTCTGCTCCCATTCCATGCCCACCCACACCAGCTGCTATGTTTTACGGTCTTCACGATAGACTTTTGCCAACCATCTTCTCCGGGGCACGGCTGCCTGGGCTATTTTGTGTTTGTTTGTGATATTTTGGTTTGTCTCTGGGTGGCTGTGCAAACTACAAGCCAAATACATGATTTCTTCCTTTTCTTCCAACTTAGTTGACAGTGAGACAAAAGACACTTCAACACAGCCAGATGCCATGTTTTTTGTTCACGTAAAAAAAAAAAATCAGGAAGTGGTCAGTGCTTTCTCTTCTGGGAGAACAAGATGGAGTGCTGATCCCCCCAAACCAGCTCTTGGCCTTTTCTGTTTTTGACTTGTTTTTTTGTCTTTGCCAAGACAGAAGATAAAAACAGGCTGTGAAGCAGGACTATAAAGCAGTGACGTGGGGGCTGGAAGTGGAGCAGAAAACGACCTCCCTCTTCTGCAGCCACACACCCTGTGCGGCCCAGTGGGGGGACCTGGCAGGTGGGGGCGGGGGAAGGCGCAGCACAGGGCCTTTCCTGGGGACGCTGCCCGTGATGGGTGGGGCTGGTGGTGCTCTGCCACTTTGCCTCACTCCGGGAGGGTGATGCAACCGTGTGGCGTTGACTCAGCGCGTGTTGTGTCTTCAGCTGAAAGACAGCTCAGCGCCTCGGGAAGGGCCCTCACGTGCTCGTGGAAAACACTGCATTGCTATTTTAGGAGATGCTTTTCTCACCCCCAGGATGGGGTGTGTGTGCAACGGGGTGTCCTCCCTCCACCACGAGAAGGCGGCAGCTGGATGGCCGTGCTGCCCCGGAAGAGGCTAAGAAATGCAGACAGGCCAAGGCTGGCGTTCCCTCGGGCTAGGGAGACATCGTGGAAAAGTAGATTATTCGCAAGTTTTCCCTAGGCGAGGCTGATTGAACAACGGGGGCGGGGGCGGGGGCGGGGGCGGGCCATGCTTGTGGAGCTGGGGAAATAGGTAAAAGTAAAGGGGGTTCATTGTCCCCAGGTGAATAAATGTGGTCTGGCCGGTTCCTGGGGTTTCATCGAATACGGCTGTTTGGGCCTTAGCCAGCCAGTGTTCATGGGTCTGGAATCTCATGACTATACCTAATAGAACACTCTAGAATCCTTGCTTCCTGTTGCCCCAAACCGAAGCTCTTCTGGGAAATTGTGGTTTACAAGGAAGGAATGCTTCCCCGGGGCCCCCAGTGGTTCCGTGGAACTGGCAGTTGGGGCCGCCAGTTGACCAGCTGGGGCTCCGCACACCCCGGAACCCAAAGGAGAAGAAGGGGATTACCTGTGAAATCATAGGAAGTATCTGTCTTGGTCTCTGCCCCCCAGTTCCTGGCACGGAGCTACTAAATCCGTGTAATTTCCTAAGTGGTAAGAGCACTCAAGAATATTTTTTATTCTAACATTTGGTCTTTGATCCCAGGTTCTGACACAGATCCTAAATCCCTTGGGACTTCTTGGGTAATAGGAGTGTCTTTCGTTCTAATGAGGAGACTCTCTGTGGGCTCCTGGATGGGGACTGGCCACCAGAAAGACCAGCCTTGATTCCAACGTGGTGTTTTCAGCCTCCCCCCTCCCCCCATCATCCTCTGGGAAGGGGAGAAGGGTTGGAGGTTATTGATGATGGCCTAAGTGATGATGTCACCACTAAAATCCCAAAAGCACTGGGTCTGGAGAGTGCACAGGGGGGTGGACACCTGCGTGCACCAGGAAGGTGATCTGCCCCAAGTCCACAGGCTCAGAAGCTCCTGTGCTTGGGATCCTCCGGGGTCTTGCTCTAGGTACATCTTCACCTGAGTCTTTTATCACATAATAAACCCGTGAATGTAAGTCAGTGTTTCCCTGAGTTCTGTGAGCTCTTTGATCAACTGATCAAAACTGAGGAGGGGGTCATTGGAACCTCAACTTACAAGACAGGTGGCCACCTGAGACTTGGGACTGACACCTGAGTGGGGGCAATCTTGTGGGACTGAACCCTCCCCGTGGGGTCTGCACTAACCCCAGTGAGCATCACAGTTGAATTGAGCTATAGGATACCTGGCTGGTGTGGATAAAAATTGCTGGGTTAGTGGGAAAAATCCATGTCATTGTCTTGTGTGGCCGCAGTGTGAGAGTGCAAGGAAACAGTTTTCCCCGCTGTGACCCCACAGGCTGGGCAGGGCATTCTGTTCCCAAGAGGCCATTTGGTTGTAGGGCGGGAGGGTGGGGGCTGGGGTGGGAGGACTATGTCTGGAACCCAGAGGGTTTGCTGGGCTGTCCATAGTACTTCCATGCCCACTGAAAACCACAGCAACCAAAGACATGGAGGACCACTGAGGACCACTGAGGACCCTTTGGAACAAAGGGTCAAGTCAGTGCATCAGATCCAGAACATCAGCAACAGAAGCCCAGGCTGAGGACCACGGAGGCACCGAGGGGGCAGTGAGGAAGGAAGTTGCACATTATCCACCCACCGGGGAGAAGGGTGCAGCTCCTCACATGCTCTGTGTGTGTGCACGCATGCGCACACTCATGTTTACCTCTTCCTTCCCTTCCTCCTTCTCTTCATGACTTTGAACAGGAATTGTTGGAGATTAACTTGCAATTTGGTCTTTAGGTAACACAATATTTGGTTGGGACTGTGGCTGAATTTGGGAAATTGCCTCTTTTTAGCTCCCCTTTTCTCCCTCCCTTTCCACCTCATGTGAATTGATCAAATTTTCTTTTACCTCCTTATTTTCCCCTCTAATTGTTTGGAAAGCATACATTCTATGTTTGTTATTTTAAGAGCCATCCACTCATTTTCAACATGACTAATTTGACCTTTTGTTTTTCTAGAGGTGATTTATATTTCTATTTGCTTCTTGAGCACATCAAGAACGGTTCAAGTTCTGAACTCTTTCATCCTTTGTAATATTGTTACCTATTATATCAGCTCCATCCTGATTTAAGCAATACTCAGTCACTACTTAGATTCAGCAGCTCATTTAACTGATTTCTTTGGCCATCATTGTTGTTAAGGGTGAACCTCTATCACTTCCCTTGGATTCAGTATGTTTTTTCTCTGGAAAGTACACTTTTCAGTAAATGTTTTCAGCAAGACTCCGTGGGCCCTCAACTCCCTTAGCCTTTGTATGGCTGAACTTGTCTTCATTTAGCTTTTAACTTTGAATTCACTTTTAGTGTTGAATTCGCTAGACTTTAGATTTCTGTGATGACAATTATTTCCGCCGGTACTGAAAAGGTATTACTCATGGCCTCTGGCATCTGTTATTGCTTCTTAGAAATCCACTGTCAGTCTAATTATTATTCCTCTGTAGCTTGTCTGTTTTCAGTTTAGAGAACTTTCAGATTTTTATTTTTTACCTTTGATATCCTGCAGTTTTACCAGCCGGCGCCTTGGTGCTTTTATTTGCACTGCCCTAGATTTGGTCTGCTTGCAGTCTGAAGACTCAGTTTTTCCTCCCTTCTGGGAAAAAGCTCAGACATTATCTCTTGAATCCTGCCTCTCCATCTGTCTCTCTTCCTGTTTTAGGCCCACGCCGGCCCCCCTCAGGCTGCCCTGGCACCCTTCCTCCTTCACACTTCACCTTTCAGAACTACCCTTCAGGTGATGTCCTTGGTCCTGTGTTCTAATTCACTCATCTTCTCCTCAGCCACAGGTAACTTTCTGTTAAACCCACCTACTGCGACTTCACTTCCATGCTTTTTCTTTCGTTTGTGCAGTTTGTGTTTGAGTTCTGGGGAGAGGTTAATTTATCCCCACCTCTCCCTGCCCAGTGCTCTTTTCTCAAGCTTACATGTATTTAGAATCTCTTTGGGTTGTTTTACTGTCTCCGGTTCTTCCCATTTATGTTTGTTTGCTAACTGTCCCTTTGGTTTTTAAATGTGATTTGGATTCTGAATGGATTTTTACAAAGAACTGCTTTCCATGGCATGTTATTGCTTGTGGGAATATTCCTATGGAGCCGCCTGGTACTTCCCGGAAGCTTCTAGTAAAGCATCAAGAGGCAGCTTTGACCGATGCCTCATCTAGCATCTCATTAATGAGAACGGAACCAGACACGCACATGCGTATTCCCGGGACAGCCAACTGTAGGCAGAAGGGAGCGGCCTTGGCCCCTTCGAGTCTGTCTCCCAAGGGCAGTTTGGGCGGGCACCCGAGCAAAGTCAAGGTTCTGTTAGAAAGGAAGAGTTGGGTTCCATGCACTCAAAACTAGCTCTCCCAGAGATTTCAAATTTGCAAAGGACCACCTAAGAGTTAACAGCCCAGCAGAGAAATTCTTTAGGGGTTGTGGAAGGGAAAGAGAAAGGATAATTAAAAACAAAAACAAACATGGGAAGGAAAAATTTTGGTGAGACCTATTTTGGTGGAGTGTCACTTATTATGTTTTCCAGAAATGCCTCCCATTTTTGTGTAAGGCAACTTTGGTTTTCGTTGCTGATTATAGAGTAACTCTATACGTGCCACTGTGTGCTTTTCTTTTGTCTTTCCCCCTTCCGTTTACAAGCAAAACAACCAACCAAACAAACAAACAAACAAGCCGAGAATAAAAGCAATTCAATAGAGAAAATGTGTATACCGTGGTGTCTGAATGGCAGGCCTGATGAAACGAACCTTAGTATTAATAATTTGAATCAATGTGGGAGTACACTGCGATCCCTTAAAGGGTTCAAGGTCATCTGGAGAAAGGAAAACGATGTTCACAGTGTTGCCGCAGAGCTGGCTTTGCCCCTGGTAACACGCAGTGTAGCTCAGGGACATAACAGGGAACAGAGTGTCTGCCTGCCGGTTCCCACACGGTTGGTCGGTTGGCCACCTCCCAGCCTTGGTGGCAGCGCAGCTGACTGGGGCGAACACTCTCTGAAGCTTTGCTAAGACCGGTCCACTGTCCTCTGTTCGGTCAGTACTGGGTGAGTGCCTACTATGTGTCAGCAACTGTGCTGGGTGGTAGGGAACAAACAAAGTCTCTACTTCCACTGGAGCTTCCTGGAGAGAAAACCATTGTATCAGACTCTACATACCGGGTGGGGCCAAAGTGGGTTTACAGCTGTGAGCATGCAAAAGGCAGAGTTTATGCTTGTCTTCTTGTTTATTAATTACTATACTATTTTCCATAGGAGCAACTGCAAACCCACTTTGGCCCCACCCTGTCTTTTAAAAATCTATGAGTATCTGAATTTTTAATTATTTGTGGAGATATTTGTCACTTTCCTTAAAAGTAAAAAAAAAAATACTGATCATAGGAGTGTGCCCTAACATACCCGAAATCCAACATCCTACACATTTGCCCGAGCGCCTCCGTCCTGCCGTCCGCTCACTCGCTCACTCACTCGCTCCTGCGAGGTCAGCTAAGGTGGCGGAGAAGACCCTGCCCAGGTGACGGCTGAAACCTGAGGACCTGGTGAAAGAAGGGTGGCTGGGGTGGGTTCGGCTGAGGCAGGAATAATATTCCAGGGAAAGTCAGCAGCAAAAGCACAGAACCCGAGATGGGGAAGAGCGTATTCCCTTCTTGTGTGAACCCATCTGGTGTCCCAGCCCCACCCCGCCCCGCCCCGCCCCGCATTTCTGGCCTCCACCTGGGAGGGCCGGCTTCCTCCCGGCCCCGCCCCTGCTCGTGCCCTCTCCCCTTCATCCCCTTCTCCCCGCGCGCCCTTCCTTGTGACCCCTTCCCGCTCATCTTTTCTATCTTCTTAACCTTTTCATCCTCGAACTCTGTGACTGCTGGAATTTGGTTGTGTTCTGGCCGTAACCTTATCGTGTAAACCTGGAAACCTATGGAGTCTGTGACCGTGCTCGGAGCTCTCGTTGGTTTTCCTGTCAACCCACGTTTGGACACCATAACGTAAACGTAACACGCATAAACCCTCTGAAAGGGTCAGCATGTGTTCATCACGTTGGAGGTGGCAAGGCGGGCTTTATAGACAGTCTTTTACTTAATCCCGGCCCCGACTGGTCCAGGAGGTGTTCTTGTGGGGAAACAAGGCAGCCGGAAGGCCTTTGCTGGAATCTGAAAGTCTGTAAGTAGCCGAGCCGAGATGAAACCCAGGTCTTCACCCCCAGATCACTTCTCTGTCTTTTCCACCGGTAACACCACCGCCCACTGGAAAAAGATGGCAGATTCAGTTTTAATGACCACGCAAAGCTTATGTTGAATTGGTCTCAGAGTCTCAGCTGACTTTTGAGACTGGAGTTCTCTGTTTGATCAGTTCCCCTTCTGCATGACCTGGGCATAGCAGCTATAACAACCCAATGATACCCTCTCCTGCCCCGCCCCAAAGAGAATGAGGGTCATTTCCATTTGGGCAAAGAGTGTTCTGTTCAGCAGCTTCTTCCGATTTGCTAGATCAGGAGTTTTTCTTTTTTTAAAGATCATTTTTTTTTCCTGTAAAGGGCCAGAGGGTAAATACATCTGGCCTCGCTCAGCTGCCCGACGCCGCCATAGACAATGCTGAAATAAGTGCGCACGCCTGTGCATTTCCAACACTTTCCTGGTAAAAACAGGCAGCTGACTGGACTCGGCCCCCAAGCTGTAGCTTGCTGACCTTTGTCGAAGATAAATGATGCATGTAAGTGATAGGTACTCTAAAATTTATTCCTCGTGGCAGGCAGGACCTGTGTAAACTTGGAGTGACCGAGACCCCACAGGACAGCGATCTGAACAACAGGGGTGCTTCTCCCTGCAGGAGCTGGGGTGCATCCGGCTGGAGTGGCCTATCACCACCCTCCCTCCATCTCCGTGGGGTGTGGCCTCACTCTGGGTCTTGCTCATTTCTCCCAGCCTAAGCTGGCCTGTCCTGACTGATACAGAAGGTTAGACAAGCCTTCACTGTGAGACGCCTCAGGCCCTCTGGGGAGGAGCACCCTGCTTTCCCCAGGCTAACGCCCACCGCTGTCTTCGCTGGAGCATCTGTTGGGCTGGAACTGCTGTTCCAGAGAAGCCATATCAGCCGGAGGTGGCTCGTGTTGCACCAATCAGACCGAAAGCCCCTCAGTGTGCAGCCAAGGACCAGCAGAGCGCCTGGTGCAGGAGGAAGTTCAACCAAAGCTTTCTGGGGGAAAAAAACACTCCAATCCATCCCTGCTACCTCCATGCCCACCCACGTGCATGATTCATTTATTTATTTGCAATATCAGTGTCTTGCTCTGGGACTCAAGTTAAGTGCCTTATGGCTCCTGCACAAGTCGAGGAAGGCCCCGCCACCCCCTCTCCCCCCCCCGTGCGTGGGACTGCCGCTGACCTACACCACCACCGACACACCTCTGGGAGGCTGAGGGCTGCGTGAGGACCCACTGCCGGCAGAGCCGAGGCAGGCGGGCGAACAGGAGCAGGGTTCCAGCGCTGACCACTGGTCAGGAATCACCGAGTAGCGCAGATGCCTTGAGGCCCTTGTGCTAACTTCTGAAACTTCCCCCAGTCTATGATTGTGAGAAAACTTTCTGAAGCTCTTCCAAAAGGGATGAGGCCCATGGTTCTGAAAGCAAGGGGTGGTCAGGTGGCAGGGCGCTGCCCCAGGGACCGTGTTTCTTCGGAAGCCGTGGCAGGAGAGCTCCAGTGTTCCCAAGAGCAGGCAGCAGCACCAGGGGCCCGGGCTGGCTCAGGCCAGGACCTGGGGGCCGGTCAGAAGGCGCCCAGTACTGTGATTTCCGCTGCCCTGAGCTCACAGGGGGCGGCCCCTGCGT
This sequence comes from Tonatia bakeri, assembly GCA_004024845.1. Lineage (NCBI taxonomy): Eukaryota > Metazoa > Chordata > Mammalia > Chiroptera > Phyllostomidae > Tonatia > Tonatia bakeri. Next base: position 150,561 of record PVIA01000110.1, read on the forward strand.
AACAGCAGCAGCAAGTGGGAGGACAGGAAAAGTCAAACCACAGAGTGGGCTTCTCCGCGGCCACGTGGCGGCCACTGTCCTTTCACTTGAGGGGGCTTGGGAGGCCAGGGGAGGAGGAGGGGCGCTGGGTGTTAATGTGACAGGCCTGTCATGGTTTCCGTGGTAAACCATGGGTTTTCCAGACCTTCAGATTCCAGGGCCCACCCCGCTGTGGCCGCACACCCTCCAACGCCCTGGACCCAGAGCCCCTGGCCACCGAGGAAGTGGGCATTTGGCCCCTCCTCACTGAACAGGGAAAGTCCTTCTCCAGCTGGACTTTGATTTGTGGGAGATTAGGGGAAAATAAATGATAACGCCAGAGCTTCATGGTCCGGGGCACTTCTTTTTTAAGTTGGCATTTACAGGCCCTTTCTTTGTGTCTGGCCTCTGACCGACATTTGTCAGCCCCCTCTCGCCCACCCTTCCTGGCACTGCCGCGCCAGTCCTGTTTCCACTCACGTTGGGCAGGGGAGGGGACCGGCAGCCCTTCTTCTGCCCTGCCCCGCGGCGCTGCCTTGTATGGCCATTTTGGAATGTCCTGGCGGAAGCAGCTATCTAGCTATCTCGTGGACACTCAACACTCCCACGGGACCAGCACTCCGTCACTCATCCAGTGACAGCCTGCTGAGCTCCTGCTTTGAGAGAGTCCACGATGGCCTCCCTGTGTCCGGGAGGTGCCCGGGATCCGCCGTGGTCACGGGAGGCAAGGAACCCCCGTGGGGCAGAAGGCCAGGGTGATGGACGGCCCAGGGACGGCAGTCGCTGGGTGTTCTGGAAGGTGTCAGGCGGCGTTCCCGTGCACAGTGGGGTGGGGTCAGGGGGTGGGGGGAAAGGGTCCTCTAGGCCTTACGAAGCTGCTGGGCTGCACGCGGAAGGGGTGCGATGGGACTGGCAGTTTAACTGAGCTGACGGTTGACGCCGAGGATGGCAAGAGATGGGAGAGAGGAGAGGAGGCAGGCTGCGTGGGATCCAAGTGTCAGGGCCGTGGGCTGGAAGGGGAGATGGGGCCAGGCTGGCAGGGAGACCAGCACCACCGTCCGGATGAGAGAGGATGAGGGCCTGGGAGGGGGCATGGGGTGGTTCCATGGTCTCGGTTATTGAACGAGTGGTGGGGAAGGAGGATACATCGGCTTCTGCCTGGGCCACGCGGCTCATTCCCTCACTAAACAGGACCCTCTGCTTTGACTCCAGGGGTATGTAGCCCCTGGTGCATTTTCGGAATAGGCGTCACCCAAGTGGAGGGCGTTGGGCTTTAAGTTTCTCCCTTTCATTTGCTTATTTCTGTTATTTGTCTCCAGTGTATTTTTGCAAGTGGAACTCAGCCCAGTGGAAGCTGGTGGAGGGAGTCGGAGGCCGTGAGAGAGATGGTGGGGTCCAACTTGGCAACAAGGGCTCCCCCCTCCTTTCTGTCTTCCCCCTTCCCCCCACTCTCACTGCTGTGGGAGTGTGGGGGCTCCGCTGGGTTACAGAGTCCAGTGTTCAGGGGCTCGTAGACTGGCAGAAAACCAAGCCCTTTGGCGTTAGCAGAAACAGACATGAGACAGGCGATGAGGAATAGTAACCCGGGACGGCTCCAGGCGGCATCTCCTCCAGGACATTTGAATCGCCAAGAATTAAAAATGATGGTTTTAGAGAACGCGTGGGCTATGAGATGGGGAGGGGGAGGGGGGGCAAATTCGGACGGCCTCTTTAGTTACAGTCCCTTGGTAAAACTGTCCGCCTCCTGGGACCGATTATTTATTTTATAATCTTTCCCTGAATTTCATTCTGCAATCTTTTCACTAGCTCTGTCAAGAAAGCCTAGTCTAGACGGCCTGCTGACACCTCCGCACCCAGACCGAGGAGGCTGCCGTGTAGCAGGAATGCAAGGCTTGGGGGCTGGGGGGGCACTGGGTCCAAATCCAGATACCCCTGCTTACTAGTGCTGTGATTCAGGGCAGGGGGCCACCCATGCACTGGCGTCCCCACCTGCAAATTGAGAATAAACATACCAGTGATGGGAGTGATGGGTCGCTGTGTGGACCTGATGACACGAATAACATACAAATGTTAGCACAGAGCCTGGCGCATAACCAACAGGGAATAAACTCCGCCCACAGTCAGCGGGCTTGCAGCAACAGTGGCATCTGAGTGCACCGGGGCAGGGGGCAGGCCAGAGGGTCTGTGGCCCAGCGGAGCTGCCCTCCTTGGATCCTCTCTGGAGAGAGGAGGGTGGCCAGTGCTCCATGTGGTCATGAAGCAGAGGCTGGATGGAGGTGTATGTGGCAGAGGGCTGGACACCTGGCTGGTCCCTGTCAGGTCGTGCTTAAACAGGACGTCAGTACTTTTCGAGAGACGTGGAGCCCACCTGACATAACCCTGGCCCTCCCCCACCCCACCCCATCTACAATCTAGGCTGTCCCTTCTGTGCATGGCAGGGGGTACAGTGGTCCCTGTGTTGACACTGGGCCACGTAACTGCCCACATCCGCTAATGGGACAGTGGTCTGGCAGGGGACTGGTCACGGGGATCCCCTCTGCAGGGAGGGCTGTGGGTGTGCACATGGGGTTTCTGAGAAAGGGAAAGCCCCTTCTCTCCCGTGTGCCTGCTCTGTGCCTTAGTCTGATGATGCTCCTCACAGGGGGAGAGGGTCTCCAGGGCCTTGGTTTTCCTTCCTTCCTTCCTTCCTTCCTTCCTTCCTTCCTTCCTTCCTTCCTTCCTTCCTTCCCTCCTCCCTCCCTCCCTCCTTCCCTCCCTTCCTTTCTTCCGTCCCTTTCTTTCCTTTTTTCTTCCTTCCTCCCTTCTTTCCTTCCTCTCTTCTTTCCCTTTCTTTTTTTAAACATGCCCCTTATTCTTGTCAGTCCCCCCAAATACAGTGCGTCACCAACAGCACAAGGGGCTCTCAATCGGACAGAAAGAGGAAGTGGGGTAGCCCCCAGCACGGGCCTGGCGTGGCCCCAGCCTGCCCGTACTCTGGGACTGGGGTGTCCGTCCTGCGATCCACTTTCCCTCACCCCTACATCTGGGGGGCCCTGTAAAAACCGACCCGGAACAAGGGACTCCGTGACTGAAGAATGAGAAGAACTCACAGGAACTGAGGAACACTCACACCGTGCCCCCCACCCAGAACCACACCCCATGTTGGTCTGTGAGTCGCTGTGTGAGCACAAAGTGACCAGTGTCTGCTGAGCACCAGGAACCCGACACGCCGATGTACAGTCTTCACCAGCGGCCTGTAAGGGGACGCGGCTGCCTCATTTTCCAGGTGAGGGAACTCGTGCCCAAGCGCACAGAGCTCGAAGTGACTGGAGAGGAACCGAAACTGCCCGTCTGTCTGTCTGTCTGTCTCCCAGACTCACGGCCACTCCACACACCCCGTGCTGCCCACCACTAACCCTAACGGCCTCGACTAAGGGAGACCTCGGAGACCCTCTTGGTCAGCACTCACCTCCCCAGGAAAGGGGGTGAGGCGAACTGCAGTGGACACGGAGCCACCGTCCCCGGGAGCCGGGCTGCAGGAGGACCGCGTGCGGCAGACACTGGCCCACGGAGCACGCCGCTGCCAGGCGGCAGCAAACACGAAGCCCAGCTTTCACTCCACCGGGTGCGTGCTTGACAAAAACGATTTTGACACTCCAGTTAAGATCAAACCCAACATTTATGAAGGATAGAAGTTTTGGTAAAGTGGATTTCATTTGTATTTACTGTAACTAAGACAAGTTAGCAACATTTTATTTCTGTGAGAATGATACAATTATAATCTGTTGGTGGCAAGTACACGCATACATACCTACACCTGGCAGTTTGGTTGGTGATGATGTAAACGTCACTGAGCACTTGCAGAAAGGCAACCTCCAACGTAACTCGACGGGAGGGCCCCGTGCACAGTCAGCTGCTGAATTACAGTGGGGCTGCCTGTCAGCCCCGCCACGGAGCCTGGGGGGCAAGTTGCTCCTCCACCCCCGTGCTGTTGCTATAGTAACTAGATATGTTTGCTTTACATTTGTTCTTTTCAGAGGTGGGTGATCATTTAAATACAGAAAAATGTACCAAGAAGAAAAAAGCAATCATCTCTAACGGCACTCTCCAAAGAGGTCTGTTCTAATTGCAGTGTCTACGGCTTTACATGTTGTTTTGGTGGGTGGGAGATGGTAGAGACCCTCTTCCTTCTTTGTTTTCCTTCGGAAACTTGTCTTGATGGTTTTTGCACATGAAGGGCTTAAGAATCAGTTCTACTTTAAAAATCCCCTGGGGATTTTGATTGGTACAACAATTATACAGTAATTTGGGGCAAAATTATAACTTTACAGCTGAGCCTTCCTATCCATGAATATGGTGTCCAAGCCTTCTTTTATTTCATATTCAATTAATGCTTTCTCTATTTTAAAGATTTTGCTTCATACTGCAAGCTAGATATTTTCTTATTTTTATTTTTACATTTAAAATCTTTAATTTATTTTCAACTTTTTTCTTTTTCTATTCACCTTGATGCATTTTTAATTTTGCTTTTCTATATTTTTTATTTAAATGGTTGATTCATGTATTATAATTGTCTCTTATTTTTAATAATTGAATTTAAAAAATTATTATATAACATAAGCTAGTTTTAAAATTTTATATCTAATAGTAAAACAGGAGATCCCATTTTGAAATAATAAAATTATTTTAATAATACAGTTGGAAATTTTACCACATCTAGATTTAAAGTTTTTGCGAACAAAGATAAAATTTATATGTGCAATGGTCTGTAGTGGAGTAGAATTTAAGGTAGAAAAATCACACTGAATGGGGTGTATACACCAGTTGTGCAATGACCTGTCATAAGAAGTGTTGGTGTTGCATCACCGACATATTAAGTAATTACAACCTCATCTATTTTGGGGTTAATACAAGATTGTCATTTCTCCTTCGATGGCATCTTCTTTGAATTATGTTTCATAACCCTTTAGCCTATTATGATTGGACTTAGTCAGGAGTAAGAAACCCATTGATAGAGGAAGACAGTGGATAGCATTTCCCTGACATTTTAAGACATAGTGCCCAAATTGGAATCATTTTGCTGTAACAGAAAATCAAAATGTCAACAATTTTAAGTATAAAAAAATTCTTCTTGTCAATGGAAATTAAAGCCACAATGAGACATCACCTCACACCTGTCAAAGTGGCTGTCATCAATAAATCAGCAAACGACAAGGGGAGGTCATCAATATAAAAGCAAACAGTTTGGGGAGGATGTGGACAAAAGGGAAACCTCGTGCAGTGCTGGTGAGAATGCGAATTGGTGCAGCTTCTGTGGAAAACAGTATGGAATTTCCTCAAAAAATTAAAAGTAGAACTATCTGATGACCTAGCAACTTCACTTCTGAGTATTTATGTGAAGAAATCCCAAACTCATCTGAAAAGATACATGCACCCCTATGTTAATTGCAGCACTATTTACAATGGTCGAAACGTGGGAGCAGTTTAAGAGCCCACCAGTGGGTGACTGGGCAAAGAGGATGTGGTGCATATGAACAGTGAAACGTGACTCAGCCGTTACAAAGGAGGAAACCTCGCCATCTGCAACAACACGGATGGGTGCCGAGGGCATTACACGGAGTGAAACAAGCCAGTCAGAGAAAGACAAATACCAGACGATGTCACTTACATGTGGCATCGAACAAACGCACAGACAAAACAGAAACAGTCGTAGACACAGGAACGGACGGAGGGCTGCCGGATGGCTGCAGGAGGGGAGGGGTGGGGAGCCTGGGGAAAGGTGCGGGGATGGAGAAGCACAGGTTGGTTGTTGCAGAGCAGCCGTGGGAGGTGGGGTGCAGCAGAGGGACACAGTCAGCAACACTGCACTGACTGTGGGCGGTGCCGGGTGGGCGGGGACCAGGTGTATCGGGGTGCTACTGCCTAAATTGCACAAACGCCCAACCACACGCTGTGCACTGAGACTAATGTAGCCCTGACTGTCGGCTGTACCTGAAACAGTTTAAGGAAAAAAAGCCCTCTTCTCATCAGCCTTAATTTTTCTCATCTTATTTTTTTAAAGGTACTTAATGTACAACTATTAAAATTAAAAAATAGGTTATATTGATTTTATTATTTATTTATCTGTCACATACAAAATTGGTTACAACATGTAGAAAACAGTTTTAGAAGTAACTGAAATTTATTCCTGTCTCAGATTTGCAAAAGGAGATTTTTGGGTTCTGACAAAAACTCTCAAATATGAAACTCAATTTTTGTAAAATTGTTGGAATCCATGAATTTTATATATACATATATATTTCAAACTATATTTAAACATATTCAAAGTATAACAGAATTCCCATGAATCAATTCTCAGTGGGAAAGTTCTGCAGCTGTATTTTAAAACGACTAACATAAATAAATAAAAACTCTTAATTATAGATTATAATTACAAGCTACTTCTGTTTTACTCTTGGAAACTACGGAAAACTACAAAGGGAGGAGAGTTTGGATAACTGTGGAACTACGTAAAGGCTTTGGGACTGACTTCTCCACCCAGGGACATAGGCCTGCCCGTGTATGGCCCTGCCCTTGGCCCAGGCCCGGTGCGCTGGACCAGCCGGTTGGTGGGTGGTTTCCAGTGGGGAATTCCCCTTCGGCTGGTCCTAGTCCGTTCCCTCCTCTGGCTGTTCTCCACTCTGTGCCAGACCTGCCAGACCTGCCGGACCTGTCGTGCGTCTCTCCTCGCCCATGGTCCTCATACAGCTGCCCTGCGTCAGAGCTTGGGCTCTGGGGCCAGTCTGCTTGGGCTTAAATGCCAGTGTCTCTATTTAACCTCAGCCGACACTGGGCCTGCCTTCTAGCCTCTCCTGGTGTTCTCATCCCTAAGACGATTGTGATAAGGCCACCCGTGCTGGACTTAGTGGTTGGCCCTAACCTTCAGTTCGCTGCAGTGGTCTTGCACATCCACACACCTGATGGGGCCACCTGGTGGGCAGAGTGCACACCCCGAAGCTTGACTTTGGGCTTGGCCTTCGGCCTTGTGTGTGAGGCAAGCGAAGGACTGCAGCATGCTTGTGAGGCTGGGTGTGCCCTCTGGCACTTCTGCCATCACCCTTGGGAGCACAAACCTTTGAGGCCCCCGAAGAATACCAGACCCTGGGGAATGTGTGAACTTGACATGGGGTGGGCGCCCCTGCCCAGCTGAGCCCAGTGAGCTCAGCCACGTGCTGGAAGACCTATAGACGTGTGGGCAAGAAGTAAATGCTTGTTTTTGTAAGCTACTCTATTTTGAGATGACCTATTCTGCGTCATTTTTGTGACCTTCGCTGACTAATACAGTACCTGATGGATAGAGTGATTGTGGAGATAAGATCAGTTACTGTGTATAAAGGGCTTCAGGGACCGTCACTCAGTAACTACTCAGAGAGTATCAGGTTCTGGTTTTCTCCGACCTTCTGTCATGCCTGGCTTCCGAACTGCCTCCTCCGTAGTCAGGACCCCAGGGTGATTCCTCAGACAGAGCCCCACACTCAAGAGGGCTGACACCCATAAGGCAGGACCCTCTACGATGCAACCATGTCTTAGTTCCTGACAACAAAAACAAGAACCTACTCACGTCAAAGACCCTTGTAGAGAATTTAGGAATAGTTTGCACGTGCACTATCTTTTCCCTGCCCGGTGTTCAGCTGACCTGTCCAGGTGACCCCTTCCTGCGGGCGGCCGTCTCTTTTACAATGAACAGTACTGTGACTCTCAGATTTCCGACCCACGGGCAGTGTGGGGTAATCAATGATCGCTGTTACAAGCTGCTAAGTTTTGAGTACTTTGTTACCTAGCAATAGATAATCAATAATACAGTTGACTCCTACCTCCGTCTCCCCACGTACTCTTTCTAATGTCTGTCGAGCTTCTCCGGTGCAACAGGTACAGAGCCGAACTGCTTGTTCCTCCCCTCCAGGCCCTTCTCCTCTGCACCAGCTTTTCCCGCCTCAGTGAAGGCCGCTCCACTCTCCCCGGTTCCCCTTTCTCTAACACTCCCCTGGAAGGTGGCTGCTGGCCTTACCCTCAACATTTGCCCACAACCACTCACCTCTTACCAGGTGGACTATACCTTCTGCTGCCCTTGGCATCTCCGCTGCCCCTGGGCATTTTCACCAAAGCAGCTGGTGTGACCTTTTAAAATGCAGATGGAATCAGATTATAATCCTGCGATATCCTGCTACCATCCTTTCAACGGTCCCATCATAACTCAGTCAAAAAGAAAAGCCAGCGTCCTCCTAAGGGCTCCCAAGGCCCTGTCTGCTCTGGCACTGTGACCGGCTGACTCATCCCTCCCACCCCCACCCTCGTCTCTGCCCAGGCCTCAGGAGCTGCTTTGCTGTTGCACCCACGTGCCAGGCAGCCTCTGGCAGCCTCGGGCCCTTGGCTCCTGTGTTTTCTCTGCCGAGAATGCTCTGCACCCCAATATCCACTTGGCCTGCATTATCTACTCTATTCACTAAGGCAATGGAACCCTCCCTTGCTAAGAATTACCGATTCCTTTTACCCAGTTCTACTTCTCCCAGAAGCAGGTACCGCTTTCCAAAACGCTAGGTCACTCTCTACGTTTCTTGTCTATTTTCCCTCTCCCCTTGCTGGGACATATGCACCACGAGAGCAGAATCCCTGCCTGATATACAGGGGTCCTCAAAACTTTCCTGCCTAAGTGAGCGGCGGCAGAACCAGCGCCATCGCCTGGTGGCGGAAACATCGAGGCCAAGAACCCTAGAGAGAGAATGATTTTCACGGATCTTACACTCCAGACCAAATGGCCAACACCAATTTATACACCTCTACTCGTCTGCCTATTTGCCGAACACAGCCCCTCGTGGGTTCCTTCGGAGCAGCTGACTGGGTGCTCGGTCTGGCTCCGCCACTGCTGGCTGGGTGACTCTGGGAAGCTGGGCGACCTCCGAGTCTACCTACAGAACAGGGCTAACCTTTCAGTGGTGAAGCCCCCCAGAGAGAGTTCTCGGCCCCTCCTCTCTCTCTCTATCTTTCTCTCTGTTCACATTCACTCTTTCGGTGATTTTATTGGGTCTCATGGCCGCAAATAGAATCTGTCTGTCAATATGATGGTTTTAAAATACGTTCATGAATCCTTCGGGATATCTTTCCCCCAAAAGTGAAGACTAACTTTCCTTTTCTCTCAGTGTGGGCTGGACTTCCTGACTTGCTTCTGGGGACAGACCGTGGCACAAGTGACGGGATGTCAGTTCCTACTGAATGGGATTTTTTCCCCAGAATTAAATGAGTCACTACAAGGGAAAGGCAGAGCAGCGCTCGGCGCCAAGTGAGCGCATGCTGCTCTGCCCGCACCAGTCCACAGGGGCGGTCTCTGGGACAGCCCCTGAGAGTCCCGTTTAAATGCGCTGCTCTGCTCTGGGTGAGTCTTGATGAGGATGATCATCCGGGGGGAGCGGGGCGATGAGCAGGCTCATGTTACTTCCGTGGGTCTGAGTTCTCTGAATCCTGCGGTCTGCTAGTGCCACCTCGTAAAGTGAGTCAGGGTGGGCGCACAGTAGGTGAACAAGGGCACGTGGTGAAGTCTACGCTGAACCCTCGTTTTCAGCCTAAAACAATTAGAGCCATTTATTCAAATTCACAGAAAACGTGAGAAATGTGCTTATCGAACTCTCACTTACAAAATAAAGTCGATGCTGTATCTACGTTAGTCTGAACACAAGTTCTGGAAAAGAACTGAGACCTTCCGCAGAGCGGGGTGCGTGTTGTCACAAGCATGCTGGTAAACACGTCGAGTACGGCCCTGAGCTTGGACGCTCCTTCAATGCGTGAATGCATTCGTGATGACCACACACTAAATCCATTCTTGGGGGCAGCCAGGTCCCCGTGCCCAGCGGCAGCTTGTGCTCAGCATCCTGTTCTGCTCCCTGGACAAAGCACACCGTATCTCCGTTTCGCTCTGATTCTGCGCCGTACACAGCCGGTCCCAGGGCGGGGATCCGCTGTGTGAACCGGTACTGCCTCCAGGGTAAGAGGATGTTTCAAAAGCACACAGCCACGTTGCGAAATACGCCAAACCACTCTGTGTCTCACACCGTTTATAGTAAAATGCAACCGAAGCTTTTCTCTCTGGCTGCGGAGGCAGAGGGCGTGTTCTTGGCCATTAGAGGTTATCACTGATTTTTATTGCCGCTGCTAATCATACAGGTTGGCTCACAGTTCCACAATGCTTTAAAAATCAGATATACTGAAACATCTCTAAATAATTTCTTACTATACAAATCTGAGTAGGGCGGTACCACGTATCGATGCATCCTGAACATACAGGGCAGATGCTCCACTAAACTACATTAGATCAGTCGGACACCTTCCCTAAACACATGGGAGTTTCTTCCCTGCTAGTGTGAAATCTCTAAGCCTCTTCGAATTAAAAAAACAATTAAAAAGAAGGAAAACAAGCAGTCTAATGAGTTAGTCATCATGCCTTCGCTTTGTCTGTCTGGGCCGTGGATTTTAAACTTTCCTACTACATTACAAACTCCTGGAGATCGAGGACCCTCTGTCTTATACCCCAAGGCAGCAGATCAGACCGAGCAGACCCCAACCCACACCGGCAGCGGTTGGCTAATAAACCGCTAACCATGAACTTTGGGGCTAGTGGAGGAGATTGAGATTTCTTTCCTTCTCTTCTGTTTTGGACTGAGGGTGGGGCCCCCAAACCCTTCCTGGAAAGCACTTGAGAAAGTGACTACTTTTCGCAGCAAACTCTCAACGAGGGCCAGCCCGCTTCTGCGCTCTGTGGACCAGAAAAAAGGGTTCTGTGGAAAGTAACCTCACAGGGTGAGGGTTATGCCTGATCACAAGTTCCTCGCTGGGCAGGTCCTGCTGGGCCGGCAAGCCCCAGGCCTGGAACTTCTCCCGCGAAAGTTTTTAAGCCAGCCCTGTCCACTACTTTTGTGCATCCAGGTTAACACCCTTTGAAATTCCTAAAGGGGGCACTAGCCCTCCAGAGAGCAGATAATCTTGGTGACTATTTTCCCACCTCCGCACCAATTCCCTCTTTAACTTCAAATACACAAAAGCAGCTGAAAAACGGTAATATGTGGTCAGTTTGGCTCAACTAAACGCTGATAAAAATTCTCTGCAGGTTTGGACATCCCTTACGTCGATACTTTTTACCCCCACCCCAGGCCATCCGATGAGGTGGATAGTATTTGTGTCCCATGTGACGGATGAGGAAATGGAGGCAGTTGGTAGCTGGCAGGGCCGAGATGCACTCCAAGCAGTGTGGCTCCAGGGTGTGTGCTCTGACTGGGCGTGGGGCAAGGGTCAGCGCTGCCCCTGGGGACCGTGGAGGGTGTGGACGTGTGATATTCTTAGAAAGTGCCACGACCCTAGTTTTTCCTTTGGGGAAACAGCCAAGGATCCCCATGTTGTCCTTCTTTGGAAGCAGGGGAGTGAATGCTCAGTCCCAGGCCCAGGGGGCTGGCTCTGATGCTGCCCTGCAGCCAGGGGGAGGCCAAGCAGCTGGGTCCAGCAAGGGCTTGGGGCTGAGGTCATCGGGCTGAGGTCATTATGGGCCTCTAGCCGGCCCACTGCGCCCCTGAGTGCATGTGGCAGCTCACAGCTGGCTGTTGTCTCAACAGATGTCAGGCCCTGGGCTCTCAGAGCTGAGTCTGCTCAGCACCCCGCACCCGTCTTCCCCTTTCATCCCTTACTGTGGGTGAGCACAGCCCAGTCTGAGGTGGGTGTCAGGTGTCACACTGGGCCGAAACCGAGCTGCGGCTCAGCACGAGCTCTGGGTGGGCGGGGCAGGAAGGGCCCGCTTCCCTCTCTCGACTGTGCTGGGCAGGACTTCCCCTAGGCTGTTTGTGTCCCCGGGGATTTCTCAGGGCTCTGAAGCAACCTGTCCCTGGCCAGCAGGGATCTGGGGGGAGGATGCCAGGTGTGTTTTGAATTCTTTGAAATCTCTAAGCCTCTAAAAAAAATCATCCTGGTAGGTAGGTGTGTGAAGTTCTTTAAAATGTTGCACATTTTCCCCCAAAGCTTAAAATAGAAGTTTTCAAGAGAAATTAAATGAAGGAAGCACCGCGTTTCAGCCCCTGCCCAGTCATCATCTTCCTCACAAAGTGAGGCCTTTCCCCGTTGCCATGGCAGCTGCTCCACACTTCTCCTGGAGCCTTTCCCACAGCGCTGGGCCACACTTCACATGGAGTCCCTGCTGCTGACTGTGGACACCGGAGCGTTCCCTCAGGGGTGTCCCACGGTTTCCCTGCCGAATCCCACAAGCCTAAGGTCCATATTTATCCCCCCTCCCCACTCTTCCCTGCTAGTGTGAAATTTCCAGAAGGCTGTCACACGTTCCCTGTTCCTGTCCATGTCTTCCTGAAAAAAGACAGGAAATCCTGCCTGATGTGTATGTGGCCCTGGGGGCTATGGCTCAAGTCAGGCTCCCCTAGGTCAGAGAGGACATGTCTCGGGGACCAGTGTTGCCCTTGGAAAAAGTGGGTGCAAGTGTAAGGCCTGCTTTCTCTTGGTATGCCTGGGGGGCTCTCGGAGCATTCCCTTCCTCCCTGTGAACAGGTGTGAGGACTAAGGCAGCTGCTGTGTGTGATGTGCCTGGTGGGTGCTCCATCCCCAAAATTCGGAGGGTGGAGAGCGTACTCCTGGGGTCTTGGTGATGCTCCTTATAGTCCAGGGCTCTCTGAACGTGGCTGCGTACCAAAGGACTCAGAAGCGGGCAGGTGTGGCTCAGTTCCACAAGACGGACTCTGCTAGCCCAGGAGGTGCCCTGGAGGTGAGCTTCTCGCTGGATTCTGGCTGGGTCTGTGTGTGCAGGAAGTCACACCCCTGCTCCCCCAAGTCCTGTCCTCGGGGCCCCTGTATCCCTCACTCAGCCTCAGGATATTCTCTTGCACCCAAAGCCAGCTGGTGGCCTGGCCAGGTGACTCCTGTCACCGTTTCTTGCTTGAGCTGTCACACTGGAATGAGGCAAGGCCCCTCTCCCTGAGGAGAGAACCCCCCAAACCAAAGGGAGAGGAGCGTGGGGCAGGGAGTGAGGGGCGGGCTCTGGCCCAGCAGCCACCTTTCCCACTCTGCAGGGGAACCCTTTACACCCCAGCAGCCCCTGAGCCCCCTCTCCTCCCCTCTGCCCACAGGTGATGGAGGGAGTTTCCCAGGTGGTGGGCACCCCTTGGTTCCCTGCATCATTTGGGCAGAGCTTATATATCAGAAATTGCAAGAAAGGCGTGGAGGCTGGGGAGGCACAAAGTGAGGGGTGCACTAGCAGAGAGGGGGTCTCTTCATCCTTCCTGCTCCGCGCAGAGCTGCGTGGGCAGCCCCCCAGGTGCGGCAGTGCTGGCTCTGCAGGCTCACCATGAACTGCCTGACCTCCTGGGAGGAAGGAAGGTACTTGGGCCCATCCATGACCTTAGCTGGTCACAGCAGCCCGGACGGCTGGGAGGGTTTGCGGGGCGTGGGTGCCTGTGTCCAGGGGACCCTGATGGGTTAGAGTGGAGAGACACTCAGAGCACAGGCACCTCGTGCTCACACATATGCGTGCACACATGTGTGTTCTGGGAGTGGGAAAGAAGCAGAGAGGAGACTCTGCGAGTATCTGCCCAGTGGCTGTTCTGCCGGCAAGACAATGGACGTGGCACCGCTGTGGACACAGCCTCCCGCAGCCTAAGGCGCGTGCCGAGGAGCCCAGTCGCACACCTTCCCAGAGAGGGCAACGGGGGCTGAGGTCCCCGGTGTTGGGACCTCAGTCAGCACGTTTCTAACCTTCTCACAGTACGTTTGCTGCTGTGAAAACTCGATACACGTCTTAGCCGCCCAGGAGGACAGGTCCACGGAGGGTTTCCTTTTTTAATGACAAATCACCCATTCTCGTCCTGGTTTTCTACACAAGGCCTGTGTCCTGTTGTCCAAAGGACACAGCCCTTGGGGCCTCACTTGCCACATGAAGGGGGAGGACCAGGCAGTGCTGTCAGGCGGTGGGGACTTGGAAGGATTCTGCTTTTAACGGAGGGGTGGACAGAGGTGTCTCTGACTCACCCCCGCGTGGCAACGGCCAGCCGGCTCCCGGAGAGGAGGAGGTGCCTCTGCTCGGTCTTGGGGCCCTGGGTTGGCGGGGGGAAGGGTCAGCCTGTCCTGCTGCTCTGGAAGATCCACCTCCAGGTCTAATCGGAGGGACGCCTCAGACCCCACACTTTCCCTGGGGGGGAAGAGTAGTGATCAGCCTCAGGGAAGAGTATGTGAGGAGCCTGGTCCCGAAACAGCAGGTCCCCACCACTTCGGCTGAACCAGGATACAAATTAGCAGAGAAAAAACCAAGAGCCTAACTGTGCGTTGTCTTTCTGAAGCCTGAACCTTTACAAATGGATTTACAGTGAAGTGTAGCACTGAGTATCGGCATCCTGCTTCAGAACAGCTTGTGACACTCTGTGATGTGCCCGTGGACTCCTGTGAGAGTGTCCAGCCAAGGCAGAGCTCCGAACTCCGTCGCTTCCCAGCACATACAGTGAGTGACCGCGTCTGCAGCCACCTGGGGGGAACCGAGGCAGGGAAGGCTGACCGGCCGGGAGGCACTGGGACTCATCTGTGGCTCCTCAGTGGGAAGCTCCGACTTATTCCTGTGATAAGGAAAATCTTCCCATAAAGGGTGAAAGGTCAAGTTCAGCCCGCTGCAAAATCTACATGCATGACCCTAATGAAACGTTCGTCTTCCACACGGCGATTTACCAGGAGTGCAGCACCGGCCCCGTCTGCGAGGTCTTCTCTTGCGGTTCCGCCGCACTGGCATCGATCGGCCCCCAGCCCGGGCTCTTCCTGGTCCTTGCCTGGCTCTGGCGCACGTGAGGGACCTCAGTAGGCAGTGTGCGCATGCACGTGCACGGACGGAGGGCCTTCCCACAGCTCCGCAGTCACGCCCTAAAGACGGCCACGTGCTCGCCCGCCTTCGTGCCTTCAGCGTCTGCTCTCCTGCACCTCCTGTCGCTGGAACCCCAATGCTTGGCGGCGGGCCTGTCACACCGGGAGGCTTCTGGTTTATTCGAATGTGCCCTTTGAATACAGCCATGTTGGGGCTTACAGACACGTTTTGTTGTATAAGGCCAACACGAACCTTTTGAGTACTCAGTCTTTTCCAGAAATGAGTGATGCGGCCCGTGCCCCTGGCTGAGCTCCCCCGAGAAAAGTTCCCACTGGGGGCTGCCGCCCGGCTCTCTGACCTTTCCGCCCACCACACACCTCCCACTGCCCTGGTCGAGTTTCTTGCAAAAGGAAGAGGTGCCCTTACCAGACGCCCCCAAGGAAGGGCTAGGGGCTAAGAAGTGAGGCATTTCCAGCTCTCCCTGAGGGGTGATTAACTGCTTAGGGAGAGGAACAAGAGAGAGAAGTTGGGACTCCAACCACAGGAAGTAGGACTCCCTCCTGTTTATAAATGTCTTCCAGGTTTTCTCCGAGTTTATTTGGAAAATGCCAGATAATGTCCATATATGTGAGGGATTATAGCTCACTAGGATGGAGCACAACTATGTTATTTGTTTTTTAACCTTTATTTTTCAATTTCAGCTTACATGATTTTGTACTAGTTTCCGGGGGACAGCACAGTGGTTAGATAATCACATACTTTACAAGGTGTTCCCCTCAATATTTCCAGTACCCACCTGGCACGCTGCACAGTTCTTACAATGTTAATGACTACTGGAGCACTGCTTTGTCTGCCTGTGTGTGCCCATTGGAGCCGGCCCTGCTGCCGGACCCAGAGGCTGCACCCTCAGGTGCCCACCTGAGGGGTCAGACGGGAAAGGCGAACGGTGGCAGGAGTTCCCCAGGAGCAGTGGGCACTGTGGAAAACACCAGAAGTCCTGCTGTGTCCAAAGGGGCAGCTCGCTGGTGCCATGCATGAAGGTGGGCCCCCGGTGAGTGCCAGTTATTTCAAAAGCCAGGAAGTCAAAATTCTATGAGATGTCAGCTAATGCTAAGCATTTATTTAAACAGGACAGGGGGCAGTGCTCGGGCCCTGGCCCAGTTCATCCTTGTCATGGGCAGACTCACAGCGCGTGGAAGCATGCAGACCGTGGAGCCTCTGGTCATTTGGGCAAAATATTTGAATATTTTTATTCGATATTTATAAACCACATTGAGAGTACCAGATCTAAATTTGTTTCATAATCTAAATTATTCCCTCCAGCTTTTAAAAATACGGACACATAGATCATCCACAACTAGTAAAAGGAAGTCAAGTTTCTTTCTTCAGAACTCTGCTCAGCCTAATGCTTTTCCACATTTTAATCTTGGTCTAGACATTTTTCCCCCTTTTGCTTCTCTTTTCACTGCTGACCCCCCAGTGGCTCCTCCCCCCCGTTTTGCATGTCTTTGAGCTCCTGGGGAGCCGTGCAGGGGCTGGGGCTCCGGTTCTGCACGAGCCTGAATCTGCAGAGACCCTGAAACCGGAAGCTGCCTCCTGTTCACCCTGTTTCACAACAAAGGCGCCTCAGCGCTTTCACCCCGGGGGAAATTTTTAAACACACCGAAATAGGAAACAAGTGATGTAGCAAGTACCTGCTGCACGAAAATAGCTTGGCCTTTCGCCTTTCCGAGTGGCGCTGAATTTCCAGCGCTGAGTGGAACTCGAGGGTGGCTTCTCACAGGGAAAGTGCCGGCTGGCCCTGCTCTGTGGGGGCCCGGTCTGCTCCCCGCCCCATCCCCCCCGAACCTGACATGGGAAGTGATCTAGTGTCCTCAGGGTCCTGCCGAGTTCAGGGTCACCTGTGGCCTGAGGGAGCTTTGGGAGCTTGCCTGACAGCGGAAGGGAAGAGCGCTGGGTGCTGTGTGGAGCGGGGTGAACACACTCACAGTGGGAGTCACTGGGTCACTGGGTCACCGGGCAGGAGCAGGGCGGCATTTCTCTCCTGTCCCCCTCCCTTGGGCTAAACTCCGTCCACGTGCCTGCAGTCCGAGTGTCTTGGGGTGTCTCTGAGTGCCTGGTGAGCTGGCAGGGACTTCGGCAGCAGGAAGCCAGAGCTCAAATCCAACCTGTGCTGGGGGCCGGGGGTCGCCTTCGTCTGCAGTGGCTCTGCGTGGACTTGGGGGCACACACCTCTCTCCATGGGCACGTTGTGTCGGTGTGGCTTCTCCCAAAGTCTCGGTCGCCCACCCTGAGGGCTCCATGGCAGCTTGTCTTGCTCCTTCCCTTTCTCTTACTATTTATTTATTTATCAAGAGAATTTTTATGCGAGTTTATCGGAGCCCAGACTGAAGAGCGTCGCTGGGAAGCAAGCTCACACACGTCCTCTCCCTATATTGATCTTCAGACTCGACGCCAGCCCAGGGCACGGGTCACCGTGTCCTTCAGCGGAGCGAACGCTCACTGGATGCCTGCCCCGTGCCAGGGGGACCCCTCTACTGCAGTTCTTTTCGTCCTCACGAAGTGCTTATATCAACGGACCCATTTGGTAGATGAGGAGACTGAGGCTCAGTGAGGTTCTGTAGCCTGCAGGTCACACGGCTGCCAAGAGGCAGAGCCGTGAGTGGGAGTCAAGACTTCTCCTCGCCCGAGTGCCCAGATTCTGTCTCCTGCATGTTCCTCACTCACTCCTTCCTTTTTCTCAGAGTTGCCCTCGCTAAGCTCCAAGCTCTCGGGGTACGTTGCCTGCGTTACTTCAATGGTTTCCGAAGGTTTCCTTGCCTCGGATCTTAACTCTTTCAATTCTGGGTCCCCCGCCATCCTCCACATAATTATCTGCAGAAGTTTTTAGAAAAGCTTAAACCACTCCCAGGCTTAAAATCTGCCTGAAATTCAGGGCTGCGTGAGGGCCCTGGTCCTGCCCGGCAGGCTGCTGTGTGTCTGCTGTACTGTAATGCAGGTTCATTTCCACACCCTAGCCAGTTGCTGGATGTGGAAAATGCACAACGAATGATTGAATGAAGCAAAGACGTGTGGAACCGCACTTGAACTTGTATGCGAGTCACTTCACTTGCTCCCCTGCGAGGTCATCTGGATGTATCTTGTCCTTGACTGGCTGGTCACCCATGACAAGTTTGAATCCCGGGAGCAGTGGTGAGGCATGATAGGAAGAAGCAGTGGCTGGTGGGACCACAGGGAAGCAAGACCCATCTCAGGCTCTGCTTGCGAGTGGACAAAAGTGGGGTGATGAAAGAAAGCGTGGAGCCAGGGAGGCCCCCCATTACGGAGTGGCCTGTCCAGGAT
This sequence comes from Tonatia bakeri, assembly GCA_004024845.1. NCBI lineage: Eukaryota > Metazoa > Chordata > Mammalia > Chiroptera > Phyllostomidae > Tonatia > Tonatia bakeri. The sequence continues at coordinate 168,760 of PVIA01000110.1, forward strand.
CACTGAGCACAGCCTCTCCGAACTGGCAGTGCCGCCAAGTTCAGCACCCGCTTTTACGATAAACACAGTCACCTGCCGGACACCGCTCTGGGCCAGCCAGCGCTCGGGAGAGCCCGGTCCGGCGAGCAGAAAGTTCTAACCCGTCACCTGGAATTCTGTCGAGGGTCCCTTTCTTTCCCTTTCCTTTCTAAATTATATAATAAACAATAAAAGTGAAAGTATTTATTAGACCTCCTAACAAATGAAAGCTTCTATTTATTCTCTCTCTGCTGGGTGTCTGGCTTTTATTTTATGTTGGAATTTTATTTGGGGGTTAGAGTTGCCGATTTCTTTCCTGTGATGTTTCATTAGTTCTTTAACGTTTTCTCTGACGAGGCTGAGAGTTCGGAGCACCTCACCACATCGCTGCTCACTCGGTTTTGGTTCTCATTCACCTGTGAACCGTTGGGGTGGGAACCCTCGGGCCCCATTTGCAGGGGGGCAGCCCGAGGCTCAGAGAAGGTGGGGGACAGAAGGGGTCAGGGCCGGAGGAGGATGGAAATCTGGGTCCCCAGACTTTCAGTCTGACATGTAAACTTTGGCCTATTTAGTTACATTTGTTTATTTTGTCCATCTCTTCAGAGACTGCCATCTGGAGAGCCTCCCACTGGCTTCAGGCTGTGGATGGAATACTCTGGGTCGCAGAGACTGCCCTCGGAGGCGTTGACTGTGGCCTCAGGGGAAACCCCGGGCAGTGGCAGCCTGGCACCCGCCCACATGGGCATGAGGGGCAGGAAGCGGGGGGGGGGGGGCACACAGGCCGTCCTGGGTGCCCGAAGCTGGCTGCCCGCCTCCCTGGCAGCAGTCCCAGTCCCCTTCTCCTCACGGTACCAGCCCCTGTCTGGGTGGTGTTGAGTAAAGGAGACCCGGGTGGCCTTCCCCGCAGAGGCGGGACAATCTAGCCCAGGTGTACCCGTGGCTGTAGCTGAAGGTCAGAGTCGTTTTAGCTGGATCTGAGGAACTTAGCATGCTGTTGTACACAAGTCCCAGGATGGCTTCACGAGGGAAGGCGCAGAGTTGGTTTTTTAAACCAGATTCTCAAAGGGCTCCGTGCCCCGCCCCCCAGTTGTTTAAGATTCACTGTGCTATGGGAATGTCATGAATATGTAAATGACATACTACGGCCTAGGTGGAGGGGCCCTATATTCTCCCGGATCTGGGCGATCGTATGATGTGCTCGCAGACGCCAGTGTCCCCTGCTGCCTTTCACACGCTGCCCTTGGGGACGTGGCCCCTGCTGGCCTGGCCACCTCCCGCTTGTCTGTCAGAACCCAGCTCAGGCTTCACCTCCATGCTCCTGGGCACACCTGGGCACCCACCTCCAAGCCTCCCAGCACCTCACTCTGGCTCCGACAGCTCTCTCGCTGTCCTGCGCACCTGTCACTATGTCGGGAGCACCTTGAGAGCAGGGCCTTGGGGTGTCTGCCTGGGCGTCCACAACGCCCAGCCCTGTGCCAGGCACACGCAGGTGCCCGGGCAGTCTGTGTTTGACAGCGAGAAGCCAGGCCGAAAGGAGCAGACACAGGCCTGTGCCGCGCGACATCGGGTCAGAAGACACGGTGGCCAGACTCGCACAGCACTCTTTCAGTGTCCGATGAAATCCGTCACTTGCATTCGGCTGGTCCGGCCGTGACGACCGGGGCAGGAAGGTCGGGGACTTACTGAGCCCCTCCCGGCTGCCAAGCACTGTGCCCCTTCCTATGAAGGTGTGTGAGTTCCCTTTGCTTCAGCAAGTTCGTGGAGCGTTGGAGGTCTCGACCTTGCCTTTGTCCCGTGACCACGTCAACCGGCCTGGGTGTGACATGTTCTGAGCCTCCGTGATGTCCGGTGCTCACACAGGTGAGCAGCACATCCTGACACGGAACACCCAGTGACGAAGGGTCGTTAGTGAGGGAGCCAGGGGTCCTTGGGGTGTCTGTGGGAGGAGAGCAGATTGGGGGTCCCCGCCAGGCACGCCTGCCCTCCCGAAGGCCAAGTGTGCTATTTGGGCTTTCAGACAAGTTTCCCTGATGTCCGACGAGCTGGCGAAAGTCGTCTTCATCTGCCCGATGAAGAAGAAAATGAGTTCCTGAGTAACTCATTTCCTGAGAAAATGAGTTACGTGAGTCAGATCCTTTGTTGGTCCCGGAGGGCAGCACTTGAAAGAGCTGCGTGAGCATTGGGACACGGAGGCAAAGGGGCAAAATCCATCTACACTGGTGGCAGACAGACAGACAGACACACACACACTTTAACTTCATTCACTGTCTAGAGTATCATTAACCACGAAAGCAGTTTTGCTCAAAACCGGCCATCATTTGAGTCTTCCACAAACGAGAAGCCCATTCAGGACTTTTCTCGTCCTTCCCTACCACGGACATCGGCTTACATACCACAGAGCCTCGGGGTCTGCAAGTACTCCGACACCTTCACACGAACTGTCAACCTCTGAGGATGATTCCCAAACCGGCATGCTCTACGGGGTCAGACATTCATTCCTGGCTGGCAGATTCACGCCCCCTCCCGCCTCACCCCTCCTCCCGGCGGTGCACCGGCCTCTTCTCCAGAGTGGAGGGGCGAGGAGGGGCCGGCCTTCCCAGGCAGCGAACACCCCGAGGGGACACCTCGGTCCCCGCCAGGCACGCCTGCCCTCCCGAAGGCCAAGTGTGCTATTTGGGCTTTCAGACAAGTTTCCCTGATGTCCGACGAGCTGGCGAAAGTCGTCTTCATCTGCCCGATGAAGAAGAAAATGAGTTCCTGTAACTTTCCCAGGGGGTTCGCCACCCTCCTCACGTCCCCTCTTCACTCCGCACTCTGCACCCCTGCACACGGGAGACTGAAGGTCATGGAGCACAGCCAAGGTCCCAGCTCAGTGACGGTCAAGTCCCTACGTGTACGATGCTCCCCTCTGCTCCGGCCTCTTCTCCGCACTCCCTCCCTGACCCCCAAACCCAACAGCCTGAAATCTGAAATCGCAGCAGGAGCCTCAGTGCCTGCCCAAGCTCACAGGGGTGGCAGGCGGTGTCCGCTGTGGTCCCCGCGGGCCTTTCTGCTCCCCTGTCTCCGCCCCCTCCTTCCACCAAAGTCATGACATCAGTCCTATGAGTCAAAGGCGCTCAGCAAGCAACAGCTGTGTGACCTTCATTCTCCAACGACAGGAGGCAGCGAGGGAAAACCCCTCTGCTGCCGCCGTCGCTGCTGTGGCTGCCTTCCAAACGCTGACTTGTAACGACAGAAGCTGCTGGTCCACAGGCCCCAAGGCTTCACGTGCCAGAAGGCGGCCTGTGGGCTCTGGGGTGCGAGGGGCACCTCACAGGGAAAGCTGGGAAGGGGTGGGCAGTGGACCCTTCAAAGGCGTCAGTGATTGAGCTGCATTTGGCGTAGAAAAGCAGCTCAATGGGGCACCGGGTGAAAGCAGGGGCTGGCTGTGCAAGTCCTTGCACCCACCCTGGCCCGAAACCACCGGGGGCTGGAGAGGACCCAGCATAAACCTTGCCCTCCAGATCGGGCTCGGCCTGCTCTAAGTCACCTTGACCCTTGACTTCTGGGTCCCTGATGTGGCGGCTGACCCTGAGCTGCAGTTGTATTCCAGCCCTTTCATGGGCGGCAATCGGACAAACTGCCAACAGCGCTTGGTTTATTTCTGTCTCTGTGCATCACCGGTGTGTCAGCTGGCACTCAGCCAGCCTCTCAGAGCCTTGTTTTCCATTTCATCGAGGAAGGCTACAGACCTGGGCTGAGTCAGGGGGAGGGCGTCCGTCCGTTCCATTGTTTTGTCGACATCTTACTCCCTGTTGACTCCCACTTTAGACAGTAAGGGATCCCCGACATGGAGGGGGACAAGGGCCTGTTCTCAGGTGGGAGGTGCTGTGGGCAGGAGCAGAGAGAGCTGGCCGTCTTCCTGGAGCCCGGGGAGCCGGCCCTTTCCGAGTTCGGGACCATTGTGATGCGGTCACCTAGCTCTTCAAAATGCCCAGTCATTTCTAGGTGTGGCATCGGATGTCACTGCGTGTCAGACCTGTTGACTGTAAAATGTAAGAACTCACTCCAAGGTTGAACACATAAAGGTCATGATCAACACTTATGTTGACCCTGCAGGGTGAGGCAGGGAAGGGAAAGGCTGTGGTTTCTGGCCTCAGGTGAACTCACAGGTGAATGAAGAGCCAGGACGTGGACAACAAAACCGGACTGCAGACGCCCACCCTGGGCACACGGGGTGGACAGGAAAGGTCCCCAGAGGAGAGGGTGCTGATGGGCAGGGCTGGCTCTCTCTGGAGCCTGGGTCCCGGGTGTGTGAGGAACCTGTGAGACTGGACGGGAGGAAAGGACGGAAGAAATGGCTCCTAACTGGCCTGGTGTTGAGTGAAGACAGAGCCTCTCCTCTCTAGGTATCCCGCCTGCGTCCCAGCCAATGCCTCAGTGCCACCCTTAGGGGCCATTCCACTCCAAAAGGTTTCTCACCCCCGATAAAAGATGAATGACACGGGAAGGTGCCCTTACACATTCCCACCCCCAGGCTGATGGCTTAACCTATTCCCTTTGCGAAGTCAGGTTTTCATATGAGGGGAGAGCCAGGAGAAGCCCTTTGAGAGCTGAGAGGTCCGGCTTCGAGTCTCCCTGTGGTCAGTCCGGCTCTGGGCACCCTCGAGCCACAGGTGTGACAGCCATCGTGCCCTGCGGGGTCAGCTTCTGAGTCACCAGCCAGACACACACCAGTTCCTTCTCTTCCCTTGCACGGCTCCCTGAGCGCTGGCCAAACTTTCTGGCTCCGACTGTCGAATTGCACTAAACTGGCCTCCGGCCGGCCGCCTGTGTTAGCAGGAAAGCAGGGTGGCGCCGTGCACTGGCCCCAGGCTGGCTGGGCCCCGGGCCCCTGTGCAAGCAGCCGCATGCTGGCCTTCCACCTCAGCTTCTGGACCTGGCTCCACAATGGTCCGCTGTACTGGGATCCCACAGTGGCCTCGGGGGCCCTGGGCTGGAATGCAGAGTGAAAGGGAGGGGGCGGGGAGAGGGTGTCTGAGAACCAGGCGGCTTGGGCAGGAGTCGTGCCACCTCCTTTGACATGCCCCTCAAGCCCGGCCAGAGTGCCAGCCCTTCCTTGCAGAGCCTCGGTCTCCGAAGCCGTGGAAGGGGCGTGCCCTACGTTTCCCCCGCTTACCCTGCATCCATCCAGAATACGATACCAGTCGAAGTCTGTTTTCTAAGCCTTTCTCTTGGGAGATAAAATCTTTTACTTTATTATAAAAGGAAGTGAAAAGATCAGAGCCCAGGTGGGAGATTTTGGGAGGAACGGTAATGGTTACTATTCCTTTCTTTGCTCTCAGAATGTTCCCTCTGTTTTGCTCTTTAAAAAGTATTATTATCTCAGAAACAGAATTTGAGTGAGTCTGCGTATCTAACACCTTCATCAAATCCTCTGATAAGCTGTGGATCTGACTGACTTGAATGTGGTTTAGCTGCTTCCCCCAGCAGCTCTGTCCCCGAGATAGAGATAGTGTCCTCTTAGTCTGTTTTCTCGCCCCAGCACCTACCCAGCCAGGAGTCTGTGAGTGTATGGAGCTGTTGTTGAACCACAGGCTGTACATCCTTCGAGGGCAGGGCCACACCAGCCTCCTGGCAAGGCCTCGTCCGGCTTGGTGCATGAGGCCAACTGCAGGGTGGGTGGGAGCAATTTAACTCCTAACACATTCACTTGCCGGGTACTGAATAAATAAAGTCAGCCACAGGGGAAATTTTTTAAATTTGAAGTTTAAAGCTGCTGGAGCGAGTGGACGGGAACCGAGAGCCCGATAATGCACAGTATCTATGTGAGACGCAGCTGTAACAGCTCTCCCTTGCCGTTTTCAATGACAGCGTGGGAGAAAATGGCCCGAGTCAAAGCCACAGGCAAGATAACTCGTGTCAGATGGAGCTGACCTCTGTCTCTGGTGTGGATTAAGGAGCCGCCCATTCATTCTCGCACACCTGCAGAACACCTGACTGGCCCATCTCCAATCGGTCTGCAGTCAGCACCTCCCTAGCTCCATGCAGGGCCCGGTGGTGACGGACTTGTGTGTGTGTGTGTGTGTGTGTGTGTGTGTGTGTGTGTGTGTAATCGAGGCACGTCCCTGTCCTCGGGGAGCTACATAAACAGGCACGTGCCTGACAGGTAGCACTGGAGAAAGTGACTGACTGTGGAAAGGCCAAGGGGACAGGCTTAGAAGAGGAGGGTTTGTTGGGCTACTGAGGTCAGGGAGAGCTTCCTGGAGGAGGTGGGTTTTGAGCTGGACCCAGAAATACCAGCAGGATTGGAGCAGACAGGCCACAGCAGGACTTGGAAATGGGTTCGGCGTGCTCAGGTGCAGGGAATAGATGAACACTCTGGCCGGAGACGGAGCCAGGGGCAGACGATTTTACGGTAGTGTGTCTCTTATTCAGGAAGTGATACACAGGCTAGGCTGAGTGGATACATTTCAGCTCATTTGGAAGGAAATGAGAGTAAAAATCAATACATGTGTCACTGCTACAAACCCAGCTTTCCTCCACTGGCATCCCTGGGAAGGGCCCTCTGCTCACACCCCCACCCCTGGCACCCCTCCCTTTACTAAGCAGGTGGTGGGTAGAGAAGGAGGCACAGTCAAATGTCCTCCCAGGGACACTCTTGCAGAAGCCTTGTGGTGACATTTATAACCTTGGGTTTTCTTGATACTTATAAACACACTTCTACCCCCAGCCCCAAAGTGAATTTTCTGCTCCTGGGCTCCATTTAGAAGGTAAGCTATAACAGCCCTGGAGGTTGGGTGCCTCATACTGGTGAGAGTTGGTAACTGCAGCATCGGAATGGCCATTTCCCCACCAGACTTTGCCAGGGTAGAAGCCAGATGGAAATTGGTCTCTCCGTGAGTAACCACTAATATTTACTGAGCACTTTCTAGGTGCCAGGCTCCCTCTTTGGTGTTTATGTGGACAAACTCATTTTGTCCTCACTGGAGCCCTGTGAGGCTCTGCCCATAAAATGTTATGCCCATTTCATCCAAGAGAGCCCCCAAGTTTACCCAGCCAGGCATCAAATGACGTGTGTTTGCTGACACAGAGCTGACTCAACAACAAAATACAGCATGTACAGGAGGGCCGTTGATGTAAATTTGCACCATGCTGTTACTAGACATTGAAGGAGTTAATTTTAAAGCTCAGTCAGTTGTTTTGAAAGGTGCAAATTGTTCACCTCGACAAGCTTAATACTTTCTGCATGCAAGCCCCTGACTGGATGCTACAAAATGAAAGACAACGTTATAACAAACTCACAGTCACTCTTGGTGAGGTATCAGTGATAAGAAATGTGTTCAAGTAATCAGAATACGGACGGAATGTTCTAGAACAGCCATTTTCAACCAGTGTGTTGCAAGAATTTTTAAAATATGCAGTACCTGAATATTTAGTCTGGGGCACTGACCTCTTTTCCCTTATATTGTCAAATAAAAAAATGACAACAGACAACATGACAAGAGCCATGCAGTGTGACTGAATAAAAATTTTACCTATTTTTTGTCAAATTGGCAAAAAATATAATACATTGTTTTTTGTGCTGTGGAATTTTAGCAACCCATTTATGTGTGCCAGGAGCTGAAAATCGCGGTCTAGAAGAATGCTCTGGGAGGGCGGGAGGAACCGGGACTTCTCGGGGGGAGTGAGGCCTGGTGGGAGCAGTGATGCAGATTCGATAGGATGTTCTGGAAGGGTGCCTGCCCATCACAAGCCTGGCCGATGATGGAGGAGATGGCAGAGAGGGTGGGGGATGGGAAGGCACAGGTTTGCTGGGGAGCCCAGCTATCAAATGAAGGGGGCAGGGGAGCAGAGGGTGTTGGGGAGGCAGTTGATGAGTGAGGCGGCTTGAAGCCGAAGGGAGAGAAATTAGATAAGATTGGAACATAAAGATGGGCCAGATCACTTCGGGGTTAAAAATGTCAAATTACATTATGAATGCTGAAACTTTTGGATGAGGAAAGCCATAAGTGTTTGTTGGTGCAAACAAAATTGTGAGCAGAACCAACGGTACAGAAAGGCGGAATGTACCTAAATTTCAGATTACTTTGCAAAGACCACAAAGGGCGCTATAAATAGAACATCCACACACCCAGCTGTCCTTGACCAGTGCTGAGCAGCACAGGTGTGCGCACGCAAAGCTGCCCACCAGCCCGCCACACCAGTTCGATTTCACCCTTGAGCACTCGGGGATGCAAAGGCTTGGCTGGCAAGCAGGCCCCAACTAAACGGTATCTAGTTGCTTTGGAGGGCGGCGGGCAGAGAAGACAGGCGCCACGGACACATTGATGGTGACGACGACGATGATGGTGATGATGATGCCAGCTGATAGTCACTGATCACAGGGGCACTGTGGTTGGTGTGCTGTGTAGACGAGCCCTTCTTCACCACAATCCTTCACAGCAGGGGCTTCTATTATCCCGTTTTACCCAGGAGGAAATTGAGCCCGGAGAGTCCACACACCTAGCAAGCAGCAGCGCTGGAATTCAGTCCTGGGCCATCTCCTGCGTGCCGGGGTCTGACCACTGTCCCGGTCTATCAGCTTTTAGCAATAGCTCTAGGATGGCAACGGAGGCAGGGCCATGAGGTGAGTGACATAGGCAGGCACCTTTTGAAAGGACACGACGTCCGGAATAGGATGGCTCTTGGAGTGGGAGACGGAGCAGGGCCAGACAGCATAGGAGCCGGGGTCGTCTGACCGTTTGCAGAGTGTGCAGCACGTGGCGCATACACTCAGGCCAAGGGTGTGAGCTGCCCAGACGATGACCTCCAGAGGACACAGCTATGTCTGTGTTGGTCATTACTACGTCCTCTGTGCCTTGCTCTGATTGACAGCTCCTGGATTTACATTTCAGCTGGTCTAGCTCAATATGCAATTATACTTTTTCTTAAAAATCTAGTTAGTAGGTACACATTCTTTTTCCTTCTAAGGGGCTTGCTATATTAGTTCAGGTCATGGACATAAAAATCTGTAAGTAAACATATGGTTCAGGAAAGGTTAGCTGAATGAATGTCTCAGAAAACAGAGCGATTTTCCACCACGGTGACCCCTAGGGCATTCCTTCTATCGGGGTGCAGGCGCCCTGGCTCTGATGCCTCTGTGCTATTTTCAAACACTGTGTCTGTTCCCCCCACCCCCACCGGAGCGCAGGCACTTCGGGAAGACCCCAACCAATGAGCTTCAGAGAGAGACTCTCTGAGAACCGCCAACTGTCTATTCATAATTCTGCAAACCAGCTTTCCTTTTCACACGGCTCTTTCATGCGCATGGTAGCACTCAAAGGTTGTTCGATAAATACAGATAAAGTGAGAGAAACAATGAAAACAGAATACCCCCTGCTTTCAGTAGAAGAATGTATTTGTCTCATTTGCACAGCTACCTGTGCACAGCTGGATTGAACCGGTTTTATTTGGAGGACCCTCTTTGCTGATGGGAAGGAGGCCACCAGCGGCACTGCCTCTTCAGCTTCACCACAATGGATCTCTATCGCCCTCTCATGGCAGGCCTGTGCACTGCCGTGGCTATTTCTGAGGCTCCTGGAAGGTTGGGCTATCAGAGAATGGACTGTCAAAGCTTGAAGGGCCCTTGAAGGGTTTTCATGCCATTATTTCTCCAGCTGGAGTGTTGGGACCAATTCTGAAAAGCCTCTGAATTCCCTGTAAGATTAAAACTTGGTCTGAATTTGAGTGATGATCTAAAATATAAGCGTATCCCGGGTTCTGTAGATGGCCACTTTCTAATATCTGCTGCTCTGAAATTCTGTCTCCTCATTTGTGTGTGTGCTTGTGGTCACCTGGTGCCAAATGTTACTAACTCAACCACCAAGGGAGGCCCAGGGAGGCTCTGTGCCCTGTACCAAGGAAGGTTGTGCCGTCTGAGAACCTCAGGCTGCACTCGGAGACCCAGCAGAATAAACAAGCTCCCTGCAAATGGCCTGCCTGTTGGCACTGCGCTGTGTGTGTGTGTGTGTGTGGGGGGGGGTGTCCTTCAGGAAGGTGACATTCTTGCTCAAGTTTGTTTTTCCAGCTGAGTTCTGTCGACTTGTGGTGTGGTTATTGTTTATTTTTTAAATGTTTTTAAATGCGCTTTGGTGATACTGAAGAGCAATAAGCCCACATGGTTTCCGCCTTATCTTGTAACTGTGTATACTTACACATGACAGTAAAAATGAGGTGTCCAGCTGTGCAGGGCTGCAGCTCTTCCTTTGCAAGTGGTCCAAACGTCACCCATGCCGAGATGACACAGCTGAGGCCCAGGTGAGCGACATCACTCTCCCAGTGCCACCTGGTCAGATGGTGGCAGGGCCAGAAATGCTCAGGAGAGGTGAGGCTTCTAGGCTCATGGTCCTGCGTTCTGCCCACAGTACCACCTGAATTATTTGGATTTAAAAAGTCTGTTTTGCTAGAGACTAACCCTGCTCTTTGCTTCCCTTGGTCAGTGGAGACCTGAGCGATCATATAAAAACAATAGAGTGTGGTACGTTCCTCACTGTCATGTCGATTCAAGTCAAAATGTCCCTCAAACGGCTCGTTGCACTTTCCTTATCACGGAAAACATAACCTGTGGTTCTTGCCCAAGAACACTTTGTAAGCACATTTGGGAAAGACATACATGGATTTTTTAAATAATGAATTAAGTGCATCACGGAAACGCTGCAAACGAGCGGTACCTGTTACCTTCTGTCCCCGCACCAGGTGTCTGTTAACACCGTTTTCCCTCCCTGCATCCCAGCGGTCCTTTCTGTCAAGTTCCCCAGGAGGTCGAGAATGGGATCTCAGCCCCTGGCACTGCCGGGGCATCTCTGGAGAGCTCCGGCCCTCGGCCCCTGTCCTCCGGAAGTGGCCTGGGAGCACGCCTCGGGCCCACGCGGGAATGTGGCGGACTGGCCTCCAGGGAGAGCTCGGCCTCTACTCACAGGCTGCGCACGAATGTTGCCGAGTGTGGCTCCACAGGAAGAATCCAGGGCCCTGCAGTCCGGATCTCCCTCTTCCCTCCACAGTTTCTTTACGGTCAGCTCTGCCGCTTCACCTGGCCAGGAGCAGCAGGCTCCCTGTGGTTGGCCAGTGGCCCTTGGCACCAGCGGGGCTGTGTGTGCCGAAAGCACCACTACCACGAGAGCGTATGTGGGGGCATGGGTGTGATGTGTGTGTGCCTGCATGTGAGCGTGTGCCCGCTCGGGCATGTACACGGGCATGTAGGGACAGCCTGGTGGTTTCCGGCCACAGCCGGGGGTGGAGCAGCTCTGGGTAGAGTTTGGGCCCCTCAGGCCCTGAGCGACCCCGAGATTCATGACTGGGGTACCCCTGATTCTCAAGGTGATGCAGCTCCAACCCTGTCCCCAAACACAGGTGCGTGGCATTTCCGAATTCCAGGCTAATCAGCTACGAATCTGGCAAGTGCCCTTTGAAAGTACGTCCATCCTTTCCCTATAACACGAGGAGGCATGTGAGTAAAGGTCACGCAGTTTGTGAAAACTGGGACGGTCCCCATTCATTTCAAGTGTGAGTGATTCATTCATCTGCAAACAGGGGCGTTTTATCGTTTCTTCTCACTCTGAGGGGACTGGGCCGGGTAGGCGTGGCTGACGGTGGGATGATGTCATCCTTGTTCTGGGCTCCTCCACCAGGTGCCTATCACCTTTGATGATGTCCCCTTGACCAAGACACACCACGTGCCAAGCCCAGCTTCAAGGGGGTGGGGGAATAGACACCACCTGTGGGCACTGTGGACCAAGGAGCCACCAAGTCATGTGACAGAGGGTATGGGTAGAGACACTGGGGACTTTTTAGGAACCCCCCATCCAAAGAGCAAAGATGAAGACGCTGTCCCCACCCTCTTAGGATTCAGAGTCTGGGTGCCCGTGACCCAGTGTCAGAGCCGAGTAAACCCGAGAGTGTCCACTGTGGGCCCCCACGGTGGGCACAGGTTGCCCAGGGAGGGCGACTTGCCAGCCCCAGCCACGACCTGAGAGGTGGGGCAGGTCTGCTGCCCTGAGCCAGCTGCACGGAGGACGAGGGGCCTGCGGTGGGGGCTGAGGCGGGGCCTGGCCGGGTCCAAGGGGAGGCGGCAGAGGAGGCCACCAGCTATAGCTCGTTTGACATTATCACAGAGCGGTGCCACAGTATTATTTTCAGTCCGTCTCAAATTCTCACTCAGGTGACTCTGGAAATTTTACTTACATAGTCCTAGCAAATTTTCCCAAAAGTTATAAAACTCTTATTTATTTTTTTTAACCTGGCACTGGTGTAAGTGACACCATAGAATGAAAAATATGTGGATGGATTTTTATCACCAGTCTGAGGATGATTTATTGAGCCCTTTTTCAGTTTGAGGCACGTGTTGATATTTCTCTGGGCGTTACCTTTCTTATCTCAATTACATGGTCAAAGGGAAAACACACCTAAAAATCTGTGGCTGAGGCGGTTGCAACTTCAGCTTTTTGGATTAAATCTGGCACCAGAATCCTGGCAGCCTCGAGAGCTGAGATTGCTGGAGACGTATTTATTATGGCCTGCAGCCACGGCAGCAGAACTGGAATCCTGTTTGAGGTTGCAGGGGAAGAAGGGCCGAGAATTTATGGAGGCTTGAACCGTGTGGGCGTCTTTGCGAGGGGTATTAAGCGTGATGTGTGCTCCAGGTGGTGGGGTGCGAGGCGACAGGTTTATTTTGCTCTGCGCTCCGAAATGACAGGCGCCTCCGTAGAAAGTGCCTGCCCCCCTCCCACCCTGTTTCATTCTCTACTCCGTCCATCCTCTTGTTTCAACTTCTCCCTCTGTTCCTTTCCTCGCTTCTTTTTCCTTCACCCTGAGAGAGGACACCGCTGTCCCTGCACGTGGTCAGGCCTTTCTGCAAACTCTGAGTGGAACAGGGACCCACAGCTCCATCGGGGATGGGACAAATGATGGGCCACTTTTCCAGAGGGGAAGCAGGAGCCTCCCTCAGAAGCCGAGGGAGAATCCAGGAGAGAGGGCTCAGCAGCTAGGGTTTTTAATAGAATCCGTTTCATTCTTGCAACCCCTCCCGCCTGAATTCCTGGCGTTTGCTCCAGGGTTTGGCCAGAGTGAGTGAAGAGGGGGAAAGAAAGCTGAGGTAAGGCTGTTTCCTCATCCTCAGAGCTTCTGTTTGTCGGGTGGGGGGGGGGGGGGGGGGGGGGGGGGGGGGGGGGGGGGGGGGATGGAGAGAGAGAGGAGGGAGCACAGAGCGGGAGAGGGAGGAAGGGAGGGAGGCAGGGAGGGCCGCAGGGAGGGATGCCGGCACAGGGTCCAACCTCTGGGATCTTGAGCTCTGGGGGGCATGGTGGATGATGAGTGGAACAAGGACCGTGCAGTTTGGAAGATGGTTTGCAATGTATCTATCTACACAGCGAGACACGCAGGGGTGTTAGTGTGGCGACGTTCAGTGCGGCGTGGTTGGGAATAATGAAACTCTGGACACGCTTACCTGTTCAATAACAAGGCAACAGTTTAAACCTGTGGTTTTCCTTCCCGTGGAAGGCTATGCAGACATTAAAACATAAGTCATTAAATGTGGCTCTCTGCCTGTTGACATTAGAATGTCTTCGTGATGTATTATTAAATTAAAAAGCATGTTATGAAACATCTTTAGCGTGAGCTTAGATTATAAAAAGAAAAGTATCATTATGCATATCTGTGAAAGTCAAAATCCTGGATTGATGTAACTAAAATGCTGGCTGTGATTTCTCCCCTAAGTGGCAGAATTTGAATGCACTCCACGTTCTTTTTAGGCTGTTTCTTTCTGTATGATTGCTGGACATTTGAAAAGAATGAATGTAACCATTTTAGGAGTCAGAAAATCATGAAGAACATTGTTACTTTGAACATAGAATCCACTTTGTGCATTGCCTCGGTGAGGTTAAGTTTTCTGTGGAACGAGTAACTCTACCTTAGCAAATAGGACTCTTTCCTGAGGGCTTGTCTCCCCTTCCGCACCATGAGGGTGAGCTCATGGAGTGGTTTTCTCTAAATCAGGGGTCCTCCAGCCTTGCCAGCCTGCGGAGGCTGTGAGAATGCAGCTCGCTGGGCCGTCCAGGTCCCGGGTTTCTGACGCCATCTGGGGGACGGGTGGCGCCCAAGAACTCGCATTTCTAACAAGCTCCCAGGTGGGGCTGACCCCACTGATCCTGAGCCACACATCCTACTCTGAGAACCAACAGTCAAATGAAGGAAAATGGTGCTTCAGAGTCAGAAGTCACCATTTCCTTCCCAACTTTCCAAATTTTCTGGAATAAGTGCTCCTTTAAAAATACCGCATCCAAAAATTCCTGAAATTTTATGAGACCATTTTTTTCCTTAAACTATGCAACACATCTGTATGAAGCAATATTCTAAACACAGTAGACTCCAAATGCCTGTAAATTGGATTTCGGGTAAAACTCTCCCCCGTGTGTCCGGTCCACACCGACATTTTGCACGCAGCACAGTGACAGCCCCTCTTCGCCTTGTGTGGTAGTTCTGCACTTCTGCCTGTTTGCTAAACTCCGGGCCGAGGCCACTGCCCAGGAAGTCGCACTATTGCTGTCATTATGTGTCCAAGCGTCTCGGTAACCCCGGGGGTGCACGCCCTCGTGTGGAGTTTCTCTGCACTCCATTTGCCTTTCTCTGGCAGCCGCTGAGTTGTGGGGTGCTTGAGCGCCTGTTTCCCTCGACCTGCCTCCCGAGGTTCACGAATCACCTGTCCAGTCAGTGGGGGGTGCTCTGCTCAGATCCCTTGGGCCCTTTCTTACCATGTCTGTGTGCCCCCCACCCCCAGACCCTTCTTAAAGGACAGTCCTCAGGGGATGGCAGCTCAGCCCCAGCCCCCACGGGGTCCAGCTCTGCTCCCGTGGGAATGACCCTGAGGTGTGATTTATGCTCCAAGGTCCCTCCGCCAGATGAGTCTGCAGCTGGCTACGTGGGGCTTTGACTCGAGACGCAGCCTTTGCAGGGCCCCTGTTGTGCCTTCCTCACTTCCGGTCAGGCCTGGGAGCTCTGGGGAGCTCTGTGGGATGGCGCATCCTGAGTCAGGGGACAGTCATTGGACCTGCCTAAATATGCGCAATCTACCCAAGGTGATTATCAACAACAACATGTACTGGTGGGCACTCTGCTGACCAGAGGACATGGAGGGACATAAGGCACAGGACATAAGGCACAACTGATGTTTTGGAAGGAATCACATCTTGTTTGGGAGAGGTAAAGCTTGTAGTTTAATGTTTAAAAATACACTGGGGCAGGGTATTATTCAATTCGTGTTAGCCCACGTGTAGGGTACAGGGAGGCAGTCTGGCTTCCTCACCCAGGTGTCTGGGTTATTAAGGGAAGCGGTGTTCTCATAGCCTTGAGTCTGGGCCTGATAAACTGTTCCCACAGCAGGAAGTGGGTGTGCATGCGCAGTAGGAAGCTCTGTTGCTTCTGTTGGTACCCTGCCGGCTTTGTTTGCCTCTCCTACTTAAGCAGGTAGGGACTCCAGGCTGGGCACCACAACATGTGCCATGCTGGGGAGCAAGGGCCACACTGCATGCCACCCAGAGGGGACAGGTGACATGCAGAGACTTGCAGAGACATGCAGCTTGCATGCATGCATGGCTCGCCCACCCGTGAATAAAGGCACGTCAAGCATCCCTATGGCCCTGCACATTTTCTTCCACCTCCCTGAATCCAGAGTGGACCTGCCCAGCCTTGACAGGTGCAACACACCACGTTTTTGTCTTCAGGTTGCTCTCTGCATTCCTCCCCTCCCCACCTGGGGCTACCGGGGCAGTCACACAGTCCTAAGTGTGCCACGCAGTCTAAGTGGTTCTGTGTGGGATGCAGGAGTCATAGGAACACCCACCAGGATGAAGAAGGAGATGTCTCAGAGGGGACACGTGTGACCGTACAACGGAGGCCAGACGGCACCTTCCTGGGGACTCTGAACCCTCTAAGCTCCCTAAGTGTAGAGGCCCCCACAGGGCAAGGGGAGGGAGAGCCCGAGGGTGCTGAGCTTGCCCTTCTCCTCGCCCCGGCAGCATGGAGAGGAAGCCAGCCGAGGTACAGAAAACAAAGCTGAGAGCCGTGGCCACCACTCACCCAGGGACAAGGGCCACATTGGCGGTGTGGTGTGGGATACAGTTCCACACTATTTCACATGCGTGGGAAACTTTTATGGGGTCAGACACGTTCTGTCACACAAGTGTCTTCTTGTACCAAGTGTCTAATATCTTAGACCTTCAGGGAAGTAAAATAGTTGGTTAAACCAATAAATAAGAAAAGCCCTGTGCAAAATCACACCCTCCTTTTATGCTCTGCTTTGACTTGCTTTACTTTTAAGTTTTCCTGAGGCCACGTAATCCCCGGTTCAAGGCTGGTTAGAACTGAGCCCAAGCGTTTTCACAAAGCCGAGGGAGGGCAGCCTTCTAAAAACAAAACATGTCAGACTGAGGCCGTTCCTGTGACTTTCATCGACACTCTCCTGGCCCAAACTCTGTCTCTGTGCCTCACCTAACTGCAGGGAATCTGAGAGACACGAGGGTTCACACACATTCGGGTGTCTGTGCCCTGCTGCTGCTGCTGTAACAAACTGTCACAAGTGTACGGCTTGACACAACACACATTCATTGTCTTGGGAGTCTAGAGGTCTGGGAGAGAGATTAGAGGTATACCACCAGGCAGGGACTTCAAAACAATAGGTGGTCAAGAACGGGTTGAATGATTCCCTTCCATGAAGGGCATAATCAGTTAGTTCTGCAGCCTAGAGAGCATTCGTCAGGAAGGTTGCTTTGGAAAGACAGACTCCAGTTACCAGCCCTGCCTCCCAGAGGTGGGAGCATAGGGGTGACCCCCTCTTTATCTCAGGTCAATGGCAGCTTAACAGCGCCCTTCAGAATGAGAGGGTGAGCTGCTGACACACAGTTAAGAATGTAAAGAGCAGGCTTTTGTTCTCAGCCCAAGGCAGCTGGGCAGAGAGTGGGCCTGGACAAGCTGCAGACAGTCATGAATTCAGAGATGGCAGGTAGGGAGGGTGGGAGGCAGGTCATGAGTGTTTCTCATGGGGTCAGATGTGGACCACAGGGGAGAGAGAGCTGGCCACTCAAAATCCCACCATAGAGGGCTGCCCACAGGGGCCATGGGCGATCAGCCCTCTGGAGAAAACAATGTTGACAGCAGCATGTACTGCGGGGGGACACCCAAAAAACTGGAATTATCTTCTGCAGGGCAGTCCCCTTGGAGTATGTGCTTCCCCCACCAGGTGAGTGTTCTAGGATCCCATCTGAATCAATGTACCAGCTAGTGTTGTTATGAGTGGCTGCATTTGGCTTCAGTGAATTTTTTTGAAGACTCTTTCAACACGTTTGCCCATTTCATGATGGGTGATTTATGAACACACCTGCCCATACTGCGCTGAGTGTTCAACAGTTTTTGACCAAAAATGGCAGGACCCTGGGCCCCACCCTCCCTATTCACCTGATCTGTCCTCAAGAGGCTTTTTTTCCCCCCAGAAGAAAAAAGTCCTTAAAGGGAAACCTTTTGCTGATGTGGAAAAGGTGAAACAAAAAATGGCAGATGCACTAAAAGGCATCCAAATCAATGAGTTCAGAAACTGTTCTGAACAGTGGAAAAAAGTCTCAACAGGTGTATTGAATGGAGAGGACTTTGAAGGTGACCGGGGTTTCAACATGTAAGAATAAATACCGGATTTATGAATAAATTCTGGATTTTTCGTGTGCCCCCTCATAAAGTGCTGCTGATGGGTCCCCCGGGGCGCCTGTGAAGAACCTGCAAAAGCACTCACGACGGAGATGCCACCCAACAAGATCCCCGGCCGGGCACGAACTCACCTGCACCCTGCTTACTGCCTCTCACATTGGGACCTGGATGGGTCTGCATTCTCCAGCAAGCTGAGGGCTGCAAGAACCTAGGGAAGAAAATCAGGATAAGAAGCCTGAACATCAGCAGGTGACCAGGCCCAGCAGGCTCTAGTCGAAGGGCTGCGAGAAAATTTGATTTAAATCAAGTTTGAAGTTTTTATTGTACAGGATTAGACAGGTCTAGTCATTGAATCGACAAGGTGTTTATGATTCAAAGCGACCATAGGGTTTGTTTATTACCTCTGTGTTCATGGAGGCCATGCGGATGCCAGAGTTCAATCCCTGGAGCGGAGGAGGGAATTTGCTCACTGTGTGTACTTTAAAGGAATGGGGTTGGCGGGGGGAAGACAAAAACGAGGACGTTTTCATAATATGACACCTTACGAGGCTTTAAGTTTTTACATGGCCATTATTACACTTTACAGACTGTTCTGGAACTTCCTTTTTTCCACTTACCACTGGTTATGGGATTGGGATCGGCCCGGGTCAGTGCAACTTCGCCGCCTTGACTTTAAGGGCCGCCTGCAATCCCGTGGTCTGGGTGCGCACGCAGCACCGTCTTTAACGGGCCCCTACTGACAGGCGTTTCTGGCACTTCTGTTATTTACCATCAAGAATAATATTGACTTGGGGAGGGGAGAGGGTGGGGCTGGGTGGAGGTGGGGAAAGGAGAAAAAGCGGGAACCATTGTACTACCATGTGGACAATGAGAATAAATAAAGAAAATAATATTGCAAAAACATTGCTCCCCACCTGTGTGATGGAGATGAGTGGGCTCTGGGTGCATTCCCTGATGATAGCACCTCTATTCTCCTTGGGGGGAAATGGAGATGTAGCAGGAAAACATCTCAAAGTTTTGACTTCTGTTGTTTTTTAAAAAACAAACGCTGTGGGGCGCTGCTTGCTCCGTGTGGCCTCTCGCCCTCTAGTGGGGGAAAGGGAGTCATGTGACCCAACTAAGCCAATCAGATGCTCCCTCCTGGACTCTGCCTTTTGGACAGAACGACGAAAAAAAGGGAAAGGGGAAGACGTGCTCTGTCTCGAAAAGGGCGTCTTCAAGAAGCGGCCAAATGTTTCTGCCCGCGGGCTCACCTTCGCAGGCCCTCGTGAGTCAGTCTTTTCTCCATCCAGGGGTCTAGCCCTGCTTTTGTTTGTTTTTTGCTTATTCTAGCCTGAGCGTGCCTCTGATGTCAAGAATATAAAGAATATGTGAATTTAATATTTTGGCAAAGACCTCTAGTTGCCCTTCCATCTGGACTGGCAGTTTAAACTTCTGCCAACAAGTGGAAGCTTTTGGGCTTCGTTTTATATCTATTTCCTTTAAACAGTTCTGTGGCATGGATGAGGCTTCTTTTGATTATTTAATTTCCTAGTAATTCTGTCTACTTCTAAATAACTGAAATGTCATTTCCCACAGCGGGTTTGGCCAATAAATCACTCATTTGTTATCGTTCGAATGTAACTGGTTTGCATTCATTTGCCAGAGGTAGTTGATGGACAGGCTCAGTGTCAAAGTCATTTTATTTATAAGTGGAGGGTCTCATAAGGCCATGAGCCACGCAGTTGGACTCCCAGCGTTCCAAAACGGACTCTTCTCACATGACCACCTTAGCAGCTGTGAATAATGAGGTAATCGTGAGACAGCAGCAGCAGAACTGCGAAGTGTGCTACCAAAAGTTCCTTTTAAACATTATGTTTGCCAGTGACTTTAGTCTTACTTGAAACATACGTTAGAAAAACCAGCTGTAGCAGTAGAACAATGGAATCTGAACTGAAGGCATATGAGGAAGCCCCGGTTTCTCTACCAGGCACATACGAGCATGAGAAGGAATCAAATCGGGTGTTCTGCCCCGTGTGAAGAAAAATGGCCAGGTGACTTATGAACAACGGGGACCGTAAATGAAGATGGACGACAGTGAGCTCTCCATCACCAAAAACTGCGTGTCCCAGGGAGAGTGCGGGGACATGCAGTCACGCTCACCCCCAAGTCTGGACACCCTTCCTGCAGTGTGGATACAGGAAATAATGCACATTTTTGACCTTCACCTCCTCTGCTCACTCCGCAGACCTTTGTTGAAATTTAAAGTGTGGAGATTGTCCGGAGGAGAGAGGAGGGTAATGCTGGAACGGGGTTTCCCAGAGGTTTTCTGTAAGAGCAGGAATGCTATTTGAAACATTCCACAGCCGGTGGTGTCCTGTAAATCAGTATGTAACGCAGAATTGAACTCATCATCCCCATGTGCTTTGTAGGACCTTAGACAGGAAGCTTACTTACGTAAATAAAGTTGTGTTGTTTTGTTACTAAGATACGGGGGGAAAAGATTGCCTTTTGTGTGCCAAGCAGAGCAACTGACAGGCGGAGAAATTGCCAGGCGCCTGAAATAGAGAAAGGCTGGTTGCCAGATTCCCCAGTGTACGGTGGGCTGAGGAGTGGGCATCGCATGCTTCTCACGTTTCACCGTTCAGAAGGGTGTTTGCCGTACGCAGGATTTTTACAGATACTATTATTCATCAGTTTACGCGATCTCCCTTGTGTTTTGAGTTTCTTATTATTTTTTAACATGAGGGGATGATGAATTTTGTCTAATACTTTTCTGAGTCATTTAAGAAGACCATATGGCTTTTCTCCCCTCACCTATTAATGTGACAAATTACACTTATTCTAATGGTAAACCTCCCCTGAATTCCTGGGAAGGGGCAAACTTGGACAAGATACATTTTCTGTTTTATGCTGGGCTAGATTCAGTTTGTCACTGTTGTTTAGGGATTTTGTATCGGCGTTTCCTAGTTAGAGTGTGAGTTTCTTTCATCAGATCATTTTTGTCTAGTTTTGGCATGCAGGCTGTGTTAGCCTCATGGAATGCTACCAGGGGAATAATCCTGCATTTTCCATCTTTTAGGAAGTTGGAACAATTTTTTGGAAGTTATGTAGAATTTGCTCATAAAATTGACTGGGCTTGCTATTTTCTTTAGGGGAGGATTTTTAACTACTGATTTAATTCTAGGCATTCTTTTTCTTCTTGAGTCAAGTTTAGTACATTATGATTTTCCAAGCATTAGTTTATTTCATGTAAGTTCTCAAATTTATTAACATAATATTTATGAGCAGATCAAGTAATTATTTTGACCAGATAATACAATTATACTTCATAATATATTCTTTTCCTTTTAATATCTGCCGTTTGTGTGGTGGTATCTGTCCTCTATTCCTATTATTTTTAAATTGGTGCCTTTTTCCCTTTTTTTGGGATAAATCTTGCTAAAGATTTGGTTACTATATTAGTCTTTTTTAAAACCAATTTTTACAAACCTTTTCTCTTGGTTGTAACTTTGTGTTCCTTTTCTTTATAATCTCCATTGATGTGTGTTCCTGTCTTTATAATCTCCGTCCTTTTTCTTCAATGGGTTTATTCTCTTGTTCTTCTAACTGCTAATGGATATTCAGTTTATTTTCAGCATTATGATTTCAAATACAAATGTTTAAGCTATATGTTTTTCTCAGGTATTTAAATAGGTAATGGTATATATTTTTCATCTTTGCAGCATCCTACAAGCTTTGATTTGTAAGAGATTTATTTATTCTTGTTCAGTCCTGAACATTTAAAAATTTCTATTATGATTTTGTCAATCTTTGGTTTCAAAAAATATATCTTAAAATTATATTTTTGATTTCGATTTCTAATTTCATTGCACTATGATAAGAGACATAACTATATGGCATCTTTGTTTTTTGGAAATTTGACATGGCTTTCTTATGACTTAATTCGTGGCTAATCTCCGTACATGTTCTGTGTGTGCTCAAGAATAATGTGTGTTCTATATATGGTCATTAAATCATCCTTGATGATTGTGTGGTTTAAGTCTCTACAGCTTTACTACCTTGTCTGGTTTATCTACCTGTAATTGAGGAAAATATTGAAACATCTCCTTCTATTGGTTTAAAAGCTATACAGTCTATATTTCCAGTTGTTATTCTTAAAAGTTTTGCCATACTTAATTTAAAAATTCTAATTTAATTCCCCAACCTCTTTCCTGAACAATAAAAATTCATTTGAACAATCCTAACAATGGTTAAGATTTCATTCTTTTGTGATGAATATTTTAGTTGTCTTCTCCTTTAACTCCAGCTGGTGTTTCTTTAGATTTACCTACCCATATTTTTCAGACTGTAAGACACACTTTCCCCCCCCAAATTTGGGAGGAATAATGGTTGTTAATGCTGCTGTTGAGTTCTATTTACATTTACATTGGTGAAATATTATGTATGTTATTAAATATTTTACCACATTTTTTGCTTCAAAATTTTTCCCCCTATTTTCCTCCTCTAAAACCTAGGTGCATCTTATGGTCTGAAAAATATGGTACATATTTCCAAATTCCTTTGTTTACTGTTCCCCTTTGGATCTCAGGCCTTATTCTAAGTCACTGTTTTCTTCCTGAAGTTCCTGGGCTGAAGATCTGTAGCTGGTAAGGAGTCCCAAATTTTATCCAAAAATGCATTTATTTTACTTAACTCTTGGAAGATAATATTTCTGAGCACACAATTTAGATTGGCAGTTGTTTTCTCTCGAAGTCTGGAAATACGGTTCCCCCATCATCATCCTCCTGTTGTTGAGAAGACTACCGACTAACTCAGTCCTTTCATAGGTCTTCTTGCATCTGCTTCCGGCTGCTTTTCATCACCTGTTCACATTCTGTGTTCTCAGAGTCACTGCAGTGTACTCAGGTGTGGACTTCCTGGTATTTATCCACCTCGGTGTTCGTTGTGCTTCTTACATCAGCAGATTTGGGTATCTCACCCATTCTCAGCCATTATTTCTGTGAGCATTGTTTCTTATTTAGTCTGTCTATTGTTTTCTTCTGGGGCTATTTTTTTCATATCTTTTTCTTTCTTTATATTTTCCATCTCCCTTTTCTCTGTGCTGCAATCCTGGCAACTTCTTCTGACAAGCCTCCTGACTAGTCTTCCTGCTCTCTAATTTTCTCTTCTGCCATGTCTAATCTACAATTCAGTCTCTAGTCCACTTTCATTACCGATGGCGATATTTTCCCCTTTTATATTATGTTGGCTAGTGTTCACACCATTCTTTTTTTTTTTTTTAATCAGTGGGCTTTTTTTTTTTAAAGATTTTATTTATTTATTTTTAGAGAGGGAAGGGAGAGGGAGAGAGAGAGAGAGAAACATCAATGTGTGGTTGCTGGGGGACATGACCTGCAACCTAGGCATGTGCCCTGACTGGGAATCGAACCTGCGATGCCTGGTTCGCAGCCCGCGCTCAATCCACTGAGCTACGCCAGCCAGGGCCACACCATTCTTTATTCTTTATTCTATTTATTTCTCTAAACATATCACATATAATCATTTTATATTTTGAATCCAATAATCCTAATATCTAAAGCACCTAGGATCCCAAGTCTTGTCTCTGCTGACCCTTCTTATGGTGTTGGTTTCTTTGGGGGTTTACGAGTCCATGTTCGGTTGATACTAAACTATGGAAATTCCGAGGGCCAAACCTGGGGATTTTTCATCTGGAGAGGTTTTGTTTGTTCTGCCAAGGATAGAAGATGTCTGTGACTTAGCTCACTGAGGACTCCAGGTTTATTTAGGGAGGGTTGGAGGTGCTCAGATTCAGTCTCCGCCATGTGGGGAGCCAAAAGGTGAGTGATGGGCCCATTAAAAGCCACTTTGGCATCACACATACACCACATTCTGTTAGTTCTGCCTCACAGTACCCTCTCTATGAAGCCACGTCTCTGCTGAAGCCCCTGCTCCGGGACCTTCCGCCTCTTGTCCAGCTTATTTCGATAGCCTAACCGCCCCTCTGCCTCCATTTCAGGCCTGTCCAAGCAGTCCCGCAGCCAGCTCTCTCATTACTCTTCCTAGAGCACAATTCAGACTTTCAGCGTGTAACCCCCTTAGGTTTGTGTCACTTGTCACCTTTCTGAAAGTACTGCTGCTAGATTACCTAACTTGCACCTCTAACTTGGCACTAGTAACTTGTGAAAAACAGCTAATCAGCATTCCTTTTCAGTGGCTTCCTCGTGCCTTCAGAGCAAATGCGGACTCCCCAGCACTGTCTTTACATCCACCTAGCCCTAGCGCCACCCTGCCTTTAAAACAGCGCCCCCTGCTGACTCCTTTCATGCATCCAACAGTCCAGCCAACTGCAATGTCGCAGACCTCCCCTTTTCCTTCCTCTCGTTGGTCCCTCTGAGGCGCATGTCCTGCCAACAGGGGCGTTACCTTTCCTTCAGGCTGGGTTCAAATGCACACTCTTTGAAGATACCTTTCATTTGCTTCCTCAGCTGAACATGCTCTCCTGTGCATGAAGCACACACACACAGGCATGCAGATGCAGACACACACACACACACACACACACACACACACACACATCCTTCTCTGAGGAGCTAATTGCTTTGTAGTTTGTCTCAGGGTTCTTTTTCCTCTTCTCTGATGCTCTCAAACTGCTTTTGAAAGTCAGATTCCATTTCACCTTTGTAGCCAGTCCCCTGGCTTATTCATGCCAACCCCACCTTTAATAATTCTTCTCTGCAAAGGAGACATGTATTTATAGGCTCCTTTATCTGCTAAAGGGGGGAGGATGGGGGAGGCCTCCCTGAGAAGACTGTCTGCTGTGGGCCCGACTGCAGACCCCTGGGGCCCCGAGGGCACCCTACGTGGACAGTGGGACTGGATGTGGGTACATCCAGTGGACGATCTGAGGGGACTTCATGCTTAAGAGCTAAAAGGCTAAACGGGCTTTCTATTAATTTGTATTTTCCATTGAAAAGAGGAAAAAGAGGCAGAGATACAGTGGTGAACTTATGGTTCCCTCTGGAACGGATGAGAGACCATGCGTCTGGCCTCACCAGGGCATCAGAGCACAGGCAGGAGGCCAGCGGTACGGGGTGGGTGCCCTCCGCTCTGCTGATGGGCCCTGCTTCCTGAGAAGATTCTGCTTCCTCGCCGACAGGCCTGGCGGTCTCTCCTCTTGGACAAACTCTAACAGTCACCTGATTTGGTGGCTCAGCAGTTTCAAGTTTTCCCTGTGATATTTGAAACTTTGCATATTTTCTTTCTCGCCAACAGTTATAGCAAGATATTTTGCTTTTAAAAAATACATTCCAATGACTTTTTCATGTTAGGCTCTACAAACCAAGCTAACAGTTGCTTAAAGAGAATGCTGTATCCAGCCTGACTAATTAGCCTTGTTGCGGAGATTGCTAACTATTGCAATACCCAAACTGACCATGTTTTTTTTTTTTTAATTGTCACTTGAGGACATACTTGTTGATTTTAGAAAGAGGGAGAGGGAGGGAGAGGGAGAGAAACATTGATGTGAGAGAGAAACATTGGTCGGTTGCCTCCCATAAGCACCCCAACCAGGGATGAACCCACAACCTAGGCATGTGCCCTGACTTGGAATTGAACCCACAACCTTCTGATGTGTGGAACATTGCTCCAACCAACTGAACCACCCAGCAAGGGCAACAGTGCTTTTTCTAAACTCAGGAAAACCTAAATGCAAATAAAAAGATCTTAGTCCAAAATGCCTCCCTGCCAATATGTCTTTGCTGCTAATTCTGCACTGGAGAATGATTCTTCCACTAGCCTGTAATGCAAAGAGCCACTGAGTCTGCCATCAGAATGTCAGAGTCTGCCTCCCAGCTCTGCCATGTCCTCACTCCACAAATGTGGGCTGGGCACTTCATAAATGTGGGCTGGGCACATAACCTCTAGTAGAGTAGCGGAAGCCTTATCAGTCACATCTCAGCGGGAAGGAGGTGATGAGATCGTCCTTTGAAGGAATGTTTGATGGGTGGGGGAGGCAGAATGCCAAAGGGCTCAGTGCCCGGGGGAGTGGTATGAGAGGGTACACCACCCGGGAGGAAAGGGGCTGGAGGTAACCACCAACAAACTCTCTTCTTTATCGCCTGCTGCAGGGCTGGTGCTGGTAAGCAGCACGTTGCCACAACCAGGGTCCTGCTCGGTGCCAGGATTTCACTGGACCTTTCTGTGGCTTGCCTGGGGGCAGCCCACTGAGCTGCCGATGGCAACGCTGTCAGTGCGCATGGTCAGAGGCCTGTGTGGCTGGTGTGGCCCACTCCATACATAGCAGCTCTGTGCCTGGTGCCTCTGGGGTACCTACCCACTGACGGCGGAGCTCTGCTCTGCACAGAAGGGTGGGCGGTCAGGCAAATGTGGCTGGAAGGCAGCCAG
Organism: Tonatia bakeri; assembly: GCA_004024845.1. Taxonomy (NCBI): domain Eukaryota; kingdom Metazoa; phylum Chordata; class Mammalia; order Chiroptera; family Phyllostomidae; genus Tonatia; species Tonatia bakeri. The sequence continues at coordinate 194,869 of PVIA01000110.1, forward strand.
ACACGTGTTTTTCTAGCATAATGCCTGGGCCAACTCCTAAATCTGCCAACTGCAACTTGAAGGCTGTACATTTTGAGATCTTGTCCCACCCTGATTTATTGATGCCTCCTCCCTAAATGGGGCCCTTCAGTGCCGCAGCATTAGAATGAATGCACGCCAAAATATGCCTACAGAAGTACACACACAGTTAAAAACCTTCCAGGGATAAAGAAAATAAGAGCAGAGAGAGGCAACGTTTAGAACAGCTCCCATATTAAGCTTCCTGGCCTATCATGGCACTCTAGATTGTAACCGGGGAAGGGGTTGTTTCTCTCTCACCTTGACTGTGAGCTCTTTGAGGCAAGAGCTGCCTGAGTTTCCATTACATTTGCATCCCCAGATCCTAACACGTCCCCTGACACAGAAACAGGTGTTCTCAAAGGTCAGGTAAAGGAATAGACAGATGAATGATTTCTCTCACTGTAGCTCAAGCCCTGTGCCCACGGACACGTGGCAGATGACAGAACCGGACTGTCTAGCCACTTCTGTTGCAGCACACCTGTCTCATGGCCTAGGCTGTGGGATGGAAAGCCAGGACGCAGGTCTGTGGGCTCTTACATCATGGCAATAGAAACACTCTCAGTTCAAGCCCCAAACAATTCAGAGGCTGGGTTGTGTATCTGACATCTTAATCCTTTAGGTTTCACTGCTTCCCAGTGTATTTGTATAAAAGAACTCACCTTGGCACTGTCTGCAGTGAAACAAGTCAGAACTTCTGTTCTGAAGGAGAGTGTTTCAGGCGATGATGGATTTATGGCTTTTTTTTTTTTAGGAGCACCATTGCTTTCCCACACCTTCCAAGCCCTGAGCAGATGGATGATGTGACACTGAGGTCTTGTGTAACTGTTTGCTGGGCAGGATCGCTCACCACTGGGATGATAAGGAGGTGCCTCTAAGAGATCTGTCCTGGCCACTGGGCCATGTGAAACAGCCTGCATGGACCCTGGTACTTTCATTCAAAATCTGAGGTGCCACCGTGCCATGGAAATGAACGTGTACTTGGAGTCAGGTGGTTTGCCATGGACGCACACCCTCAGCAGTCCCTACTGTGGGGTGGACAAGCCACACCGCATCTCAGAGCCTCACTCTATTCTCTGTAAAATCAGATTATCGCCTGTAAGCGTGTTGTGGGAACCAGGACAAAATAGGTACTGCTCAAGAAAAGTTTGGTAAACATTATTTTATTGCTGCCGAGAAGCAATCTCTTTTTTTGTCCCATGTCAAGGTGAAGTCTACATGCCTACCTCTCTTTTCTTTTTCTTTTCCTTTTCCTCTCTGTTTATGGAACCCTAGAGATGGTTGCTCCAGACCTGTCCTGTCTGAATCAATGATTTCCCTAGGCACTCCACGCTCAGTGGCTACTCCTCCTCTTTCATCCACTTCTAGCAGTCTGTTAAAAGTTGTATGCACATCACCACTGTGTGTGAGTCTCGTATCATGCCCTGCTGCCATCGTGGCACATAGATATATTCAAATGCGGTGCTTAGAAAGCAATTAAAGAGCCACAAGAGCCATCGGGAGCCAGAACAAGATTTGACGTCAGATGTTGGCATGAGACGTTCACTTTCAAAACTGGGAGAGTTTCTCCTGGATGGTCATTTGCACTTGGTTTTCATCTGTCCACATGACACAGGAGAGTGGCGTTCACACTGACCCTGCCATACAGAAGTGGCCTGCAACTCGGACACAGAGTGCTGCACTCTCCGAGCGTGTGCTGTTTCAACAGAACGAGAAGCAGAGACACTGTGTGTGAGCCCAGACTGGCAGGTAAAGCTGGAGGTGATCCGCGGAAACAGCCTGCAGGCAGGTCAGTGAAGGACCACAGTGAAATAGCCGATGACACCCACTCAGTTTGGTTTGCATAAACAAAATAGAAGTGACAGCCAGGAGCTGAAGAAACTATGTGGAGACTTCTGGCCAAGACGGAGGCATAGGTTGATACACTGTGCCTCCTTGCACAGCCAAAAGAAGGAAGACAACAAATTTCAAAACAAAAATCAACCAGAACTGCCAGAAAATTGAACTGTATAGAAGTCTGACAATCAAGGAGTTAAAGAAGAAACACTCACCCAGACCGGTAGGAGGGGCAGAGCCGGTCAGCCGGGCGGAGAGGACTCATGCCAGGGCAGCAGCTGGAAGACAGGGCGATCCCACATTCATACGTGGATAAACGGGGAGGAACAACATGCGAGTGAGACAGACCGCACAACCCAGGGCCCCAGTGCAGGGAAATAAAGCCTCAGGCCTCTGACTGAAAACACCTGTGGGGTTGAGGCAGCAGAAGAAGCTCCCAGCCTCACAGGAGAGATCACTGGAGAGACCCACAGGGTCCTGTAACATACACAAACCTGCCCACCCATGAATCAACACCAGAAAGGCCCAGTTTGCTTGTGGGTAATGGGGAAAGTGACTGAAAGCCGCCCAAGAGTGGAGCAAGTGCCATTATTCCCTCTCCGATCCCTCCGCCACCTATAGTGTCACAACACAGAGATGTGGGCTGCCCTGCCCTGGTGAACCCCTAAGGCTCCACCCTCACTATGTAACAGGTACGGTGAAACCAAAAAAAAAAAAAAAAAAAAAGGCCCAAATGAAAGAACAAATCAAAGCTCCAGAAATAATACAACTAAGTGATGAAGAGATGGCTAACCTATCTAGTGCACAGTTCAAAACACTGGTGATCAGGATGCTCACAGAATTGGTTGAATATGGTTGCAAATTAGATGAAAAAATGAAGGCTATGCTACGTGAAATAAAGGAAAATGTACAGGGAACCAACAGTGATGGGAAGGAAAATGGAACTCAAATCAATGGTTTGGAGCAGAAAGAAGAAAGAAACATTCAACCAGAACAGAATGAAGAAGCAAGAATTCAAAAAAATGAGGAGAGGCTTAGGAATCTCCAGGACATCTTTAAACATTCCAATATCTGAATCATAGGGATACCAGAAGGAGAAGAGGAAGAGCAACAAGTGGAAAAGTTATTTGAACAAATAATAAAGGAGATCTTTCCCATTCTGGCAAAGGAAATAGACTTCCAGAAGTCTGGGAAGCTCAGAGAGTCCCAAAGAAGTTGGACCCAAGGAGGAACACACCAAGGCACATCATCATTACATTACCGAAGATTAAAATGAAGGAGAGAATCCTAGAAGCAGCAAGAGATAAGGAAACAGTTACCTACAAAGGAGTTCCCATCAGACTGTCAGCTGATTTCTCAAGAGACCTTATAGGCAAGAAGGGGCTGGAAAGAAGTATTCCAAGTCCTGAAAGGCAAGGACCTACACCCAAGATTACTCTATCCAACAAAGCTATCATTTAGAATGGAAGGGCAGATAAAGTCCTTCCCAGATAAGGTCAAGTTAAAGGAGTTCATCATCACCAGACCTTTATTATATGAAATGTTAGACTTATCTAAGAAAAAGAAGATAAAAAACATGTACAGTGTAATGATAACAAACTCACAATTATTAACAATCACACCTAAAAAAAAAAACCAGAACAAAAACAAACTAAGCAAACAACTAGAACAGGAACAGAACCACAGAAATGGAGATCACATGGAGGGTTATCAGTAGGGAAGTGGGAGGGGGAGAAAGGGGGAACAGGTACAAGGAATAAGTAGCATAAATGGTAGGTAGAAAATAGACAGGGGGAGGTTAAGAATAGTATAGGAAATGGAGAAGCCAAAGAACTTATCTGTATGACCCATGGACATGAACTAAAGGGGAGAAATGTGGGTGGGAAGGCGTGTGCAGGGCAGAGGGGAATAAAGGGGCAGAAATGGGACAACTGTAATAGCTTAATAAAATATATTAAATTTTTTAAAAAACTGGAAATAGTAATGTCTATGAGGACAATGATGACAATAGAGTGGACTAAAAATTGACGAGAAGAAAGAAAACTTCAGAAGCCTTACGTTTGTGAGACAGTCGTGTTCACAACAGATGACTGTGACTTTTAGGTCATATTCTTTTGAACTTGCTTTTAGGACTTTTTAAATTGAATTTGATTATAGTCAAATTTGTAATCAGACCAGAATCTGGGCTTGTAAATATTACTGATGTCAATTCTTATCTAATGTCATTGATGGCTCTGGTCTAGACATCAAAACTAGAGCTGGAGGTAATTAATTCTGCCTCTTACATCACCCTGCAATGCCCGTGTGAGAACGTTGCTCTAATCTGTAACCTGCTGGGGGGGAGGCGAGTGCACACGCACTTCACGAGGAAGGAACAAAACGCCCCTGGAGCCCTCATTGTGAGCTTCTGCAGATCGTGTCCTGTGCTAACTTTATTAAAACAACATCGAAGAGTGAACCCCTGATGGAGAGTGAATGACCAGGGTAGGAATGGCATGACTCTGTATATTACCAATTCTCTTTCTCTTCCCCCCGGCACCCAGTTAGTCCGAAAACCATCTACTGGCACCTTCAAGCTCGGCCCAGGGTCTCACTAGCCCTCACTCCCGCCATGGCCATCCTTCGGGCCCAGGAGCCCTCTGCACTCAGTTGGATGGTAAGAGCCTGCTCACTGGTCTCCACTCCCCCAGCTCAGCATGCAAATGCTGTCCTGTCTCTCCTCTGACCCGAATGCTCCCGTGCCTCCCACACCCTCTCGAGGAAAAGCCTGAATCCTTCCAGTGGCCTGGGAGGCCCTAACCACCCCTTCCCTCAGCTGCCTTAACTTACCTCCTGCCAAGTTTTAATCACTGGTGCTTTTAGTCAGCTCCCCCATGTCTAGAGCAGTGTCGGGGACACACTAGATCCACAGTAAGCATCTGCTGAATGAGCACGTGAGTAGCAATGAACCTGGAAGTGCTTCCTGGAAGTCACCTGTGCGTGGTACAGTGATGGTCTCTTTGGGAGGCAGATTGGAAGTACAGGTAGAGCTTGATCCTTGTCTTCAGGACGGGAGAGTGTACTGGTCAGTACTCACTGGTTACATGGGACAGAAAGCGCCCCTCCCACCCCCACCTCGGAGTCAAATGGAACTTTCATCTCTGAGAACCGATCTGCAGGAAGCTCAAGGCTGGAGCTGGACACACACCTGCTCGACCCTTGCTCCCTGTTCAGTGTTTTCCACGTGCTGGCTTCGTTCTCTCTGGGTGGTGCCCCTCAACGCTTCAGCCCGAGACCAGCCTGTCTTAGCTGCTGTGTCAGTTTCTTGTGGCTGCTGTCACGATGGCTAGTTTGCGGGTGTAAAACCATAGGAATTTATTCTGTTACAGGTCTGGAGGCCAAAACCTCAACATTAGTTCCACTGGGTGGAAATTGACATGCTGGCAGGACTGTGCTCCCTCCACAGGCTCCAGGGAAGAGCCTCCCATTCCTCTTCTCCAGCTTCTCGACGCTGCCAGCCACCTTGGCTTGTGGCTGTGTCAGTCACTCCCATCCATGTCTTCTGAGAATGTCACATCTCCTCCTCCTCTTCCTTAGAAGGATGTAGGTGATGGCGTTTAGACCTGCCAGGAGATGCAGGGGAATCTCTCCGTCTCGAGATTCTTAACTTAGTCACACCTGCAAAGACTCTCCCTGCTCTCCCATATATGGTAACATTCAGGGTTCCAGGGATCAGGACATGCATCTTTTGGGGGGCCATATTTTGGCCTACCACAGCCACCATCCATCTGCACCCATGACTGGGAGAAAGAAGAGGCTTTCCGTTAGCTGCAGTTACAAAAGTCCTGACTCTGACCCACTAGGCTCTGGCCACTGGGGATCCTTGGACCAATTGCTGGGGTGGGGTGGGGTGAAGGGTGTTAAGGAGGGATGCTAGGGTCACTTGATGAAAGTAGGGGACAGGACTACTATTCTGGAAAGAAGGGCAGGGTGGGGAGGGTGCTGGGCAGCCAAAAGCCATAGTTCCATAAATGGCATGTGGGCGCACACAGAAGGGAGTGATGGAAGAAGGTGTGCATTTAAACATTAACACGCTCACAAACTCCAAGGCTGCTCGCTGAGCTCACCAGATGATGGAAGAAGAACCCTCACTGGGACCCAGGAGAGGATTTCCCGGAAAGGAAGGCTGCAGGGCCGTGCCTTCTGGGGATGCCCTTGGGCAAGAGGCACCAGCACCAGCTGGGGCTTACCGGCACGGATATGCTGTCGTTTTGTTCCAGAAAAGGGACGCTGCATTTCTCTGTTTCATCAGCCTACAATTTATTTAACGATCTTTTCCTCTCTACAAAATGATACAAATCTGCTCAAGTTTTTTAGGTTGTCAGCCTCAGCTAGGTAAATTTGCGAAGACACGCTGCGCGGATAAGGGCACTCGGCGCCCAGCCCCCTGGCCCTCCTGGCGCGGGCGTCCGGGTCGCCTCCAGGGGCGCTCCAGTCCAGGTGGACGCGCCGGAGGCTTCCAAGGCCGGGAGCTGACCGCTAACATGTGGGGTTCCGGAGTAGGGAAGCTCTAGGCAGTGTTAGCATTGTGGGAATTGGAGGAAGCAAGGCCGATCAAGTCCTTGGCCGGGACTCCTCGCATACTTAGGGATGGCTGCCTTTCAACCTAGTTGGTGCGCTCCACCGATGAGACAGCGGGAGCCACAGCGCCTAAGCACAGGAAACCCCTCTCCTGGGTGCACCGGGTGAGGGGAAGGCCGGCCGGGGTGAGCCGAAGAAAAGACCGCGAAGTGCGGATGGACGTGAGGGGGCCTGGCCCCTGTCCCTGATGTTGAGACCAGAGATATTTATTTAAGGGGACATGGGGCGTTCATGGACTTGGCAGCGACTGGACGCCTGGGGCCATTTTCCGAGCCAGAAAACGGGAGAGGTTAGACGATGGGAGGAACTTTCCCAGCCACTTCGTCCCGCACGTCAACTACCGAATTTTCAGAAACACCAAGCGGGGTTCCGAGTCGATCGGCACCCCAAGCCCGGGCCACGGTCCCAGTCACCCCCGCCACCCCACCGCCCCACCGCCCCGCTGCCGGCAGGGGGCGCCCGCGCGCGGCTAAAAGGCGCGGCCGGTGGCGGCCTGCCTCAGTGCGGAGCTCGGCGGCTGGTACGCGGGCAGGGAGAGATCCGCGCGGGGCCGGGGCGCGGCGGGCAGAGCACAGGGCGCACACACCTACACGGACGGCGGGGACCCGACGGCGGCGCCTCAGCACTCCCGACTCAGGCCCAGCGTCCAGCCCCCCCGCCCAGCCCGCCGCGCACCTCGGGGTCCCGATGGCGCCCGAGGCCAGGGCGCCCCCGCGCGCGCGGCGCCTGCTACCCTGGGCGGCGCTGCTGCTCCTGGCAGCGCTGCTGCCCGTCATCTCCTCTGCGGGGGCTCCAGGTACGCGCAGCCCGGGCCGGGCTGCCCGGCTCTCCGCGCCTCCTCACCACTTCTCTGTCCGCCTCCATGCACACCCACCCCGTCTGTCGCTCCGGGGACCGCCGCCCCGCTCTGTGCTGGCTGCGTGTCCTGTCACTAACCTGTGCGTCCTCATCGCTCGCGAGTCAGGGCGCCCAGGGGCGGCTGAGGGCGCGGGGCTCTGAGCGCCCTGCGCGCTGGAGGAGGAGGGAGCAGGGCCACCGTCTGTGCCAGGGGAGCTCAGTGCTCTCGGTTTCAACTTTGACGGCGAATGCCCGGGTGTCGGGAGACTTGAGCCGTCTAATTTCCCGGGGAGATTTAGGCAACGGTGAGGTCGGGGAGGAAAACGACTTCTTGGCGCTGCGGCGGGGTGAGGTGCTGCTTTCCTTCGCCAGAATTTCCCCGCGGCATCCTTCTTCCCCCCAGTTCACCTGCCCCAAAGCTGGGATGCCGGTAGGTCGCGGACAGGCAGGACTGTCTCAGAAGCGCGTGAGGGGAGAAGGTTGGTACCGTGGCGTCCAAGGGAAGCCTCACGCTGTGGAGACCCTGAGCGGAGGGAGAGGGAATTGAGATAGTCGTTGGGGAGAAGCTCACCCTCCCCTCCAAAGCTGGGGCTGGATGTTTTCTTTGGGGGCTGAAATGAGAGTGACACTTCTCAGAAAATGCCAGCGTGCTGTTGTCAGATTTCTTGTACCAGACAAGTTTGTGGGTTTCTCTCTCTCTTTTTTAATCCCTAAGCCTCTGGTGGCCCTTGTTCCCACTTCCTGTGCAGGCATTTTCACACTTGAAACTGTGTGGCTTTTATTCATGTCATCAGTTTGCAGGAATCCAAGAAGTTGACATTTTTTCAGTACAGTTCCCTCCCAGATGGGTTATAAAAATTCAGATGCGATTCCAATGGGGGCTGTTTCTCTGTCTCTGTTGCCCTCTCACTACAAGGGGAAGGGGCAAATCAGGGGTCACATCGCCTTGCGATTCTTTTTGTGGGCGCACTGCAGTGTTTGCTTCGGGTCACACTGAGTGCTGGGATGCCAAATGCCACTACCCCCCCCCCCCATCAAAGACAGTGTTAGTTGCAGGTTTCGTTTTCCTCTCTGTTAGCAATCTCTAGGAACGCCATCACCGAACATTTTGTACAGTATTTAACAAGAATAAAACTATTTTAAAGGCTTTGACTTCCCCACCTACAACCCATGGCATTTTTCCCCTTAAATTAAAATTTTCTGAATGTTAAAAGCACTTTTGTTTTAGAAGACAGACTGGCATGGAACCCATGCCAGACTGGCTTCACGGTGATTGCCACTTTACTCCTGTTAGCTTCCCTACCACCCGCCTGGGTTCCCGCGAGCAAGGCTGTCTGAAGCCGGGGTTGCCTGCGGCACCGCGTCGGGCCTGCTGCACTGCGCTCTTGAGCCCCTAAATGCTGGCGCTGGGACTCTGGCCGGCGCTTCTCTTTAGTGTGTGACCGGGACGCGTGCAGAGGAATGATGACCGGACTAGAAATGGACAAAGGACGACCCGCACATTTCTAAATGGGTATTTACTGCACTTAAATGACATAGTAGGAGGGAGACAGAGACGGAACCTGCAGAGAGCCCTCCATGCTGCAAAGCAGATCGTGGGGCACATGATTTATTTCATCTGCTCCTCCAGAAGGCTTCCCGTCTGTGCTCCGGGTCTGACAGCCAGGCCGGGGCAGCCTCTCCGGCTGCAGTCCCGCCTGCGCCCAGCAGGCGGCTGGAGTCAGGCCCTCCCCTGCCGCCCAAACCCTTGGGGCCAGAATCCCTGTAAGGAAACCACGGAGAGCCACATTAATAGTGGCAGATCACCACAGCTCAGAGGAGTTTTCCTTAAAATAGAGGCGATTTGCAGGGCATAGTGAAGATCTAAATAAACCCTTCAACTTGGTCAATTAAAACATGAAACAAAATAAGCAAGGGACCCTGCTCCCCCCACCTGCCGCGGCCCGATAGAGACACGTTTCTGAAAACACTGGACCAAGAAAAAGGACAGCATTCTTTCAGTGTAGCAGCCCCTCAGGACTTCCTGTGGCCCAGCCCGCCTCCAGCTCTGCCATATTTCCTTCCTACTGCTCTCCTCTTTGAGAGCAGGGCGTGAACATTCCTTGCCTTGTGCTGTGGGTGTTGGAGCCCACCCAGATGAAAGAACAATTGGATCCATCAGCTGAGCATACAGCTCATTACTGTGGCATGAGAAGTTGTCACAGAATGGCAGAGACGACTCATGTCCCTGGAAAGATACCACCAGACAGTTCCAGAGCATTATTAGTATGGCTCAGTTTCCCATTGCTGCTGTAACACGTTACTACAAGCTGAGTGGCTTAAAGCCAAACAAATTTATTATCTTATAGTCGGGGGGTCAAAGATCAAAATGGGGCTCAGGGGGCTGCAGTCAGGGCTGTGTTCCTTCTGCAGACTCGCCCTTTCCTGCTTTTAGAGGGGCCCGTGTTCCCCGGCTCATGACCCCTACCAGGGACTCTCCGCCTCTGTGCACCCATCACCTTCTCCTACTCTGACCTTTCTGTCTGCTCTTTTCATAGACGGGGACCCTTGTGATTATGCTGGACCCACGGGGCAATCTCCCCGTCTCCAGACCCTTCATGTATCACAGCTGCAAAGCCCCTTCTGCTGCAGGAGGTCACATATTCACAGGTCCCAGAGATTAGGACCTACACATCTTGGGGGTTCACTATTCTGCAGGGTGAGGGTGGGTTTCAGGGGGAAGCCCCATCTCGCTTTGCTGGTCAGGGATCAGACTTCTTTTCACTGTTCCTTGTGGAATTTGGGGGTTTCTTGAATTACAATTAAATCTCTTTTCAGGAGCTTTTATTTCAGTTAGAAAGTATAGAGGTGAGTGTTTCAAGGTGTCAAAAGCAAGGAGACAGAAGAATATATATGTCTTCACCTGTTAATCTATAGATAGCTTTGTTTGGGTAGATCAGAAGCTGAAACCTTGGATTCCTTTGAGGAGAACTGGGTAGCTGGGGTGGGGGAGGGGAAGGCAAATTGTTTCATTATATCTCTTATCAGTTTGGTAGCCATACGCTGGGGCATTTGGAATTAGGGTGGTATCCGTTATATGTATGAGCAAATATCCTCTTTTCCTTCCTTCTCGAGGTTATCCTTGTCTTACAAAGAGTATGAATTAATTCAATTTTGAGGAATTGTGTTATTACTATCTAATTAAGAATTCTCCAGTATGGGCCAGATGATTAACATTTAGAAATTGTGACTATGGAATTTTTGTGCCGCCGAGTATTAGGTGATGTCATGTGGAGGACAGATTTTTCTCCCAGTTCCTTCTTTTTCCGCTCTGACCCCGGCTGGCGGCGGCGCTTGAGCCTCGCAGCCCTTAGAGGGCGCTCCTGGCCTTCCGGCGGCTTTGCCACCGCCAGCGGACCCCAGGAGCTAAGAGAATTAGGACAAACATTCACTTACCTGCTTTGGTTTTCCCTTACCGTTGGTCTTTTTTTTTTTTCTTCCCCAACTTTGCTACTTGTTGGTGATTTTCAACTGACCGCTGGTGAGAAAGAATCTGAAGCCTAAACCTAAAGCTGGGTCAGCAGCCCTTTAGCAGGTCCTGCCAAAGCTGCAACAGCTGGGGGACCCTGGAGGTACAAGGGACAGTGTCGGGGTGGGGGGGGGCAACTGCCTCCTGAGCACTGGTTATCAGTGAGTTTGATCAATCGGTCTAGTGTCCCCCCTCCCCCTTCAGTGGGTTTTGTTTGTATCAGGGAGAGTGAAGCAAACTCGAAAGCAGGTTTGTAAGTGCAATGGAATCCGCAGGGAGCTGTTCATGTTGCTGCCTCATTTCCCTACAGTGGCCCTTGTGTGCGCAGAAAGTGATTAAATTATAACGCCATCATGATCTATAAAGTACTGGCCACTTAATTCTATCTTTATTTTTATGAGTTCTCAGGTGTGCCTTTTAATTTCTTTTTAATAACAACCAACAGTTAGAAGTGCCACAGAGCTTTTCATTTCCCCACATGGCACTCACTGAATTTTCACAGCAACCTTGTGAAGCTGGTGGTGTTCTTGGTTCCGAGGGGCTGTGAGGGGGGGGTGTTTTGTCAGTCATCCGGCATGTGGCAGCCTCAGGATTTGGATCCCAGTGTCCTGGACCCAAACCCCACGCTACTCCTGCAGAAGACATTGGCTCACCTTGGTTTGGGCGTGGCCTGTCTTTCCCTGCTTTTCCATCTTTGGGGTGGGGTGGGGGGCACCGCCGCCTCTGATTTGCTCAGGATGAGCTTCTACTGCGCGTGCCCCTCCCATGGCCGCTGGCTGCAGAGCACGGCTGTATCTCACCCAGAATCGTGTTCATCTCAAGTAGGGCTTGACTTCGGGTGAAGTGGCCGTCGACCCTGCTCCCTGTTATACAGTATATTTGGTATTTGGATGTAAGTAAGATCCTCGCTGGGGCAAGTGCCCTTTGCTTAGTGGGCCCAAGGACAACGGGCCCTGGAGCAGCATCCCGGGTGCAGCTCCTGATGTCAGCCCGTCAACATCACCTACAATGATTCCCGGTGAATGTTTGATCCCATCATGGAATTCCCAGCTCGGAGCCTGTCAGCCTTGCGTTTGAACCAGGAGGGTCCCCGAATTCAAGATGTTTATGGCAGACCACCTAAATCAGGGGCAGAGGGTGGGGGAGGGGTACAGACAGTGTGGCCCCTGTGAGGACAGTCCCAGGTTGGGGTGGGGGAGGACCAGACTGGAAGGTCCAGGACAGCCATCCTTGGACTGAACTTTGACCGTGGAAGACAAGGAAGGACATTTCAGGGGGAGGAACAGACCACGCTGCGAGCCCAACAGCCAGGAGCTGCTGCTGGACGTGTTTGGGGAAACACGTGTGTTCCAGGTGGCTTCTGCAGAGTGGTCCCCTGGGGTGGCAGTGACATTGGGGTTGGGAGGTCAGCAGCAGCCAGCGCAGGAAAGTCCTGGAGCTTGACCACAATCCGAAGCAACCGTGGCCACAGAAGGAGGGTCCGCAGTGTGGAACACCATGGGGTCGGTGGAAGGTTGGGGCGGCGCAGCGGAGGGTGGTGCTGGCGTCAGGCGGGGTGGGGGCAGATGACGCCTCCATTCCTTGCGCTTGGGGGTTCTTTCCTATCTGGCTACTCATTTGGGGTGGGCAGGTTCTTCATTACAATGCAGACCAAGCTGACTGTCTTCACCTTCAGTCCTGTCTGAGATGGCTCCTATGGTCTAGCAAAGCCCCATTTGGGAATGGGTTCTAGGGTGCTGGGGCTCACACGCTCACACGCTAACATGTGAGCAGACTGGCAGACTTCGGGGTTCAAGAGTACTGAATGGTTCAGTAAAAGGCTTCGGGGCCTGTGGGCAGAATTCAGTGTGGTTTCTAAGTGGGAAATCTCTGTGCGAGTAATTTTAGGAGTCACTGAAACTCCAAATGGTAAGTCACTTGGATTAAGGAGGAAATCAGTGGGTATAATTTATGTAGATTTTTAGTCTAGATAGTGACGGTCCACCTTGAAGGCCAGCTAAAAGTTCGGCTCAGTTTCAGAAGCCGTTTCACCACGGACAGATGACTGGTCAGAGCCTGCAGACCAGACTGGGGAGGGCTGTGCTGCTCTTGGAGGAAGGTGGGCGGCGAGTCCCCTGTGCGCCTGGACTGGTCAGCATCCTAGTCCACAACGTGACCAGGCCTGTATCCATGGCTCCTAATCTGAGATGACACCTAGTTGGCTTGGAGAGGAATCCCACTGACAGTCACCTGTGGCCAGAATCCCAAGGCCTGGCAGGGTGAAGAGGCCGGAGACCCCACATGGTCAGGTGTAGGAGCGTGGCAGAAGTGACCTCCTCTAGGTGAGAGGTGGGCAGCCGGGCAGGCGGTCCCCGTGAGCTGCATTCTGAAGGACCGGGCTGGGGCTGTTGGTGACAATGGGCAGGTCCTCTGGGGTGACAGAGGGAAACCGCCTGGTGGCACGGTTTTGTGTGGGCAGCACCGCCTCATCCTCACCTGTTTTATGAAGTGCGTTCAGCCTGTCCGGCCGGCAACGTGCAGCCGTGGGTCATCCACTGATGCCCCCACGCAGAGGGGGGACGCAGGCGTGTGCCTTTCACAGAAGCTGGTGGTTTGCTGTGTTAACTGCGGTTCGGTGGCCAAGTATGCTTGAAGGGACCACTCGGCGGGTTCATTTCTCCCAGGCACAGGGGTCAGGGCTGTAAATGTCCTCAAAGGCGTCAGAGACTATTTTAAAAATGGTTTTAAACGTTTTTATTTTGAAATGGCTGAAGACTCACATGCAGTTGTAAGACACACAGCAGAGATCCCTCATGCCTTCCATTGGCTCCTCCCTGAGCCAATGTTGTCCCCAACGGGGGTGCAGTGCTGAGTCCAGCCAGGAAGCAGACGCTGGTGCAGCCCATCCTGCGTGTGTGCGTGTTTCTGTGCAACTTTGTCCTGGGTGCGGATTGTGTGGCCACACAGTCAAGACACCAGCTTCCAGCAGAGGGTCCCTCGTTAGTTCCTCTTACAACCACACCCTTCCCCTTCCTCTCCGCCGTGCCCTTTGGCACTGGTGACCCTGTTCTCCATCTCTATGGTTTCATCACTTCACGGAGGTCATGTGAATATAATTGTACAATATGTAACCTTTCGAGATTGGTGAAAGCCTATTTTTAAGGAGTATTTATATTTGCCCCCTCTGCTGGAGGTCATGACAGTCGGCTGGCAGGTCATTTTGTGTGCACCGGGGTCTCATGGCTCAGGATTTGGCGTAGCAGGGAAGTCCTGGTCCTGCCCAGGTCTGAGCCCCCTCACCTGGGTTATGGCGGGGCCCTCCTTACTGGTCTCCCTGCTTCTGCCCTCTCCCCTCCACTCTATTCTCAAACCGCAGCCATGGGGATTCTCCTCATGCATGAAGTCACAGAACCTTCCAGATGCTCCCCATCTCTCTCAGATACAAACCGAATTTTCAGGGCTGCCCATGGTCGTCTTCGGCACCACTCAGCTCCAGCCCCCAGCTTCCTTGCTGGCTCTCTAATGTGCCAACGCCTTCCAGCCCCAGGGCCTTTGCACTCACCATTCCCCTTGCCTGAGCGAGTTTCCTTAAACCTTTGTCTACGCGCTGGCCCCTCACAGTCTTCGGGTGCTTCGTGCGACATCACCCTCTCATCTAATGGTGTTCTCCGACACCTACCCCTGGCTCTTCTTATTCTGGCTGCATTGGCCACCCCTGAGAGTCCAGTTGCATTTGACAGCTGCCGCCTTCCACCACTGGAATGGAACCTCTGTGAGGGCAGGGCGTTCTGTGGGTTCTGTTCTCTAAAGTCTCCTCAGTGCCTGCCGAGCTTCCTGCAAATAGTGCATGCCCAGTAAGGCTCTGAAGGATGCCTGGATGCACCTTCTTTGGTATTCATTTCATATGGTGGGGACCAAATATATTTCTGTAGGTGGATGTGACGCCAGCAGACTATGTGGGGGTGATGAGTGTGGGACAGTCCCCTGCATCCCTGTCGCCCTCACCCCATGGGGTCTGCATGTGAGTTTTGAAGGGCGCTGGCTGGAGTTGGAGGTCCCGTCTGCAGTGGGAGCAAAGAACTGTGTTTATGCAGGTCACTCATGTCCTGAGGCCACCATCACCAAGGACTGCAGACTGGGTGGTTTGAAACAGCAGACATGTACTCTCCCATAATTATGGAGGTCGGAAATCTGAAATCTGTGTGGCCAGCTCATGTTCTCTCTGAAGTCTCTGGAGAAGAAACCTTCCCTGTCTCTCCTCAGCTTCTGGTGGCTGCCAGCAATCCTGCATGTTCCGCAGTTTTGGACTCGTCGCTCTGGTCTGAGTGTCCTCCTCAAGTCTTCTTTAAGGGTCCTGGTTGTTCTGGGTTAAGGCCAACCCCAATCAAGCATGATGTTATCTTAACTTGGTTATACTCGCAAAAATCCTATTTCCAAACCCCATTCCCGGGTCCTGGGCAGCATATCTTTTGGCGGGGGATGGGGGGTGGACACAGTGCAACCCACAACATATGGTATGCTGACCGACACAATTCCTCTTGAGTAGGTGAAAGAATTCACACGGCTTCCAACACTGGGCCCCAGTTGAGCTGTGGGAAGACGTGAGTCACTGGGTGTATTGTGTGTGCCGAACTGTCACCGCAGAGCGTCGAAATCCTATGCACATTCAGTGGGCTTAACGCATAGCTCAAGCCTGGCTAGAGCCTTCATTCATAAAGTAATTAAGTAATTAACCCAGAGCTTCTGTGGGCAAGTGACTATGCTAGGCTCTGGGGCACAGGCCACACACTTAACAATAGAGAAGCTGGGACCAGTGTGGAGAGAAATAGTGGCCTTGACTGTGGTAAGTGTAGCAGCATGGATCCTCTGGTACTTCTGTTGTAATGAACTTCTCCGGGCCAGTCAAGTGCTCAGCTCTGAACGTTTTCATGATGCACAGAGAAGGATAAGACCAGCAAGAGAATTCGCACAATTTGTCTGAGGGCTTTGCCTGGAGGTCACGCTTGGATGTTGACTAAGTCTACATTTTTTTCCTTTTCAGTAAAACTTCTTTCTTTTATATAGACTTTATTTATTTACTTTTAAAGGTTTCGTTTATTTATATTATGGCAGAGGGGAAGAGAGGAAGAAAGAGAGGGAGAGAACCATCAGTGTGTGGTTGCCTCTCATGCGCCCCCTACTGGGGACCTGGCCTGGGACCCAGGCATGTGCCCTGACTGGGAATCAAACCTGTGACCCTTTGGTTTGCAGGCCAGTGCTCAATCCACTGAGCCACACCAGCCAGGGCTGATTTTATTTTTTTGTTGAGACTTCTCTGTGATGAGATGAAGCAGCCTTGTTTTCCCCCCGAACGTCTGCTCTCTTGAACATTCTTACATCGTGGGAAGCTGCCACGTTCTCTTCTGCTGTAACAGATGTCCTGGCCCTACTCGGTTTTAAAGATTATTTTCCGCCCCACCCAACAATCTCCTTCCATTACTTTCTGATTGATGGTCAAATTCAAGCATCTTCTTGTGGTTATTGACTCTCAGAGCCCGAGCAAACCACAGCCAAAGAGAAGAGAGAGGAGGGGCAGGGAAAGCCAGGCACTTCGACTTCCCTGAGACCTGAGCTGACCTCTGTCACGGCTGCATCTGTCATGAGCCCACGGGGACTCTCCCGCCTGGGAGGAAAGGGTCTGGGAGGCGGGACGCAGGCTGTGGTCTGAGCAGATAGATGTGTGTCTCTTACAGCACTCGAGGGCTCTGACTTGGGGTCTCTGGGGGAGTCCACGAAGCCTACTGAGGCTCTGAGAGTGGGGTGAGTTTTCATGACAGGAAGCAAGTCGGAGCATTCTGGGGGGGAGTGCAGGGGGGCTGGGCCAGGGGTACAGAGAGGGCTTGAGTGAGCGTCCTCTTCGAGTTCAAGCCGAGGACGGCAGTGCTCCTCCTAGAACCCCGCCAGGGCCATGCTCTCAGGTCAGCCGAGCTGGAGGAGGACAGCCCTTCCCGCTCCCCGCCCCCACCAGTCCCCGATCACGTCTCCTGTTATAGCGCTCAGCTGGTAGTGCTGATACCCTCCCTCTTCTTGGCCTGTGCCCACAGACCGCTTCCCTCAGGAGACTGACGGCCATTGCCTTCCTGCTGTGTCTGTGACTAACTGGCTGGCATTAGTAACTCTGTGTCACCCACCTGGGTAACACATTCATAGATGTTTACCTTCCAGGGCAAGTCACCGAACTCTCTAAGACGCAGAGTGCCGACTTCTAGAACACCCAGCAGGGGACTCAGGGTTGGGGATTTCGCAGCTAATAGTTGCGGTAATGAGGAACTCCTTTCAGCCACCTCTGGATCCCCCGCGCCTAGTGTAGAAGCTGACGCATAGTAGGGACTCCATAATATCTGCTGCAGAAGTAAACTAAGTGGCTGGCACTTAGTAGGTTACAACACGTGCCCAGTCTTCTCCTTGACTTCTCTCTTTTTTATTACACGTGGCCCTGCTGCAAAACAAGCTCTGTGCTGCATTAGGTGTGTGGTGCCTTCTTCCTCTTCATTAAAGGATTATTTTCCTGTGCCCGTTCATAACCATGAAGTGATTTCCTGAAATATTTAAAAGGGCGGTCTTTGTCAGGCATCTGAACTATCATGGGGTCCCTGGGGTGGCTGGCTTTCGGTCTTGTCTCCTTCATTTACGCCGTCTCCTACCTACCGCGCCACGACACTTGCTTGGCCGGCCTCCTAAGGGTGCTTTTCCGGGAGCTTTCTGAGTAAGACGGGTGGTGGTTTTAGCGACAGTAATGCCCGAGTGTTTAACATAGTTAGACAATGACTTTCACATTTTGGGCAAAGGAATGAATTTTGCAGGGAGTATTTGCGGCAGGCATGTCAAGCAGTTTATAAGTGGGCTGAGCTTAAGCTGGACCAGCAAACAATGTGCCCTTAAGAAGCTAGTTCTCAGCTGCAAATTGAATCTGAAGAATGTGCGAAAGGCCCCACAGAAACCTGGAAAGTGCCAGGTGCTGGCAGGGTCTCTGATGGGCTCGACAGCAGACAGAGTCCTGTGTCCCCTTCGTGTTGTCGGCATTTTCTCTTTAGGTCCCTTGTTTCCTTATTGTCGTTACAAATAGCTGTGTCTATGGAGTTCCTCCAAGTTCATTTCCCTAAACCATTCTGGGAAACCCATGGCCTAGAAGGGAAACATTCTTTTTTTTTTCTCTGGAACAGTAGCTTTTGCTTACACTGGTTCCTGAAGAAGATGGCCAACAGCTTAAAACCTTAGACCCTAATGATTGAATTCTGCCAGCTCTGCTGGGGAACTTCGCTCTCATTCCTGGCAGCGTCCTTGTCTGGGCAGATGTGCTTCCTCAAGCCCATGGCTTCCGGCAAAGAAAGCACTGACCTTGCCAAAATTAAGCCCTCCCCTCCTCCCCCCAGGGTGGATCACTTAAGAAGAACACACGGGAAGAAATTAAAGTTAAAACAAAGACACTCCCACTTAAGGGTCCGGAAATGATGACACCAGGTAGAGATGGACTGTGTTGCTGAGAGCGCAGTATCTGAATGACAGTGGCTGAGTCTGGGAGGGAATTGCTTACCTCACCAGTAAACCTGGGAGCAGAGACCCAGGCACCCAGGGCCTTTCCATTTTCCGCTCCTCCATCCAAGGCCTTGGCCCTCATCCAAGGTCTGGCTTGTTACTGCCTGTCCTGAGACGGCTGAGGTATCTCTAGGTATCATGCTGACATCCCGGGGCAGGGAAACGGAGAAGATGTAAAAGGCCAAAAGCACATGACCGCAGATCCTGACCTCTTTATAAAGTGCTTTCCTGGCAGTGGCAGAGCAGTGACTTCCACAAGGATGTCATTTGCAGGAATTGACCGCATGGCCACCCCTGGCTGGCGGGGAGGCTGAGGGTCATGAAAATTGGCATCCCGTCTCCTGGTGCAGAAGAAGGCAAGGTAGGAAGCAGCAGCAGGGAATGGCTTGGGGTGCCCAACCGGCAGTATCTCTGCCCGCCAGTGTCTGAATTCAGTGCAGACTTCTAGACTGTTATAGATTATCTGGGAAACCCGGGCTGGGATGGGCCTCGTAAAAACTTCACTTGAAGTTGAATTGCCTCAGGAAACATCTTGAGGAAGAAGGCAGATGCATTTTAAGAGTAAAGTTTGGACCTGAGAATTTGATTTTAGCTTTGCTACTTGTTAATCTGAAACAGAATTCCTTGCTCCTTCATTTTATTGCGTTTTTCTGCCTTGTGGATCCTTCCCACGTTGGGAGGTGGGGAGGGAAGAAAGGAGGCAATGAGAGGGAACAATGTGATGTAAACTGTATTAACAACTATCAGGCCTTTCTCTCGTCGTCTGTTTCCTGCAAATACAAATAAACAAATAACCTAGACTCTGGAATGTTCTAGGCAAGCTCTGTCCGTGAGGAGCCATGGACCCTTCAGGTCACGAGAGAGCCTTTGTTTAGCAGCATCACGGGATGGTGGCTGCGTTGAGGGTGCCTTGGGTGGGAGGTGGGGGGCCAGCTCCTGAGGACGAGGGACAACACGGAGGGAGCGCTGTGCGGGCAGCATGGGGCTCTCTCCTCCGGGGGGGGGGGGTCCCACCTGCCCGCAGGGGTGCCTGGTGACCTCGGCGCCACCAGCTGACGAGCAGCACAGCATGGAGGGGTGGGGGGCGGGGAGCACCTCTTTTCCTGCCACGTGGCCCCTGAAACTCTTGGCAGGTGGAGGACGCTTGCCCAGAGAAGGCGGAGGGCGGCGGCGCTGACTGCCCAGACAGACTCGAAATGGACCCTGACAAACTGCATTTAAAAGAGTTTGAGACTGGAATGGCGCCGCCATCTGGCTTCTCCGGGCTGATGGAGAGAAAATACAATTCACAATTGTATTCAGTGGCCACCAGTGCCCTTATAAACCCATAGGCACAAGTGCATGCTGATTTGGCCTTTGAGTGTGAATAAGTGATGCTTTGTTGTTATCAAAACACTGGAAAATGCCTGAGGGGTCAGGGGCAACCAGGGGAACTCAGGTTTGGCGCAGGCCAGGGCAGACGTGACCAGGTGGACACACGGAGCCCAGCGGCCCAGCTGGCGCCTCTGTTCATTAAGAAACGCCAAGGGCAGTGAGTGGCTGGTGCCAGCCACTCAGAGCAGCATGGGGCATTTGGAATCTTCTGGCTTCTGACTCTACTGGCTTATACCCTCACTGGGTAACTAGGACAGGACACCACAGGCGTGGGGGCAGAATCCCGTCAGTGTCCATGATGTGGGGAAATTGACTGCGTTCTGGGGAATGTGCCCTCGGGGGTAAAGTCCAGAGGGCCCTGGCCACCTCGGGTCTTCTGCAGGACCGGCTGTCTGCTTGGCTTGCTGCTCCTCTCAGATGGGAGGGCACTGCTGCGTGGCCTTCCCACGGTGGGCGCGCAGGTTCTGCTTGCAAAGCTCTTGCAGTCCTTGGAGTACTTTTTAGGTTTAAAGACTCCAAAGACCTGGGTTTCGGTTTCACTTTTTGTACTGTCACCCCAGAGAACCACGCCAAGTGCACACAACTGACCGAGCCCACACATACTGGGAAAGCTCGGGAGAGGAGCCGGCCCATTATTTACACACTCAGCCTGCATCTGCTCAGCTCAGCCTTCCCTCCGGGTGGGAAAGGCCATCGACCATCTGGAAATTGCACTAGTATCACTTTTACTTCATAAGGTTGCAAAACAACCTGTACTTACTTTCTCTGTTCTTGTTTTGTTTTGATGGAAGGGTCATAATTATTTGGCACGTATGATCCCAACATCTATTTGAAAAATTGTTTAAAACTCCATCCTTTCTGTGTTTTGCCCACATGTTGCCAACCGTCCGGATGTTTCTGCATTTTGGAATATTCCTGTGGTACCTGGCATCTCAGGGACAATAGCTGAATTTTCCCACCTTTCCTCGGATTCGTAGTCTCAAAGCTGCATGTCGCGCCAATCCCTGTCCCCAAGCAGCACCGCAGCGTTAGTGCGCGCTAACCCCTTCTGGCTCATGGGCTGGGTTTTGGTGGAACGCTCGTCATTTCGCTGAGAGCTGTGTTTTCTTCATCTCGGGGCCTGGAAGTACTTGGCGGTTTCCAGTGGAAAGTAAAACTCGAGTTTCAAACAAAGATGGAGCAGACAGACTTACATAAACATGAGCGTTTGTTGCATTAAAGAGCAATCCTCGCTATCCTTAAGAAATAATTTTTGCATTTTTGGGGTTTTCAGGGTCTAGCTTACTTCAAAACCGTTACCATTCCTTTGGGGATTTTCTCCTCACCCCGGGCCGTCCTCTCCCTCTTCTCGTGCTGACTGCCGGGCTGGGCGGCTCGGGCACTGAGCTCCGAGCGGCAGCCGTCCCCGGCTGGAATGTGCCCTAATGTCTTTGGGCGTGTCTGCGCTGGCAGCCTTTTGTGACCAAATGTATCAGTTGCTGCAAAGAGTTATTTCTGACTTTCATAGAAGGTCTTGATTAATAGTGTCTTCACCCATCAGGGGCTGACTGCAAGCGGCAGAAACCTGACTTGAACCACCATATTTTGCCGTGTGTAATGCACACCTTTCTGCGCAGATTTTTGAGGGAAAAGCAAGGTGTGCATTGTACATGGGTAATACTAGTTCCATATCTATACCAATGGTTTTAATTCCTTTAGTTATGCTTCTGCATTAAAAGTATAACTCTAGGAAGCAGCAACAATATCTGTATGCAAAATAATACCCTGGAATAGGATAATCGGTTTTGTTTCTAAATATAAATAAATAAAAATTGAATTAAAGAGTAAAAACAGAAGATTTGTTTCCTGGAGGTTTGGGCGAAAAATGTGGGTGCACATTATACGTGGGAACGCATTATACACGGCAAAATATGGCAATCCACTTGTCAGGATTCCCTGGTGTGCGGAGCGGCATGTGGGGAAGGTTGGGAGTTGAGCCGGCCCCGGGAAGCCTCGGACCAGGGCTTCACCAGTAGACAAAACAAGTGTGAGTCCGGACACAGCTCATTTTGGATTCGTGCCTCGTAGAGACTTCAGCATCTCCGGGCTGTAAGAACTGAGGCAAGTGGGACACTGGATTCCATTCTCTTTACTTCAGGGAGTCCTGAAGGGTCTAGGGCACTTCCAGCGGAAGGCGGCAGAGACTGCCCTCGCCGATGGCGCCCTGACCCCGTCTGGGGGCCTCAGTGGATCTGCTCTGGCTGCGGCGAAACAGAATCAGTTTGAGGGGAAAGAAACGTGGACTTTAATTTCTTTAAGTTGAAATTAAGCCATAAGACCAAGAAGTCCTTGCTCTCGATTCCAGTTTTCCCTGGGAATTTTGTAAGGGGAGCAACTTCTATGGACACCGGGCCACTTTTATGTGGTTGGGATGATAACATCAGGCTATCTCTGCGCTGTGGCCTCGCCGCCTTGCTGAGACTCTGGTGGGCTGCTGCGGTCGGCGTGGGCAGGATAGCATTTGGGACTGGAGTTGGACAGACCAGGAAAGGCCTGGAGGTCAACTCAGACAAGAGGCCAACTTAGCTTTGGAGTTGGCTAAAGGATGAGTCTTCCTCATTTCAGAGCCTTTCAGAGATCGAGGGTGGGGAGGGAAGTCCCCACCTACAGATCCAGGAGAGTCCCTGGTGGGTCAGCGGTCAGTGCTGGGACGAAGGGGCTCCAGAAGGCAGGTCAGGGGGCCTGGTCCTCACTCTGAAGGGAGGCTGCATGCTGACATCAAGCTGATGGTCATGGCCAGAGGCATCAGGGAACACCCGGTTCTTGGAGGTGTTTTGTTTGGAGACTCTTGGTTGGTCTCATTAGTCTAAATCCTCCTACCACATTTTTCTTGAATCCATTAGCATTTTAAATGACTACCGGGTATATGGTCACACCAGGTGCCAGGGGAGACGCCAGAGTGGGAAGATGAGGGGGTGCAGGGGGGTACTGCGCCCCTGTCCACCACGGTAAATTGCTGTGAAGATATTGGTCAGCCGGGCTGGCCTGGGGCCCTAGCTCTGGACTCAGGCTTCTGAGGGTGATCGTCAGCCCTGGAGAATCCCTTGAGGCCACTCTGCAGAAGCCGAAGACCCTCTCAACACAGACAATACAGAACCATTGGCATCTTGGTTCCCAAACCTGAGTAGATGCAGACCCGTACTTAGTCCCTTGAACCAAACTGGGCCCCTTGGACAAGACCTGAGTTTGGAGCTAGGTCCTAGTGAAAACTCTAGGAGCCGACTGTGTCCGAATGTCCCGTTCCAGGACAGACCAGTAGAGGTCTCCTGGGACCAACGCCACGGAGCTGTCTAGCCTGGCAGCTGCCAGGTTTCAGAAAGGTCACCAGAATATCATTTTACCACTCGGGATCTGGCAACGCACTCTTGGATCCGGATAAAGGTCACTGGCAGGAAGCGCAGAAACGACTTTGTTGCGGTGTGAAACGGCTCGAGTCAGAGCAGCCTTGTTGGTTTCCTTCTGCCGTCTGGCACACCTCGGCATCTGTCTCCATTCGGAGGCAGCCTTGGCTGGGGAGAGGTGGGAAGGACACAGACAGGGAATTCATTTACTTCACCCGCCATCCCAGAGGCTGCAGCTGCCGCCCATTACCTCGTTTGCGTCCTGCAGAGGAGAGGACGCAGCCTGGACCAGCCCTGCCCCACAATGCACGCTGCAAGGAACCTCCCAATGTTCCCTGCCTTGGGCCACTTAACTCCTGTTGTGTTGACCTTGGGTTTGTCCTATTTCTCCTTAGAGAGGCAGTTCATGGGACGCAGAGCTCGGAAGAATGTGCCCTTACCACTTTCATTAGTTGAGAGTGCTGAACGCTCTTATAGAAGGCCATGGGCTTCATTTACCGAGCAGAGGGGCTGGTCTGTAGTAGGGCTGTAAGGACATGTGCACCTAAACCAGGACCCACGTTGCCATAGGTCATCTTCAGCTTCCAGAATGTGGAGCCTGCAGCAGAGGTCGCAGAATGCAGCCTGCAGACTCTGGAACCGACTCCAGATTCCTCGGGCCTTCACGTCACACTGAAGGTGTGAAGTCGTGAGACCTACACAATGTGATCAACCCCCAAGAATAAGCTTTCTAGTCCAAGTTCATGCACGTGGACCTGCACCTGCCTGGACTGGTTGTTCCTTAGATGGATGCTGGTTTGATGAATGCACTCAGAGCCCAGGCCCTGGGGGGTCCGGGGGGCTGGACGACGGGTCAGAGTGGCTTTTCTCCAGCCTTCCTCTCCTCGTCCAGTGCTTCCTGAGCGAGGTGTGGATGGCGTTCACCAAACAGGACTTCAACCTGAACTACCAAAGTCGATGGGAATCCAGGGAACGAAAGTGTGTCCTGCCCGAGTGGCTGGCCCAATCTGCATGTGCTGGGGGTAGGGCGGGAACTGGGGGTGTGTTGGCCAGAGGCCGTTAGAGAACCTGAAATTCAGAACTGGTCTTACAAGGAGATTGACCTTAAGGTTGCATTGAAAGTATGGTTTCAGGGTCCCCCAAAGGCCTTTGTGCTCAAAGTCGACCTTCCTTTGATAACTCTGTAAGGCCTGAAATGCCACTGCTGGGAAGTCATTCCTCTGTGTAAGGTTTTGTCGTCAGAATGCAGGTCTCCCTGAGAGAGCATATTTGTCACTGAGTCCGTTTCTCTCCGAGAGGAGGGCAGCGAGGACACCTGGCAGAGGGGATGGGCCTGAGGGCGGGGACAGGAGTGCCCCCACCCCCCGCCCACAGGAAAACGGCACGGGAAGGTGGGACGGAGGGTAGAGGAAACGGTGAGCACAAGGGTGGAGGTTTCACAGTTTGTTTTAGTGGAGCGGTGGCTTCCTGGATTAATTAATTTTCAGTGAATGTAGTCACCGGTTCTTTAGGAGCAGGGACAGAGTCTGCAGGTCCGTGAGCTGCGGGAAGACTTGGCTGTAGAGCTGACAAACAGCCTTGGCCTTGGGCTGCCGTCCGGTGCAGCTGTGCAGCTCCAGGCAGTTCCACTCGCTAACCTCTCCTCCGCTCCAGGCTGGCTTTCCCCACCTGGGCGCGGAGCGAGTCGGCCGCACCCCCTGGGTGCCTGTGTTCTGCGCACCCAGGAGTGGGTGGCAGGCAGGTGGTAGGCCCTCAGTAAGCCCCCCTTTCCTATCCACTCTCCTGTCCATTTACATAGGGCAGTTTGACGCCATCTGACTTCTTTTTAATAATGTGCAAATGCCGGTGCAGGCAGGTGTTGAGTTGAGACGCTGCTTCATGGTGCCTGATTGCTGGCAAGAGGAGAACGAACACACTCGTGCATGGACATGTGTGGAGATCTGACGGGCGAGTGGAGTGAACTGATGGTTGTCAGGTTTTGGCAACCCGACGGCATTCGCTCCTTGCCCTTCTTTCCCTGGTCCATCTTGCCGCAGCTCCTTGAAGGTTTTGCGAGTCTCTCCTTACTCTGGGCTGATGCGACCCCTGGAATGTGGGTTCTCGTGTGAGTTAGAAATCACTCTGTGTCGTGTCCAGGGGTAGATGGAAGCACGGCTGGTGTTTCCCTGACATTCTTTTTGGACGTCAGCGAGGAGGGTGAGTGGTTTCAGGCCCAGGCTGCTGGGTGCCGACTGAGTCACAAGTGCCCGGTTGGATACGTAAGGGAGTCTCGGGTTCGAGGGTCTCACCTGCGGCCAGTGTCCCGGGCCCCTCTTCTCTGAGGGAGATTTGGACAGGAACCGTCAAGAAGAGTGTCATTCACGCATCCGTTCGTCTGTCCCCTTCCCGAGAATCCCCCGGCCATACGTTTCCCATTGTGGTTTCTGAGACGCAGTGTTGGCTCCGCTGTCTTTGGGTCGGTGGGAAACTGGGGACCCCCAGGACGTGGGGAGGCAAGGTGTTTGCAGTGAAGCCTTGGGAGAAACAAAGGGAATCAAGGAGGGGAACCCCAGGCCTCAGCAGAAGAAGATCCCGAAGTTCCTCGCAGGCAAGAAGGGGTGAAGGAGAGCTGCTGCCAGGCAGCCGCGACTGCCCACTGTCCAGGCCCAGCAGCCCACCATCCTGCCGGTCTGCAGTCCCCTGAACTGAATACCCCGCTGGCTGTGGGCTTCCTGTTTGTGGCCCCGCCCACCGGGGCTCCTGGGAACCTCAGGCCCCAGAGCTACAGAGGGGACGCTTTGGGGTTTCCATCCACACCTACAGGCTGACATCATGCTTTTGTCTCCAGAATGGACTGCATGTCCCTAATGCTTTGAAATCATCATTTTCATACTTTTTTTCCAGTTCCTCGAATTCCTCTAGCAGGGTCAAAGAAGTTCTCTCTGTTTTTAATTGTTTTACTCCAGAGGCAGTTGGGGAAGAATCGGTGACATATTAGTGAGACTCAGTCATACTTATTCTGCGAAGTTTCATTTGGTATTGAAATCATGTACTAACCAATCTGTGTGTTGTCACGAAATGCTCTCCCTGCCCTTTCTTCTGCCACGAATGTCCAAATTCATCTTTCTCACTGTCACTGAGTTTAAAGGATTCTGGGTTGTTTTTTTTTCACTCCTTCCCCATCCCTGAGAATGCCTTGTGCCATGGAATAATCAGTTTCAGATCCCAGTATGCCCCAAATTTGACCTTTGTGTGAGTATTTTGCATATCTTTATATTATGTTACATTGCAATATCAGTTACATGTTATATTTCATTTTAGTTATTTTTAAAAATTAAGAATACTTTTTAGAACCTCATAACCGAAGGTAAAAATGTAATTGTGTTTCTTAATAACTTGTTTTTCTTCTTCCGTGACAAAAATAGAGAAACGTGTATTTAAATTAGCTACCGGCAGATAAAACCAGAGGCTCACCTGCCTTTTAAGGTGTGGAAGGTTCTGGTTGTTGTCTTTGTGGAAATGAATGCTTCTGCTATCTCGTTTTGGATACAGTGGATATTCTTCCCGATCATGACAGTTTTATGTTATTCTTCTCAGAGGTCACTCAAGATTCTCTAACTGTCCCAGGCAAAGTACTAAGAACTTATTTAGTATATGGCTGCCTCCGGAGAATATGTCAAATTACTAATTCGTTGTTCTTGCACTAGCGAGGCAACGTAATCAAGCTGGAGAAAGCCTAGAGTTTGCTTTGATTTGTTTCACTCTGAGTGTAAACTGACCACCCACAGTTACCCAGAGCAGATGAAAGCTTGTGGGTTTGGTGTGTTTGTTTTGCTGTCACACTGTGATGATGTCCACATATGACCGTGCTTAACATCTTCAGGATCAGACAGATTAACAGCCACTTGCTTGTTTGCTAACCATGTCAGAGCGAGTTGGAAAAAATTCGTTCTTCCAGTCTGCCATTCCCGTAAGTTGATAGTTGCGCTGTTTGCATAGCTGACCACCCACTGAAGCCAAGGCACGTGAGACTGCTGTCCACTAAAATGGGCCTGAAAGTCACATGGGACCCGCCCAAAGATGCTACCAGTAGGCCCGTGGAGTATTACAACATTGCCTACGGGAAGTCACTGAAAAGTCTTAAGTACATCAAAGTGAACGCGGAGACACAGTCCTACCTTGTTGAGGATGTGGGTAAGTGACACTCGGTCCGTTCGCAGCCAGCCCCAGCTATGCGCCTGCGTTCTCAGTGCTGTTCTCAGGCTGTGCCCATTTGTGAGGCAGAGCGTGTCCAGGCTCACGTGGTGGCTTGGGAATGGGGAGCCACGGTCACCGATCTGTGGCTTAACAGCCTTCATCCTGCCGGTGGGCTTCCCCATCCTGCACTTGAACTCCACTGTTCTGGATCTCTCTCCAAACTGATGTCGGAAACCACTTTTAGTTTCCGAAGGTGCTGTTCTGTTTTGTGGGAACGTGACACCTGGGCGACTTTGGCGTCCGATCTGAGGCTCTCTCCTTGGTGAGTGACTTTACTATTGGGGACCGCCCAGCAGCACGGGCCTGTAGATGTGCACATGGTGCGTGTGCTCAGCCACGTCTCCTTCAAAGGTGTAACATTCCTCCCCGTGCAGTCCACTCTGGGAGTTCAGAGCATTTTACATTTTGCCCAAATATATTGTTTTGTAAGAACAGGTGTAGATGGTTTTAAACTGACTTAGGCTTTGGATTGCCTCCTGTGGGCACCCTGTCTTCTGCTCCCTTTTGATCCCAGGAGCTGGAAACCCCATTTACTCCTCTCTCATCTCATGGTCCCACCTCCTGGTGGATCATGGGGAAGCCACGGCAGTCAGCAGGTGTGGCATCAGGCCTCCCTGGGCCCGGCAGACATGCTGCTGCCTCCCTCCAGCAAGTCCACACCCACAGGGCTCCTCAGCTTCCTGGCCACAGTCTACTGCACATTCCTGCTCCGCCTCTGAGCCATCATGTCAGGCATCCAGAGTATCAGGTCAGAGAGTGTGCAGATGGGAGACGAAGGGGCCAGGTTCCCTCCCTCGTAGTCCCAGCTAGACCCACGTTTCTCTGAATCCCCTTCACACCCCTGTGGCCCCGTGGGTCCAGCTGCAGGGTGACCGGGTGATGCTGTTGGACCAAAGGCCTGAGCAGGGGCCCATTTGCTAGCTCAAAGCTTGGGGTGTGAGGATTGCTGTGGAGAAGAGAAACGTGCAAAAAGAGAGCCTGAGAACTCGCTGAAAAGCAGTGTCTCCCAGCAACTCTGATGAGTTGACGGGAATCAGAGACACGTGGGTTATAGTTCTTTGAAATACAAGTAAGCTCAGAAGGAGGGGAGAAGGGACCTGGCAAAGCAGACTTCTGTATTCTGCCCCAACCTGAAGCATTTCCCCAATTGGGCTGGCAGGTCGTGCCAAGCCCCCGGTGCCGCCAGGCCCTGCCGTAGTCAGTCAGCAGCCACCCCCGCCTTGAGCACAGCAGGTGTCCCGGATGGGATTGGCGCTGTCCCCGCGTTCCTGGGCCTCTGGCTCGAGAACTGAAGTCCGTGACAGGAACGCTCCTCACTGTGAGGAATGGGCTCACCATCCCTGCCTTCGACAGAACTGACTCCAACCCCTCCAAGCATCTGTCCCCCGAAACGCCTGCCAGCTCTCATCTCTTCAAGGGACTGGCCACTTCGCTTAACCTTTCCTACGATAATAATTCATTCTGAGGAAAATCAGTACCGCTCGAGTTTTGCTTTTCCAAGCAGCAAGTTCAGGGCACACTCATGTCCTACCCTGGCATCTTGGTTTCCTTTAGCATCCCAGCAGCTGCAGGAGCTCAGCCAGAGAGGCCCCTGCTATTTGACCTTGACCCTGGGGTTCAACTCAGAGAGCGAAGCCCAGCTATTTCAAGATTAGTGTTTTCCAAGACTCCAGGAAATACTTTTCTAGATATTTGCTGAAATAGTCAAAGACAACATGCAAACATAATAAGGTGAACATTTTATTGTGAAAAGGAGAACATTTCATGAAGCTTCACATTTTTGAATTATTTTTGAAGATTTCCATTTGGAGCTTTCCTGGGGAAATATTATTTGTAGCCATAGACATTGTAGCTTAAAATATTGATTTAGCAGACAGTGCATTCCTATTTCCTACATTGATTTCACATTTAAAAAAAAGCTTAAAAGCTTTTCTATTGACTATTCATGAATCCATGTACTTTGTTCTAAATAAATTTTGTGTTCTTTGGTCAGATGTGTTTCTGTTGCAGGAGAGGAATGTTAGTATTTTGATTAAAAAAAGAGAGTGAGAGAAAGCTATAGTTAGACTTGTCACTTAATTCAAATTTTTATATTTGGTTGTACCTGGTATAAGGGAGACAGTTAAGCAAATCAACTGTCGTTCTTGGACATTTGAAATGGTGGCTTGATACGAACCGTATGTTTCAGAGCCGGGGGTAGTGTACTTTGTGCTGGTTACTGCAGAAAACCACAGTGGAGTGAGCCGCCCCGTTTACAGAGCTGAAAGCCTGCCTGGTAAGTGTCACCTGGAATCGGAGGCTGTGTGTTTGCTCCTTAGACTCTGGGGGAAACATCCTCCTCACTTTCTGAGGTCATACAAGTTTGGAATCATTAAAGAGCTCCTGCACGCAAATTTTTAGACTTGTAGAGCAAGCCAAGAGACTGAAAACGAGGAGAGATTTATCTCTGGTTTTGAAGCCATTCAATGTAGGGTGTTAGAGTTTCATCTTTAATTTCTGAGCACTCACTAGAGTAAGCCATGTGCAAGAGACTAGAAAGGTGCGTTGTCCATAAAGCTTAGTGCCCAACCACTAATGTGGCCTGAGCTGATTGGTCCCTTTGAAGCTTGTTGAAAAGACCTCTTAGTGATGTGTTAGGGATGCTCTGAAATGTGGAAAACCCTCCGGTCCTCGTTTCTAACTACCAGGTTGCATTTTCCTAATTTAGGAGGTGAATGGATCAAGATTGATGGTTTTCCCATTAAGGGTCCAGGACCATTTAATGAGACCGTCACAGGTACTATTTGCTCACTTGGTTCATGTCCTCATGGAAGCACCGTCTCGAAAGAGAGTTGTGCTTCTGTTACACCCATGTGCTCACCGCCCTCATTCCGTCCCCATCGCTACACTAACACACACGCCCCCGGTGTCGGCCAATCTGCTGCGTGCCTGGTGGACGGGACTGCAGCCGGTGTCACTCACTTCTCACTGTCCTCGCACCTTCTGGGCTGGGGAGTGTCTTGTCTCCATCCGGGCATCGTGTTGCGCTGTGAACAGGCAAATATGGTGGCTGAGATGGAGTCCTGGCCTGATGAGGACGTGGCGGCTCTCACCTGTGGATGGCATAAACGCATGGAGCCCACCGACTGGTGGCTTTTATTGGCTGGTATGCTGCATTGAGTCTTCCTTTTTTCAAAGCCCCGGGGTATTTGGTGCTATGTTCGATCGCCTGCCTTCCATCTCCGCCCCATATTTGTGTGTATGTGTGTTTTATCAGTGGGACGTTGATGTTGTCCGATCGTGTTATTTTACGTGTTGAGAGAAGTGTTGACATTTCTGTGTGTTCCTCGAATGTATTTAATTAATAGTGAAAAAACAATGCCAAATGAACGCAGCTATTTTAGAGTCTGTCGGCTGCTATCCCAGGACAATGGGAGAGGAGCTGCGTTCTATTTTCGTGAACCGTGTTTTAAATACATCAATCTTGTGTTATTGTGGAGAGGAAGGTGAGTATGTGGAAACCAATGACTCTGATCTGCTTCTCAGATCAGATCTGGTGTGTGTAGGCAGAGTTCAAAGTCCTTCTATAGGAAAAAGGATGGGCGGACGAAGCCATCAGAAAAGGAAACGGGCTTTGGAAGAAAGGCGATGTGTGCTTTTTGAGGTATGTCGGACCTAAGGCAGCCGTGGGGGATGGTGATGGACATGCCCGTAGGTGACCGGAGATGAGGGAACGGAAGTCGGACGAGGGAAGCCAGAGGCAGACATGGATTTAGGAGTCCTGCTGTCGAGTGAGAGCTGAGGTGGAGAGAGTCCGCGAGAGGGTGGGGACTACGAGAGATGCACAGAAGGCAAGGGGCGAACCTTGGCGGCCATGACAGTGAAATAATCAAGAAGGTAGTGCACCCAGGCAGTGTGCAGAAGAGGACGAGGGTTTGCTTCAGGGGTAGCCTGTTCCTGAAGACACACATGTAACCATGCACAAAGACGCATCACCCTTTTGCTGACAGATGTCCTGGGCCTTGCATTTGAATCTTGTGTTTTGTATTTTAAATGACTATTTCATCGCTATAATCATCCTGATACCTATTTTGAATGACAAATAATTTTGGAACAAGTAATTTTCCTGCTTTTTTCTTAAGTAATTAATTTTGTATGTCTTCTTTAATAGAAATATGTGGGTGTACGTGTGTGTGACCTCTCTGAGTAAGCATGTGTTGCAGAAATCCTGGGAACTGGGGATCAGAAACTGTCATGTTCCAACTCAGTATGGTTGTATGTTCCGTGAAAGCATTTAATCTCTCTCTGCAGGGGCCTTTGTAGGTTTTGGTCACTAAAGATACATAATACTACCTTTGTCATACATTATGATAAAAAAAAGATGCTGGAAGAAATTGCTAGCTGAAACCATTTGCAGCATGTGATATAAAGCAGATTTTTTTTAAAAAAAAACAGAATTAGCAGGAGGTGCAGTTTTTTTTTAAGATTTTATTTATTTATTTTTAGAGAGGGAAGGGAGGGAGAGAGAGAGAGAGAAACATCAATGTGCGGGTGCTGGGGGACATGGACTGCAACCTAGGCATGTGCCCTGACTGGGAATCGAACCTGCGATGCCTGGTTCGCAGCCCACGCTCAATCCACTGAGCTACGCCAGCCAGGGCGATATAAAGCAGATTTTTAAAATGCATAGTCTTGGTTACAGGGTTCCAGAAAAAAAATCACATTTAATTATTAATTAAAAAATAAGAATAATGTATGAGAAATGATCAATTAGTGACCAACCTGCATCTATATTTTTTTATGTCCCTTGGACAATATGCTTTGCTATTGTGAGAAATGGTTACTCTATGATTATCCTGCCAAACAAGAAAAGGATCCTTCATTCCATGTGACCTCATTTACCGGGGTGAGGGGTGGGGGGACGTTTGTCCTGAAACGGAGACTTTGCCTTCAGTACCTGGTGTGAGCCCCGAGGGTTTGCTTTAGTGCTTTGGCTGTTAACACCTCACTTTCTTACAGAGTCTTATTTGAAACTAGAGGGAAATCCTTTCTGAAACAGTGGTTTCAGGTCATGTTCCAGAAGACCTCCTTTTGCTGGCTGAGACTCTCTTGACCTTATCCTCTTCACTTAAATGTAGCACTTGAGTTGTTTAATTCACTCCCTCAGCACCCACTGTTTTCCGAGCACAGGCCTAGGTGCTAGAGAGACGCCAGTGAACAAGGTGCACGAGGGCTGCCCTTCATGAAGACGGTATTCTCGTGTGCAACAGAGGCAGTGAGCAAGGAAACAAGAGGTCATGTGTGTCATCTGTATTAGTTTGCAAGTATTTCCAAATCCTGCAGACTAGGTGACTTCAACCATAGAAACTCATGTTTGCACAGTTTGGAAGCTGAAAGTCCAAGATCAAGGTGTCAGTAGGTTTGATTTCTCCGAGGGCCTCTCTCTCTCTGCCGCCTTGCAGATGCCTCCCTTCTTCCATGTCCTCACATGGCCTGTCTTCCTGAGCACACATCCCTTTGTGCCTCTTTGTGTCCAAATTTCCTCTTCTCATGAGAACATCTGTCAGGTTGGATTGGGGCCCACCCTAAGGGCCTCATTTAACTTAATCACCTCTTAAAATGCTAGGTCTCCAAATAGTCACATGCTGAACTAACAGGGTTAGGACTTCAACGTATCAATTTTGGGGGCAGGCAAAATTCGGCTTATAACATAATCATAAATTATTTGAAAAGGAGGCAGCTCTGTAATATACAACTGGGAGGGGGAGCCTAGAGGCCTGGTGCGAGAGCAGCGCCAGGCCGTGTGGGGACCCAGCGGTGAAGCGAGGCCGTGCAAGGAGGTGAAAAGCATGCTGGGAGTCCTGGAGGCCGGGGGCATTGAGTGAGTCTCAGACTGGCCACTTGTCCAAATACGAAAACTTTTAGGACTCAGATAGGGCTCCGTGAACATGCAACTCCACAGCAGACCAGAGTCTGCTTCCTCTTTAGGGGGCTTCCTCTTTGGGGGGCTCATCTCAGTATCTTTTAGTTGGAAAGCCTTCTTTGTATGTAAATGTAAAATCTCTCCTGTCCAGATGTAAATCTACACCCCTCTGTTCTGTCCCCACAGCAGAGATGTCCCGGTCCTTTAGCAGAGCAGAACCCTATTACGTATCTTTCCTGAAGACTTCTTGTCTGAAGTTGTTCTAGCGTTTTTTGTGTCCCGATCTGGGCTTATCTGTCACGCACGAAGACGGGCCTTCAGGGTGAGGACAATGACAGACCAGACTGAGGCCCAGCTCTGCAGTTCATCTGCTTTCACCCAGCTCTTCATCTGGGGCATTTGAACCTTGGGCAGGGTCCTGTGCCCTGTCAATCAAGCTGCCTGTGGGCATTGTCCGCTCACACTGGGGCCAGACCATGGGGTGCTGTGTACCAATTGATGAATTAGAGACCGTCCTTTTTTCACATAGTAGCTTAATTAAAGTCATTGGCCAATGGGGAATTAGTGTCTGGGGCATTATTTTCTCATGCAGTTTTAAGTTTTATGTAGTGTGCAATTTTCAGGGCAAAACTCAGTTTCTGGTTCACGGCCTGGTGGCTGAGCCCCTCGAGGGCAGGTCACTTAGATTTCCTCACTTCTGTCTCCCCAGAGCCTGGGACAAGCACATGGCCTGTGCTCAATAAATGTTTAATGGAAGTGCACTCGGAGGCGGAAGTGAGTGCTGACCAGAGCTGGGCGCTGAGTGATGCTGGGCTGTCCGTCGGAAGGCCAGCATCACCTGTCTAGTCCAGCGGCTGATTCCAGGGGTGATCCCGGCAGGCTAGCTTTTCGCTCACACAGGGGTGCAGTTGTTAATCAGAGATCCTCATTCTCGCCTCCAGTTACCTGGAGGGGCCTGGCTGAGGAATGGCATGGAATGCCTTTGCAGATTGGAATTCCTCCAGGCTGGCTGGGCTCGGCAGATGAGGTGCGTCCAGTCAGATCTGTCTTCTGTGAGGAGGGCACCCTCCCTCCCTGGCAACAGGCAAGTTCTTCCCAGGGCTCCGATCTCTCTGTCTGAGAGCCCACTGCAAAGCTGCCACTCACATGAGAACACAGCTGGACTGCACCAGCTTCGAGCGCACTCCTTAATCATGAAGAGTGGAGGCTTGCGTGCGGAGCTTCACTGAGCTGTGTGCTCTGGGCGGGAGCAGAGAACTCAGGAGCTGTAGCCCAGCAGAGGTGTGTGGAAGGGATGCCAGAGCCGTCAGCAACAGCTGTGAGCATCCCCCTGGGCGCCAGCGTCCAAGCCAACATTTTGTTGTTGAGGTTCCTCTACTTTGATGGCCGTAAACATCGGCTCACTGATTTTCCCTTCAGTGAGCTCTAGGAAGGGAGTGGGATTGGGGCCACGGGAGGTGGCAGAGGGGATACTGGTCTTCCAGGCTCATAGATCTAGGTCATTGCCATGGGGGGACTGAGCGCCCTTCGCTCTCCTGCAGGAGGAGTAAGACTGTCAGCTCAGCTCAGGGCAAGATGCCCCACAGGAGGCTTCTGCCCTTCGAATGCCGAGGGACGTGCCCTTGCCAGCGGCTGCAGAACCCCTTGTCCTTGCTGTGGCAGGGGCTTCACTGCCAGCCTGTGCCAGTCCTCCGGGGTCGCTAACGTAGCAGTGCTGACTGCTGTCTGCTGGGACGTGGCCATTCGCAGCCACACACAGCCCGAGCCCGTGGGTGAAATCAATGGCACGAAGTAGTTGTCACTGATCATCGTGTCACTGCTGGCATCAGAGGCAGCTGCTGCGGACACTTTGGAGGACTTCCTGGAGCTGCTGACAAGAAGTTGTTCTCAGGCCTTCTCAAACAGGGTCTACAGGGGCACAGGTGCACTAGCCACACCTAATGGGGGGCGTTTTCTGGATGGTCGGTCATTTAAAATATGTTTTTTTACTTTAAAACAAACACCAAAATATTATGGAGCAGTCCACAAAGTTCAAGTGCAATTGTGAGGTGCAACTGCGGTTGTGACCGAACCGCCGAGCTCCAGGCCCCGGGGGTCAGGGGCCTTCTCTCGGCCTCTGAGGTCACCTTTGTGGAAGAGTTTGAGGAGCCCTGTTAAGTGAGAAAGTGACTCAGCACTTTTGTGGAACAAACAGAGAAGCAGAAGCATGTGGCTGAAATCGAGTGGTTCCAGGAAGGCTTGAGTCACATGCAGGTCTCAGACAGACAGAGAGGGGAGTTTATGTGACAGAAGTGAGCAGAGCGAGTAGTGGGTGTGAAGTCCCGGTCACTGGCAGCATCCGCAGGTGGAGAGGCGGTGTGGGTCTCCAGCCAGGTGGCTGCAGTGTCGCACGCATCTGGCGGAGTGGAAGTCCGGTAGGGCCTGCAGCCACCTGGGTCCCCCACGGTGCAGCCCAGCTCGGGCGTCAGGAGCTCAGAGTTCTTACTGCCCACAGGGGTGGGGCCTCTCACATCGGTGTCTGGAAGGAGCCCTTATCTGAGTGTCCAGACTTGCGGTTTGGGGCCTTCTGGTCCCTCCTAAGGGTGTTCCCATTACACCCCATGACCTCAGCCTTGACAGAGCACTTGACATGACTGTCATGGCCGCCAGCAACTCCACCTGGGCTTGTCCAAGGGGCCCCAACAGCCCGCTCTGCCCTTGCTCTCCGCAATCAGCCAGCCAGGCTATCGGTGGGGCCCCCAGCTCTTCCCCTGGTGATCCTTCCTTAGAGACCCACACATGACACATGTCGGGGGAGAGTGTGATGGGTGGGTCCTCAGGGACGGGCACTGACTTCCCCTAAAGAGCACCAGGTCCTTGGGTCACATTTTCTCTAAGTGAGTTACCCGTGGCACAGAAGCCTTGGGCAGTGATTCCAGGGGTGACAGACCAGATCCTTTGCCAGAGGTGTGGGTGAGGCTCCACAGGGCCCGTCATCCACAGCGGGCACGTGCTCCCGCCACAGCGTGGTGGCAGGTGACACCAACTCTGCAGCCAGCCTGAGCCTCCGAGCACGAGTGGCACTAACAGAGCCAGGGCAGCTGAGCCGGCCCCAGGGCCAGCGTAGCGCCCACCTGTCTGGTTTGCAGACGCTCCAGTAACCTCTCTGAGCTCCCCTTTCTTTGTCCGTAAATGGTGTTACTGTGTTGCTATGAGGATGCTTGTCAAATGCCTTATAGCTGGCAGGGCTCCAACAAATCACAAAGGTTGGTGACATTCTGACAGACACTGCTCCAAAATAAAGAAATGACTCTCTTCCTCCGTATTGTGAAAGGTCACACAAGAATGCAATGAACAGTTAAGAGCATTGGGCAGTTTACCGGAGAGGGAAATGCGGCATTTAAGAGAGGTGTTGGAGTACAAATGCTGCAGATGTTGGTGTGTGGGAGGAAGGGGTTGTGACTCGTTCACAAGTGTCTCAGGAGGACTAGGTGTCAAAACTCACCCAGGAAGGAGCCCTTGACAGACAGAGGATAGGGAGGCGCTGGCTAACCCGCCTTGGCTGCTGGTCACCCCACCGCTGGGTCTGGGCCTGTGTCGGGAGCAGAGAATTCAGACTCAGATGGAGACAGCAAAGCACACGTCCTGTCTGTGTTCTGGCTGTGACAGTTCACCTTCACTCCTCTCCAGCTCATGTTCTTCCCTTCCTTATCATGGTTTCTCATCCAAAGTGCCCCTGAGCTCTGGAATCTCACCTGGCCGATATAGGTGGGAGTCTTCCAGGTAACTCTGATGACCACTGCGATGTGAGGACCAGCCCTCCAGCCACATAGGCTAGACCCCTTGTGCCCTATAGGCCAGTGTCCCAGGCTGCCCTGAGACTTGATGTTTGGAGATGGTGGGGTAGCTGCCTGGGGCTGCGGATGGGCAAGCTGAAGGCAGTGAGCACGTGGGCCTGCCTTTCCAGGGAATGACGATCAAGGCCACCTTTGCAGAGCTTGGAGGCAGGCCAAGGCCATGGGGGGTCAGGGGCATCAGAGGGACTAGCCACTCACCCTCCAGAGCTGTAGACTGAATGAGACCTCACACTCTGCTGGAGAATGAGCTTGTCCTGCTAGCTGAGACCGCACCAAGGAGAAGATGGCCATGTCATCTTTTATTGCCAATGAAGAGGAGGGACTCACTCGGAGTGAGGGGCGACTACAGGTGTTGATGGAGACCATGAACAGTGCTTTTGGAGCAGGGTGCACCCAGGTCAGCTGGATACAGACAACCTCCTGAGACATAAAAACCTGTGACGGCAGGTCTGTTTCTTTCTCTCATGCCTACTTCTTTGAAAAAGATGTTTTTAGTGCCCCCTGTGTGCAAGGCATTGTGGTCAAACCTGTTATGGGACCTTGGGTTCCATTCTGGGCGGGGCTGCCCACCCATCCAGTGAATCTGGTGAGGGGTTTTGTTTCCATCACAACCACAAACACAATTAGGAATTCACGGGTGCTTCATGTACGCCAGGTATGGTCCTAGTGCTTTTCGTGGCTTATGTTACAAAACGCAATGTGCTCCACACACACCACTGTGCAGAGGAGGGAAGAGGAGGGTCGGCGCGAGCCTCAGAGTCCCTGTGCCGGGGACCGAGAGTCCGTGGAAGCCCACGGCAGAGGCTGCCATGTTGAACTAGCATCGACTTGTACGTGGACGAAGCAGCATGTTGCATTTGGGATTTCTCTCTTTGTGAAAAAAACAGATTATGATTCTGTACGATTTTAGGATATTTGCCACTTTGGGTAGCTGGTGCTACAGCTCAGGAGACATGCCTGTCTGGCTTTCTGAAGTCTAACCTAGGCAGGAACGGTCTCACTCAGCCGCCCTGCCAAGTGGATGGTGTGTGGTTAGTGTTACCAACTAGCTCCAAGAGCTACCGGAGGACAGGCAGGGAGCAAGGGGGGTGCCGATGCAACCCGCCCAGCTGTGATGCACTTGGCCCTGGGGGATGTGAACATGACCTCCTGCTTTCAAGATAAAAGAGTTACAGGGATTTATTAGAAAAATAGCAGAATGATTCTGTGAGGCCATCCCATGTGGCTTAGAGAAACACTTAACAATTTCATTGCGAGTGAATTTGAACCATCTGGGTAGTTTTTCTTAGTGTGTGTATCAGCTTGAAAGAGCTTTACCAGATGATCTAGGAAAAATCTATAAAAGATACATCACCCAGAATGGCAAAGAAACAACATTTTTTTTAAATACTTGAGAGATAGAGGACTACATTTAGAGGGATGGTATTGTCACCTCGCTCTGGCTTTCGGGGTTAGTGACCGCCGTGCAGTCTGGGACCAGATCTCCGGGGCAGTTGTCAGTGACAGGTCTGCTCCGGCTCTCTGACTCCCTGCTGAGTGCGCTGGTCAGCACACACACACACGTGCGCGCACACTCAACGCCCACAGTGCAAGGCGTTGCATTTGGGATTTCTCTAAACGGGGCCCACCCAGCTCAGAGTCCTTGTTCTACCTTTGTCAGCAGAAGAGTTAGGGGGCTGCGGGGGTGGTGCCTGTGGTGATAAGTAGGAATAAATTAATGGGACTAGTTAGACAAGAGTGGGACAGGGCACCAGAGTGGTTGAAGTCAGGTCCCTGCTTGGCACTTAGAAGCCATGTGATCTTGGGTCAGTCTCTTCCCTGCTTTGAGCCTCATTGTCTCCTGGGGA
The DNA here is from genome assembly GCA_004024845.1 of Tonatia bakeri. Lineage (NCBI taxonomy): Eukaryota > Metazoa > Chordata > Mammalia > Chiroptera > Phyllostomidae > Tonatia > Tonatia bakeri. The sequence continues at coordinate 233,856 of PVIA01000110.1, forward strand.
TTATGGCAGCTATCGCATGTGCCTGGGGGCTGTTTCAGGGCAGTTAAAATAAACCACTTGAGTGCTGGGGACGAAGTGTAAGGCTCTGTGTCGAGCAGGCACTGTGGCCGGTTGACAGGGCTAGCCACGGCCCTGTTCCCACAGAAGGCTCAGCAGGCCTGGCTCCTCTGGAATCCTCATGTGGAGAGGTTCGACAGCAGGTGGGAGCTGGTGGGGAAGCCCCCCACAAGGCTCTGTCCCTGCCTCTGGTGGCGTGGCTGATGGGTGGTGGGTCTGGCCTCAGTCAGCACAGAGCTGCAGGCTGGGCACCTCAGGCAAATGCTTGTGCCATTGGGGGTCAAGCTCCTGTCCTTGGAACCTCAGTCCTCCCAACCCCTGGGAGACTCCTCACGTTAGGAGGTTCCAAGGGTCTTTCCTTACCACTGCTCTGTTCAGGATTTCACTGTTCAGTGTCAGGGGACTCTGGAGCAGGGACCTGCAGCACTCCTCAGGGCCACGGCTGCAGGCTCCCAGGACGGGGGCCGAGCCTCAGGCAGAGAATGCCATTTCTGTCCATCACTTATTTTCTAACTGATTCCTGTAAGACCCATGTGCCCATGATTTGTACATTTGCCCGTTGTGCTAGAGGTTACCCCAGAGCCCCCAGGCCGATGTGCTCCTTCAGCAGCAGCAGAAGGGGTGTTATTGGGGCACGGAGGGCTTTAGGCCGAGCGGTGTGGAGGGTGGCACTGAGGCCGGCCAAGACGATGGCAGCCCGTGGACATCTGTTCCACTTACCGCTGCTGCCCCTCAGGGAAGAGACCTCGGCCGCAGTGTTGCCTGGCGGGCGAGACAGGACTCTGCCTGTCCTACATGGGAACAAGCCACGCACGGGCCTGCGGTGGCGTGTGCAGAAGTCACTTCTCAGCCCCACGTCACAGAGATTCTCTGGCGGTCTGAGCGTTCCATAAAAGTAAAATAAACATCACATGTTATTCTCGGAGATTATTTTCACATTATAGAATATTTAAAAGCGTAGCCCCAACCCCTGACCCTAAATGTGCACCCTGTGAAATCAGTCCTCACCCTCAGGTCCGCCCTCAGAGCCACAGCTAGCAGCCTGTGATGTCACTCGTGAGGAGGTCTTCTGTTGACACCGAGTTGTTTTTTAATGTGTGAGAGTTTGTGTGGGAGGCACGTGGAGGGGAAATGGCCCAGGAGACGCAAAGAGGATGAAGCACAATCTTTTCCTTCCTTTAACATTTTTTCCCAACTGCTACTCCCGTGCTCAGGGCTCAGATAAAGCCAGTTTCATCATGTTGCACAGATCTAAACTGGCACGAGCAGTCTTCCTGACGAACTAAACTTGTGTGTTTTGTTCCCGTGAACAAGACTCTGCTGTCCTTAAAAAACAAGCCAAAGCTTCATGGTGGGCAAAGGAGACTGCTGCTCCTTGTCTGGATTTTGCTTTTCAAAAGTAGTTTATATATTTTCCCCAGGAATTTTTTTTAAAAGATTTTATTTATTTTTTAGAGAGAGGGGAAGGGAGGGAGAAAGAGAGGGAGAGAAACATCAGTCGGTTGCCTCTCGCACGCCCCCAACTGGGAACTGAACCCACAACCCAGGCATGTGCCCTGACTGGGAATCCAACCAGCGACCTTTTGGTTTGCGCGATGATGTCCAACCCACTGAGCCACACTGGTCAGGATTTAAAAAAAAAAAAACTATTCTTACCCTAGTGTCATGCAAGGTCTGTTTAGCAGTGGCACACACTGTGCCACAGTCACCCACGGATGACTGAAACACTTAAGATGTGGCTGCGTGGACATTGCATTGTTATGAGTATAGAGCAAGTGACCCCCACGGGACCTCATAGAACAATCAACTTACAGGATTAATACCGGAACCCACAGGATGTATCAAGTCATAGGACCTCATGGGCTCCCTACATTGAATCAGTGCCGTGCCATCAGTGAGTCAGACTGTTAACACTGAACACTTCGGGACAATTGTTTTCTCTTGCACTATGTGACTTAGCATATCTGTCATTTCCATAATCACAGGGTGGCCCTCGATTTTTATAGAGGCCAGACCTTGAAATCGAGAGCTCACCTAGTAACCTGGAGCAGAACAGAGATCAGTTCAGGATAACACCAATACACTCACAACCCCAGGCGCGAGGAGAAGTTGTGCATAGTTAGTCATTGGCTGCTCTATTGAAGTCCAGGCAAAAATCCTCACTAAGTACTGCCTTCCATGGGGGGAAATCCTTGCTGGACCGTTGCATGGTAGTCTCTGGTAGCCTTTGGGAAAGGGCTGCTCAATAACATGTTAGTAACTGCAGTAAGTTGGAAAATAGGTATTCCTTTTGGTTAGAGTCAGTACTCACATCAGGTATCTGGCTTTCAGAATAACCACTTCCCATGGCTATTTCTTTCTTTATTTACTGCACCATTGAAATTCACACTAGCTCATGAGATTAGATTGTGTTTTTATGCCTTAGCCTAGCTGGGAATTTTCCGGTCTAACAAAAATGAGTCAGCGTCGGCCATGGGGTTAATGCGTAGAGTGGAGGAAGAATGCCAGGGAAGTTGCTGGCTTAGGGAACTACAGAGACGTTCACCAGCCAATGGGTCCCCAAATAACAGCAAGGATGCGCTCCCCTGTCAGAAATGGACAATGTGGTCGGCACATGGTCTATAGCCTTTGTTCCCCAACCAATCAGCTCTTCCCTGACGTAAAAGCAAAATTTGAAACATTGAGTGCTGGCCGCCGGAAGGCCTTGCTTTGGGAAAGCTAACAATGAGAACCTTTCTGGAGATCGATCTTTATAGCAACAGGGTTTCTCGAAACGGATGGATTTAGCCAGAAGGAAACAAGAGACAGGAGAGCAGAGACGGTGGGGCAGGACCGGCGCCCATCTGGAGGGGCAGACTCAGGCGTGTCAGATGAACTAAGATCGAAACCAGAAGTCAGTGACTCCTTAGCCCCAGTCATTCCCCACGCAGGCCAGAAGAGCCTGTCTTTTCGGCTTTACCATGAAAAGTGGCCCGGAGGGCAGTTATAAATGACAGCACGTCATGTGCGTCTGCTGTATTTTCATGCTGACCTGTAGCTGTCACCAGAGAATATATGGTTTTGGACTTAAGGGGATAGAAGGAAGTAGGTGACAACAAACATTTGTGAAACACTCAAGATTTCTGGCTGGTCGTCTCACTCATGGTATGTGCTCATTTTAAGTCTTGAGACATCTTGGCCTGAAACACGGGAGGGACGTGGGCACTGGGGTGATGTTCTTGGGGAGAGAATGTTCTCACTAGGAGCAGTCACCAAAATGGGTGTTTTGAGCCCAGCTGCGGCTCAGTCTTTGGACAGACTTCCCGTACTGGCCGGCGGACTCCAAGGATATCCTGTTTAACAGTTTCTGTGTCATGTCCCCTTTAAGAAAAGGAAGTGCCAAACAAGCCCTTGCGTGTCCGAGTCCGACCCTCAGACGACCGGCTGTCCGTGGCCTGGAAGGCGCCACGCCTGTCTGGAGCCAAGAGTCCACGCAGATCACGGGGTTTTCTTCTGGGCTACGGGGAAAGTGGCCGGAAGATGAATTATGTCCCACTGACACGAGACGAGCGCACGCACGAAATTAAAAAGCTGGGTGAGTCACGCTAACTGCCGTTCAGGATCTGCTGGCCCTCCCCACCATGTCGGTACGTGGTGGCTCCTTCGAGTTCGGTTGCCACGTTGATGTCGCAGGTATTGTAATGATTCGGAATGATGTTCTCTGTTCTGCCCTCCCTCTGTGCCTCCATCCTTTGACCTTCCCTTAGCAGCAGGACCAGGCTGCCTCCCCAGCCCCAGTCAGCTGCTCCCCAGCCCCACAGCATGGGCCCTTCGAGTTGGGCCATGCGTCTGGACAGGACAGGAGCTAATGCATTTGCATTGTGGCTCTGTTATCCCCGTTTTATTCTCTAAGCTTTGTCTGGGATCCAAGGACCCCGGACCATGGGTCCTGGCTGAGGAAGCCTGCAGATCAGGCCTGCTGTCTGGAAGAAGAGGGGACGCCCCAGAAAGATGAGCTGGGAAGGAGGGTGTGGGAGGGGACGCAGGACAGAGAGACGTGCTTTCTGGGAACCCCCCAGCCTCACCACCTGCCCCTTGCTCCGCAGCCTCCGAGTCAGTGTACGTAGTCTCGCTGCAGTCCTTGAACTCCCGGGGGCGGAGCCAGCCGGTCTACAGGGCAGCGCTCACCAAGCGCAAGATTTCAGGTATGTGCCTGTGTGCGCATCAGGCAATCACAGTCCAGTGAGACTTCAGAGTTGTTTCCAAAGGATGCTGGTGGGGTGATGAAGCCCGTGGGTTTTCTCCAGCGAAAAGGAAAGAGCAGGGTGGACTTGGCCATATTCTGGATAGGAGTGTGTTTCTTTCATACTCTGAGACTCGAGTGTGCTCGTGATGAGACACACATCTCTGTATGGCTTGAATATCTTCATGATGCCATAGATGCACCGTGGTAAGAATAGCCCAACATCGATCCCGTTTAAATGCACAGTGTGCTCCACGCAGAAACTTCCACTCGTGACAGACCGAACAGAGTGAGAGTGGGCAGCGTGGCCTGCGAGACTGCAGTCAAACTTCCTTTCAGCTGAAACTGAGTGAAATGGCCCTGAGGAGAGTGAGGAAAGATGTCGCAGCGGCCTGCTGGCAGCCTGATCACTGGTCACGTGTGTGTTAGGGACACTTTTTCCACATCCACTCATAGATACTTTTTAAAGTACTCATGTACCAACAAATTACATATACCTTTTCTGGATCATGTGCCTTGAAGAGGCAACCTCCAGCATAATTATTTTCGTGAACTTACAATTTACTTGTCAATTATAATTTTATATTACATATTATTATAGTACTATATAACACATTATAGTTATATATTTATGGTTATAATTTTTACATCAACAGGAGGCTTGCATACATGATGTTTCACTTTTATTAGTTGTTAATTGCTGCTCTAGAAGAAGCTCTAACAGGCTAAGTATTTCCACCTCTCCCTGCTTGTACTTAAAGCCGAAAACACAGTCCTTGAAATTTGAAAAGAAAACAAACAAAACAGACAGACAAAAAAGGCCAAGAGACTCAAAAGCAAAACTGAAGACATCTTGTGAGTTGATGTTAGAGACTGAACAAAAACTGCAAGCTTCGTGTGCATGGTGTACTCCTCTGGAAATCGGCAAACAGAATCCCCTTTCGTGTGGAAGATAACTGTTGCTTCGTCTCGGAGTCCCCTGCTCTCAAGCGTGAGGATGTCCGTCGGGCCCACCGTGACTCACACTGTTGTTTACATGTTCATTTTGTGTCACGATTGCCAGGGACAGTCATGGCTTGGGCTTCTCTTCCCCCAGAGTTTTGCTTCCTGCAAAAAAAAAAAAAAATTGTCATTCCCCAGAAACTGACAGCGAATATCGAGGAAGCACTGAGATACTCACAGCAGCTCTGACCAAGGCAGAGCCTCCCTTTCAGACTGTGCTTTCTGTCGATCAGGTCGGCCTGTTTCTTAGACCGTGCTTGGTAAGGGTGTGAGTGGAGACTTGGGTTTTCCTACGGACCAGTCAAACAATGGCTTACCTTTCCCTTTATTTCATTTCATCTATGTTAAGTGTAAGCAGTTTAAAAGGTGTCCAGGGTGACTAATAAACTGTGGGGGCCTGAGCAATTAGGGCGGAGCCTGTCGTTTGGGACAGCCTCTCCACACACCCCACTGTCATTTCAGAGGAGGATGAGCTGGACGTCCCAGAGGACATCAGTGTCCGGGTCATGTCGTCCCAGTCCGTGCTGGTAGCCTGGGTGGACCCTATGGTGGAAAAACAGAAGAAAGCTGTTGCATCAAGGTACTTTTCTTACCTCTTCGCCTTTCTTTTACGTATGAGAGGTGTGGTTTCTCTGGCCCTGGAGAGAGCTGTATTTATTGGAATGATTTTAGTCCCTGACTTGTGTGAATGCTGGTCTCTTTGGTAACTGGCTAGATTGCCTCTATCAGCGGCAATCTAGCCACTCCCGAGTGTGGTCACACAGGCCAGATGCTCCCAGGGCCTCGAGCGTGATGCCACAGTAGGACCTCATGCCTCGCTTGCTCAGTCTTGTCTCCTGTCCTTGATCCCATTTCTTTCTTCACCCCTCTTTGCGGTTGCTTGGCCTCACTAATGCTCTATGTGCGTGCAGAGGACACTGGCCAGCTGAGGAGGGGTCTTACCCTGCCTTGTGGGGGCTGAGAAGCTGCCAGTAGGAAGGCCCTGGTGCAGGGTAGTTGTCTTCGTCCAATGCCTGGCTCACAGTGGGTCCCCTCCAGATACTCCTCAGGCACCGGACTGCTTCCTGTGTAGCCCTTCGTGCATAACAAATGAATCGTACTTTTTCTGAGGCCATGACCTTGTGCTAGTCTGGTTTTTATATTGGTTTGCAATAGCAAGAGAAGAAAAAAACAATCATAAAGTCAAAATAATTTTTGTGTTAAAAAGGCCACTGGTGAACATCATTTTGACTGGCAGAGTAAAAGAGTCATCAGCATTTTGTGATAAGTGACTTAGTAGTTTATATAGTCAAGAGACGGCCACAGATTTGGTGGCCTATTAATTTGTATTGACGTATTAATTTTCAAAACTACCTGCAACCAGGAAAAGTGAATGTGCTTTAAAAAATGAATGGACTATAGTGTGAGAAATATCTATTATATGTACACATAGCATTTATACTGCTATTTGATTTCGTACAGTTTCTGTCACACTGCTAGTATAGAAAGACATCTGCTCCCTTTGAAAGGCCTCAGGAGGTTCATGGTGATTCCCTCCCCAGACGCCTCATCATGAGTGTTCCTGATTACGCATGGACTTTGATTCCAGCATCTCGATGCAAACAAAAGCAGGCTTGAGTTTTCTCAGAACACTTGTAGTTAGTTGGTGTGCTGTGTCTGCAACTGAAGCCTTATCCTGACTTAGTGAATGTCATCACCCACAGCACATTTTTAATGCATCAAATGCTCTCTCCCGCAAAGTGTCCACGGAGGCAAGTACTTGGCAAAGGAACCTGGCAGATGCCGTCTGTCGAGCTCAGGGTGTCGAGGCTGTCTTCTGACCAGGACCGTGGAAGACCGCCATGTTTGGTCCCGCTGTGTTTTCTCCTTGATAATCTCACATTCGGGTTCTTTTGATCAGCTCCCCCGTCCTGTCCTGTCGTTAGTTACACATTGTTGCTCAAAGCCACCTGCTGCTTTCCCCTTTAGCCTCCAGCAAACAAACCTGACCTGGCATCAAACAAGTCTTTTGTCTTTCTTTTCAGGAAAGCCAAGGTACCTTGGGCCAGTTCTGACCCTTAACATGGCCCTTTCTACCCCCCCGCCCCCCACAGACGCACAAACACACACACGCACACACCCCTGAAAAGGCGCCTGCCTCATCAAAGAGCCCTCCTCGAGCCCCTCCTGAATCCCTGCTTCAGCTTTGGATCAGTGAGCTTTTCAGCCTTGGAAAGTCGTCATTCCTGGCCTACCTCTGACACCTTTGCCTGTCACTTTAAGTAGATTCTTTGAGCCAACAACATAGTTGAAAGTGTAGGTTTTTCTCCTCTCTGATTCCCCAGTTTACCTCCCAAAGGCATCACTTCTGGGGAAGGAAGAATTTCAGTAATCAGCTGCAGCAAACTGGCACCTGGGTGCCTTGTCACCTTGTGTCCCCTCACAGACAGTACACCGTGCGCTACCGAGAGAAGGGGGAGCTGGCGCGGTGGGACTACAAGCAGGTGTCCAACAGGCGCGTGCTGGTTGAGAACCTGATTCCAGACACCATGTACGAATTTGCAGTCCGTATTTCCCAGGGGGAAAGAGACGGCAAGTGGAGCACATCTGTCTTCCAAAGAACTCCGGAATCCGGTCTGTACTGCCAGCGGCCCTTGGCTTGACGGTTTGGGAATACCCCCCAAATGAGATGAACAGTTGAAGAAGCTAGTCATGATAAAGGCCAGTATAGGCTTTTTAAAAGTAACATTAACCCTAAGTCTTGGTGGTGTGTCTATGCACGAACACAAGAAGTTAAGGAACTACTTCCTTCCACCCGTGTTACCTACTACCGGCCCATTTCATTAGCGTGTTACTGACACATGCAGCTCATTCAGTCCCGATGCGGAGCATCCGTGAATCATCGCCGTGTGCATGAGTGGGGCCGCCACGGCTCTGGAGGGTAGGGGAGACTTCTTTCCTTAGGCTGAGGTTGTATTTGATTTGGGGGGAGAATTCTGCTCTGTATCCAAAGTTAAAGTTGTTTTCTTTTGAACCATGTCTTTATTTTAAAAAGCCTGGACTTTAATCTTGTCTATTTCAATATTCAGCCATAAGAGAAATCCTGATTTCTCAAAGTATTTCTTGGGGTATATCCAAGCTCACTCTGAGTTGGTGGAACTGATAGAAATCATGTTACACAAGAGTGAATGTGGAATTTTTTTCTCGTGACAATAAAAGTTAACCCAGTAACTCTTCCATAAAACCATGAACATAGACTGTCCATTGTTTACTTTTAGAGTGTGCCCAAAGGCATTTTTAAAGCTTATGCACCTGACCTTCCTTTTGTAGCTCCTACTACAGCTCCTGAGAACTTAAATGTCCAGCCAGTCAATGGCAAAACCACAGCTGTCACTGTAGCTTGGGACGCACTGCCTGAGACTGAGGGCAAAGTGAAAGGTAAGAACCTCATTACTTAAAGTATGAGGTGCACATGGGAGTGAAACCCCCAGATTGGCCTGTGTGTCTGGACTCTGATGAACACAGGCCCCAATCGCGGGTCTGGTGACAGCACAGGAAACAGGGAAGCAACACACGGCTGTGAGGCGCTAGCCCAGCAGACAAGGCTGTTGTGTGTAGGGTCAGTTTTTTCATTGTCAGTAACATCCAGGTAGTCATGGAGATGCCTTTGCCTTCCGTACATATGCAAGGATTTGGGTGCTGCCATCAGGAGGGGTGTTGTTCGTTTTTAATGGTGTGGGTGCAACACCCTAACCTTCACCTGTACAAACAACACCTTGTTTTTCATGGTGTGCATCTTTTCATTGTGCCGGTAACACCATAGCCCGTAGCAGTGAGCGGTACCCCACAGGAACGTAAGTGTCTTGAATGGGACCAGAAACATTTTTAATGGGATTGAAAACTAAAGTAAGTTAATCAAATGGAAAATGGATTTTTTTCCTATTTTTCAGCTTTTTAAATTACTTTAGGGAGTTGAGGAAAATATGATCTTAAAATAACAATACTGTAGATTTAAAAATAGAATAAAGTAGTCACAAATAGTTAAATTTTAAAAAGTCTGTTGAGAATACTAAATAAAAGCACAAGCCTTTTCTTTTTACTGTAAAAACACTGAAGAGCCTTTCATAAGTCTGTTGGAGATACTTAAAGGGGCATATGGGGTTTTTTTTTGACATCACTTTGTACAAATGGACCCTAAGGGTAATTTTTATTGTTACAGAGTTTTGGAAGACAACTTTTGTCTTCAGAAACTATGGAACTTAGCCCCGGCTGGTGCAGCTCAGTGGATTGAGCACTAGCCTGTGGACCAAAGGGTCGCCAGATCAGTTCCCAGTCAGGGCGCATACCTGGGTTGCGGGCTGAATCCCCAGTGGGGGACGTGTGAGAGGCAACCACACATTGATGTTTCTCTCCCTCTCTTTCTCCCCGTTTTTCTCTAAAAATAAATGAGTAAAATCTTTAAAAAAAAGAAATTATGAAACTTAGTGTCCAGAAACCATGAAAAGTTTGTGTAAGGTTGAAGACACCCAGAAAATTACCACTGATCTCTTTTGAGAATTTCTTAATTAAAAAAAAATGAGTGTTGTCTTTTGTATTCAACTGTGTGTTATCTTTGCTGGCCTGTAAGGGACCGTAGAAGGAAGGTGGGCATGAGATATACTTTTCTAAACTTAATGTTTTCTCACTTCCCAGTTTTCTAAAAAGAATATATTGTGCCGTTCTTGCTAATTTTCCCCCCCAGTGGAATAAATTAGGAACAAATGAAGAGAAGAAATATTTAGTTGGCCCCTTTTAATAACTTTTTTTTATAAAAAGCTAAACATTGGCTCCTTCTGAACTAAGTATTGTGGTGCTTCAAAGGCTTCTAAATAATGAATAAAGATGGCTTTTGGCTGACTCCTCTCTTTAGTTATGAAAAATCAATTATTGTTCCTTTAGTGACATTATTACCATATTACTTACTTTCTTTCCTTCTTCAACCTCTTAATTTGTATCTACCTCTCTTTAGTGAAAGAAGCTCCCAGGTAGTCAATTCAATAGTACTAGAAATAGTTGCAAATAATAATAGTTGCAAATTGAAACCACAATGAGACACCACTTCACACCCGTCAGAATGGCCATCATAACCAAATCAACAAACAAGTGCTGGCGAGGTCGTGGAGAAAAGGGAACCCTAGTGCACTGTGGGTGGGAATGCAGACTGGTGCAGCCACTGTGGAAAACAGTTTGGAATTTCCTCAGAAAACAAAAAATGGAACTACCGTTTGATCCAGCAATTCCACTCCTGGGATTATACCCCAAGAATCCTGAAACACCAATTCAAAAGAACCTATGCACCCCAAGGTTCAGAGCAGCACAATTTACAGTAGCCAAGTGCTGGAAGCAACCTAGGTGCCCATCAGTAAATGAATGGATCAAAAATCTATGGTACATTTACACAATGGAATTCTATGCAGCAGAAAGAAAGAAGGAGCTCCTACCCTTCGTGACAGCATGGATGGATCTGGAAAGCATTATGTTAAGTGAAATAAGCCAGGGGGTAAAAGACAAATACCATATGATCTCATCTATAAGTGGAACCTAATCAACAAAACAAACAAGCGAGCAAGATAGAACCAGAGTCATTGAAATAAAGAACAAACTGACAGTAACCAGAGGGGAGGAGGGAGAGGGATAATGGGGAAAATAGGGGAAGGGCCATCAAGGAACATGTGTAAAGGATACATGGGCAAAGCCAAAGGGTGTAGGTACGAGGGTGGGAGCCAGGGTGGGGGGATGAGGGGGCATGGTGGGGGGAAAATGGGGACAATTGTACTTGAACAACAATAAAAATATAATAATAATACTATCAATATAACTATAATGAAGAAAAAACCCCAAACACTGTATAAATATCTTTGGTAAACTGCATGAAGACTGTCCTCTCAGGTTCCATATGTTAAATATTTAAAAATATATATTTATTTATTAGAGAGAGAGAGAGAAACATCTATTTGTTTCTCTACCCATTTATGCATTCAGTGGTTGATTCTTGTACGTGCCCTGACTGGGGACTAAACCCGCAACCTTGGTGTATCAGGACAACACTCTAACAAGCTGAGCTGCCGAGCCAGGGCCCCGTATGTTGAATTTGCTGAGAAGGGACAATTGCTAGCTAATCAATTAGGAGGCCCTGTCCCATAGCCCAGGCGCACTCGAGTGCGCCTGCTCCTGTGTGTGCACGCTCCGGCCGCCGCCTCGGCGCGCACTGCTAGACCGCGGAGCCTGGTAGCGCACACTCCGACATGTCCTGCTCATGCAGTCTGTCTGCTGGGCACGGGATGGCTCTCGGTCTCCTCCTCCCGACCGTGCTGTCTGCTAAATCATTTCAGAATACATTCTTTCATACGCCCCGGCTCTCAAACCGTTCGGAGCAAAGTCCCTCACCTATCCTGGAGACACTACTTCTGCCCTGGTGGACGGTCTGCAGCCTGGGGAACGCTATCTTTTCAAAATCCGGGCGGCAAACAGGAGAGGAATGGGGCCTCACTCCAAAGCCTTCATTGTCGCTATGCCAACAAGTAAGCATTGTGTGTGTGTGTGTGTGTGTGTGTGTCTTCCTTCCCTCTCTTTGTGCTGATTGTGGTGTGTGCCCTTCAGTCATGGTTCCTGGGCTTAGAATGGCTCCATTGGTGAGTTTTGGGGGCTAAGTTTGTACACTGATTTCTAAAATATTTTTATAGTCCCTTTAGAAGTTAGTCTCACCAAAGACTAAGACGTTACTGGTGGCTAATAACATTAATTACTATTGCATTATTACAAAAATATGACAAACACTGTAATTCGGGGTTTATGATGACAGGGAGAGGACATTTTTACAAGTGCCATGTGACATTTCTAGTTGTTAGCTCTCTTTAGTTTCTGAATTGCGTGTGAAATGCTTAGTTTGTATTCCATGGTGGTTGGAGTGCAGCTTTACTCAGAAGAGCTTCCGCTGCCTGTTCATCTGGTCAGTGTCAGAACCAAGCAGGTCAATGAAATCCCAGAATGGAGAGATCCCCTCCCTGCATCCCCACATTCCCACCAGATACAGGTGGTACGCTCCTGCATCACACTGCCAGCATCCCCACGTGGCACCACACCACCCAGCCCTGTCCTGGAGGGAAGTGAAATAGATGACATTTGCTCCCTCTGGGGTTCCCCTTTGCTACATAAATGCCCCTCCTCACAGCGCCCCTCCCTCATTCAGTTCTGCTGTCACGAAAGGGTAGACTGTAGTGTGCGCTGCATGTTTTGCCTACCTCAAGAGTCTTTGTACTTTGGGCCCTATTTTGGAATTACAAATGTATCCATTATTACCAAGATTTTCATGGAGAAAGAGAAAGCGAGTAAGGACATGTTAAGGGGAGTAAGGAACTCGTCACACTTCAGAAATGACGGGTTTGTTGCCCACCCAAGTCACTTGCCAGTCGCACATAGTACATCCCCACATCATTAGGAGTAGAGACCGTTCAACATTTTATGTGATTGCTTTACCTATATTGTCAAGAACGGCTAGAACACATCTGTACCTTATGAAAGTTAGTTTCATTAAAAAAACCCTATGTAAGATCTTGCTTTTGAAAAATCAATGGATTACTTCAAAGGACTCATTTGAGAATTCCTTCCAAAAATAAGCTGTAACATAACCTCATTCAATTTATAGAAACTCAGTTCACACATATTTTCTAGAACTATATCTATTACTTAAAGCAAAAGAAAACTCTAAAAGAGATTGCTATAATTGAGAAAAATGTGTCCAATGTTCTATAGAATGAGAATTTGTCTATAGAATGGCCAGTTAAGCACCTCCCCCGCCATCTGCAACACTCACTTTCTGCCGCACAGCTTTCGGACTGCTTCTCTGATGGCAAATTCTTTAACATCTCTTCCAGCCAGGACCAGCGAGTCTGAAGTTCAGCAGAAAACAGATGTCGAGGATAACTGGAAATCCAAACACCCCGAGCCTTCCTCCTCTTCTCCCAAAGCCCCAGCTTCCTCCAGACACAGCCATTTGCCGGCCTCTCCCCAAGGGAGAAATGTCAAGCACCCTATTCCCAACTTGAAGAACAAGATACTGGCCAACGGTGGGGTACCCAGGAAACCTCAGTCGACAGAACTCACAGAGGAGGAGGAGCTGGATGCCCCAGGGGACCTGCCAACAGTGCCCTCGGAGGCCCGGGACCAGACTCGACAGCAGAGGCCACCAGGCCGATCTGTCCACCCGGCCCTGGCTTCTGGAAGGACTCCAGGGAGAGTTCGGGTACCGGTGCTGCCCCGAAAGGAAGGTGTGGATAAGGCTGGCTCCTCGCCACCCTCCCACCCTCGTTTGGGGGCCTCTTCTGTTGCCCACACATCCGCTGAGGGCAGCCCTCACCACCCTGCCAACCGGCCTTCCAGCTCTGCAGACAACGACTCCCTGGATGGAGAGGAGGAAGGGGCGGCCGCAGGCTCCCCCCACTTCAAAGACACCTCCTCGGAGCATCTGCAGCCCAAGAGTGTGGCCCCTGCACGGCCGGCCTTGTGGCCCAGCCGCCAGGCGGCCTCCAGCGCCCTGCGTGACAGAGGCCCCACACACCATGGTGCCAGGCCAGCCTTGCCAGCTCGGAGAGCCCCCCATTCTGAGGCTGGGGAGGAAAATTTAAGGACTTCGGCACCCCCCTCGAGACTTTCTCCACCCCTTGGGGGATCGTCTCGGCTACTGCCCACCAATACACACGGGAAGGACGAACACAATGTCCCACCTGCAAAGGCCGATGCGCCCTCGCGCCCTACCAAGTCTTCCTTGGCCTCTTCACGCCTCAGCTCACAGACACAGGTCCCTGAGAGGGTGGACGCCTCTGATGGCGATGGTGACAATGACGCAGAAGAAGAGGGCAGGCGAGCTGAGGTTACTACCCAGACACTTCGGGCCCGGCCGCCCGCAGGCGCCCCTGTCTCTGGTCATTCTGGTGTGCACAGAAACAAGCCCTTTGTTGCCCATGGTAGATACCCAAACAGGTTTGGCTATGGCCGAGGACCCCGACTACAGCCCCCCAGCTCCCCGCCATCCACCATGCCCCCCCGAGGTCACATGAGGGGGAATTCTCACCCAGCTTCCAATTTTAGGCATGGCTCGGGTATCCATGGTGAGGAGAGCGAAACAGAAGAGGAAAAGCCACTTCCTGCCATGGTGGTGAATGACCACATGCCTTCTTCCTCCAAGCAGCCTACCTCCCAGGGCAGGGACCGCCTAAGCAGAGGCCCCCAGAGAGGGCTGAGCTCTCGGCACAAGGAAGCCCTGGCAGAGAACCCCAAATCCGCTGGGAGCTGGGACAAATCTCAGCCTTCTAAGGCACAGGATGTGCGACAGAGCACAGATTCGAGTGAGGAGAAGGATGCTCCCAAAACACAGCTGTCCCCTGCCCGGCTGCCCTCGGCACCATCACAGCACCGCCCAGGGTCTAGTGTGCCCAGAAGGAAGCACACATTCCCCCAGGCTGGGCATCCCCACCCTGTGTCACAGGAAAGCACTTCCTTGGACCCTTACACGTACCCGTCCAGAAGCGGTCAGTCGTCCCTCCCGGCAAGCTCCCAAGGGGTGCCTCCCTCATACCCCCAGAATCAGAACAAGGACTCCAAGAGCAGATATGGTGGAAACAACGAGGACAGCACAGAAGTAGAGACCCCAGGAGTACGGGCGGCTGCCCATTCGGCTGGAGCCAAGGACACCACCGCGGCCATTCCCAAGCACCGCCAGGTAGAGACTCCAGCAGGAAGCACAAGTGACAGCCACCTCCGCAGACCCTCAGGCTCCTTCCTGAGGCTCGGAAGGCCCTATGCCAATACCCGCACCCGGGTCCCTGGCCGGGCAGGGCCCCAGGTGGTGGGCAAGAAGGATGGGGTGGCCCAGGCCACACCATCCAAGAAGGAGCCCCTGACTGCTAAATCTCCACAGTCTGTCTCGGCCGAGGAGGAAGAAGATGAGGACATGGGGTTTTTCAATGGAGGAAAGGATGAGGACCCACTGTTTTCCTCTGTCTCAAAGTGGCCCTCCTCTTCGGCCTCTAGGGACAGCAAATACGCAGATGGGAACAGCGCCGAGACAGAGTCTGCCCTTGTGCCTGTGACCCCTGGAGGGAGCTCCCCCCAGGATGAGAACCCCACTCTGGTGCAGCACCCCCCTCCTCCAGGCAGCTCCCCAAGGGCATCGCACCTCCCACCCAGACTCCCTGCCCGTAGCTCCGGCATCCCCAGAGCCCCCACGGGAACCCCGGCCCAGCCGAGGTACACCACCCGCGCCCCTCTGGCCTACACCTCCACCACCCCCATGCTGTCCCTGCGACAACGCATGATGAACTCGAGGTTCCGGAACCCCTTCTCACGCCAGCCGGGGAGGCCCACTTTCAGACAAGGTACTTGACTTTTTCTCACGTTTTCCTTACTGTTTTCAGCGGTGTTCACAGCAATTCCCGAGAAGCTTCTATTTTATCAAGCCTCTGCAATGCCCACGGACAGCATTAGCAGCTTTGCAGGTGGGACGTGATTGCATCCTCTTGGCTATCTGGCAGGGTTTGAAGGGTGTCTCCCGGTTTTCCGATGGGGAAGCTGGGGCCGTGAGCTCTAAGCAGCTTGCCCCAGGTGGGACAGCTAGGAAGTGACTGAGCTGCAACCCTGACTCAGAAACCGAGTTCCACAGCCGGGGTCACCCCACTATCCTGCAGAGCCCTTCCCATTCCTTGGCATATGCTCTTCGCCTATGAAAGTGGATCACAGCCACGATGCTAAACTCAGGTTCCGGTATTTGGGTCATTTTCAGTTGTTCCCGTGACAGGTATGTTTCAGGAATTGCAGTAGGAAATTGGATACTTCCTGTGTACTTGGACCACGTTCTTGCTCACTCTGCACACGAATCTCTCCACTGACCACCCCACAGAGCAAATTCCGATGTCTCAGGGGTGCGTGGCTGAGACACTGCACTCAGTGGATGCTGTTTAACACCTGCAGAAAATGCATGTTACAGATGAGTGTCACGCAGAGCTGTGATGGGCAGGTGTGTGACTTACACTGAGAACGGAAGGAAATAGATAGCTCTGAGCTGTGACCCAGGGTTCACAGGGACCTGACGGCAGGACCCAAGGTCTTTCCCCTAAGTCTGCATTCCTTGTACTCTCCTTGTAGGGAATCAGGGCTTCATAGAACATTTCTGAACAAACGTATTAGTATTTGTTAATCTGTGCAATGTATTGTTAGTTTAGTCCAATGTGCACAGAACGCAGGCCTCATATGGAGGTCAGTGTTCCATTAATATTGACAATTTTAAGCAAGCCTAAGGCCCTAACAATAAATGTAAAACTCACATGCCCTTGTACAGAGCGCCCAGTAAATGTTTAATTTTCTTTAACTACTTTTGAGCAAGAGAAATAAGTCTCTGCCCTGCAAATCGTTGTGACAAAGCCCAAGCACTTTATCCCACGGAGGGGCTGGGCCACAGACTCCTCCCAGCAGAGCTTCCCACAGACGCAGACGGCCACTGAGAAACCGCAGGAGAGGGAGGGCGAGAGGAAGGAACAGGCAGAAACAGCAACCGAAAGGGCTGCCAGCTGGGCCTCGTACTCCCTCTCTGAGGCGCGCTTCCCGAGCAGTGCCACCGGGCACAGCGGGCTCTGAGTCCGCGCGGTGCATCTGCACTGGCGGTTGAGGACGGCGGCCTGAGTCGGCGAGAAATGGTCGTCACGCTTAGTGAATCTGCAAAGAAGACCAGGACAGCAGCTAGAACATTGTGGAGACAGGGTTCTCCATCCTCCCGGCCCCTCTCCCCCCACCTCGCAGCTGGTTAAAATAAAGCTGCAGCTACCGAGGCCTTTCCCCTTCATCTGGAGAAATGACTCATGCTGAACACTCCCATTCCTCCAATTCGGCCAGAACACTGTGACTTTACTCTTGACTGACATGCGTATTTGTCACATAGAAGTCACAGTGCCATTATCTCACACAGACGAGCCATTGCTCTAAAATTCTGTTCGGTGTTTCTGTTGGAAATGACGGGTTACGGCCCATAGATGGGTGTGAAGCCAGCTCCCCAGGAACGTTGAACTGACCAGGTTCTCCCTCTTTTTTGTTTTTGCACTGTGCAGGTTCTAACGGCAGGCCGAGTGCAGAAGGGCACGTGCTGCCTGATGGTAATGGGAAGCCAAGTGGACAAAGAGTTATCAATGGCCCTCAAGGAACAAAGTGGGTAGGGTGACCTTGTTTATGCATCTCGGCCGTTCTCGCGCCGTGGGGAGGAGGAAATGCTGGGCGTGGTGTGGCAATAATGAAGCGGTCTTTTTTCCCTTTTCTCTAGTCTTAACCCCTCATCTGTTCAATGTGCTGTACTCGGTACATTTCTTCCGGCAACCAGAAAAGTCTTTGACTCTCCTAGGTAGCTGGTTTTTCTTCTCATAGCTGATAAGGCATAGGCCATTGTCTCTCCTTTGCTTTGCCCGGCTAGGGAGCTCAAAGGTGGGCCTAACCACAGCAGGGGCCTGATACAGACTTGATACAAGGACCTCGCAAATGAACTTCTGTGGCTCCAGTTTACTTCTTGTTTATCGTTTAATTAACTGGTACACACATTTTCTGTAAGTTGTCTCAAACCCTGTGTAAAAGGAAGCAGGGTAAAAATAAGTGAACAAACAAGAAAACCCTGGATTGAGTAGGCAATTTTTATCAGATCACCTTTTGAATATTTCAATAATGGTTGTTTGCCCAAAATAAAAAATAAGTATTAGTATTGTAAGTATGTTTAAACTAAAAAAAACAGCTTCTTGGATTTAAGATATATGGTTAGGGATTTTTGATGGGTTGAGGGTAAAAGTATTTTTTCAAAGAATTGAAAAATTATTCATGGTGGAATTAATTCCCAGTCAACACTTCCCTTAAGGTTTCAGAAAACGTATTGACGGATTTCATGAAAGGTTCAGTCACAGGTTAATTAAAGATGCCTCTTATCATTTCTTAAAGGAACAGAAATGTATTGTGTGAAGAATATATATTAAAGCAAAAGTCCTGTGAACAATTTTGAACTGAACTGTATGGGTAGATTTCAAAAGTAGTGCTTATATCAGTGAGCCTTATTTAATTACTGAGACAGGACCCAACAAAGCGGCCTGCTTGCAGGGTTCCTTCCGGGGCCTGGTCCTGCAGAGCTGTGGCTCTCAAATGTCAGTGAGCTTCAGAATCACTCGGGGAAGGGACAGGTAATTTGCATATCTGACAAAGTCCCAGGTGACTCTGGGTCTGCAGGGCTGGGACCATGCTTTGAGAGCCAACAGTGTGGACCAAGAGTTCGTTCTTGAACAGAGATAACAATGCCTTATTATCTCAAGTTTTGTGATTCCTTTGAACATAAACTTTTTGAATATATACTATACTGGGCAATGTGATTACAAATCAAGTTATTTTTGTTATTGCAACTTTGATTTTTAACATTAACAGTGAAATGGCAACATTTCATGTTTTTAATACACAAACAATACATGTTTATCGCAAGAGATTAAAACAATTCAGAAATACATGAAGAAGATAATAAGCATTCCAAACCACTTTTCAAAGATAATCACTGTTAACACTTTGGGATGTATCTTTCTAGATTTTTTTCTCTGCAGTTTTAAGCTTATGAACAAAAAAGAATATATTTTTATTTTGGAAAAATAATCAGCCCTTTGATCTGAGTTCATGTCTGTATATGCCAAACACATGTAGAATTTCTAAATCATTTTCATGGGCTGCATAGTATTCTACCGTGTGGGTGTGCCAAATGTATTTAACCTCTGCCCTCCGTCAAGGGACACTTAGGTTGCTTCCTACTTTCCAGCACCACACACGACGTACTAAGTAGCAAAAGCATTTTGAACATCTGTTGTACGTTTGAGGGACTTAAAACCATTCACATCCTGCGTGGGTAAGAAACTGTCATGTGAACTACAACTCTTGTGCAGTTTATTCTTTTTACACTTTATGAAGGATGCCAACGAAAATGATATTTTCTGCTCACTTTGGGGTTTCCTTCGGTGGAAGTCTCATGCATGTATTCGTGGAGTGGGATTAATGCGAGTGTTTTGAAATGTCCGATATAGTCTTTAATCTATGTTGTGGATTTAGGTCGTGGATCTCGACCGTGGGTTAGTGTTGAATGCAGAAGGAAGGCACCTCCAGGACTCGCACGGCAATCCTCTGCGGGTTAAACTAGGAGGGGACGGCCGGACCATTGTGGGTAAGTGAGACCGGTTTTGAAGGGATGGAAGTGCCCCGGCTTAGCTGTAGAGTAACAGCTTCTTTCCCTCCCCTCCCTGATGTTGAACGGGTTCCCTTGGCCGGGTTAGTTTTGGCCACGTGCTTTTTCCCTGATGCAGACATCAGTTATTCTCCCAACAGAATCTGCCCTCCTAGCACAGGTGGCCCTCAACTCTGTTCTGGAAGTGGGCAGCCTCATGCAGGGTTCAGCAAACTTCGACCCACAGGCTGAGCCCTGTCTGCTGCCTGCTTTCTAGGACCTGTGAGCTCAGAAGACTTTTTTCATTTTTAAATGATTGCCAAAAAAATATTGAGGGATAATAATACAGTCATACCTCGGTACTTGTCGTCTTCAGAACTTCTCAAACCCCGTACTCGCTGCATTTTGATGAGAAAAAAATGCATTAGCACTCGGCACTCGCTCGGTGCTCACATGAGTTGAGCCGCTGCCCCACGAGGGAAAATGCTTCGTCAGTCACGGCTTGCTCAGTGCTCGCTGCTTCCAGCACTGGTCGTGAGCTCTGGAATGAAGTAACGATGAATACCGAGGTGCCGCCGCAGTTGTGACAAGTGAACGTTATATGGAATCCATGTGTCCGTGTTCACGCACAGAGACGTGTTGGAACATAGAAACACCCGCCTGTTCAGGTGCTATTTGTGGCTTCATGCCCCACAATGGTAGAGCGGGGCAGTTACAACCGACACTGGCCTGCAAAATTAAAAAGCCATGTTTAGTCTCTGGCTTTTTGCAGAAAACATTTGCCACCCCTGGTCCAAAGTAACACTTTTCCTCCTCAGATGTAGCAATGAGAAAGAGGAAAGGATTTCGGGGTATGCTGATGACATGTTCATTAATTTACAGAAGAGAGTACAGACTGATGGGCAGTAGAGTAAGTCTAACACTTTCTGTGTGAACAGCAGATATCTCTACCTTGGCTGATATCCTTTTAATCATTCCCTTGCTTTTTACTGATTAAAAGATAAGAACACATGAGCTTGGAGAAGACACTTTCCACTTGCTTGTTACTCCCTCTGATTGTGTCCCCTCGCTGCACAGACTGTGTTTGGTCTTGTTTCAGATCTGGGAGGGACCCCCGTGGTGAGCCCCGATGGGCTCCCCCTCTTCGGGCAGGGGCGCTACGGCAAACCCCTGGCCAGTGCCCAGGACAAGCCCATTTTGAGTCTCGGAGGGAAGCCCCTGGTGGGCTTGGAGGTCATCAAAACAACCACTCGTGCCCCCACCACCACCATGAGACCCACCACCACCCCTCGGCTCACCACAACAACCCCGCGGCCCAGAACTACCACCCGCCGGACCACCACCACCATGCGCCCAGTGACGACTGTCCGAACCACTACGCAGACCACTACCACCACCACCACCGCCGCCACCACTACCCTCGAGCCCACCACCCCCACCTGTCCCCCAGGGACCGTGGAGCGGCATGATGAAGATGGCAACCTGCTAATGGGCTCCAGGGGGGCCCCAGCGTGCTACCCTGAAGAAGGTAACGTCTTCATTCTCATGGCAGCCCACATAACGGGTACGTTGCCTGTCAGAGGAGGGTCCCAAAGGCTGCTGGGAAGTAGGGTGCATGATGGAATGGAAACCTGGGGCATTTCTAATCCCAGCAGGTGTGTTCGACAGGACTGTGTCACAGCCAGCGTTGTCAGATTTAGCAAATCAGGATAATGCACGGGACATGCTTACATGATAAAGCATTTGCTACTTACTTAAAATTCTGGGCATCCTATGTTCTATCTGGCAACCCCTTCCACAACCCAAGTAAAAAAATTAGCTAAAACATGGGATATTATTAGTTTGGACTAGCATTTCCCAAGTGTGTCCCACTGGGTATTAGTAGGTTAGTACTTACCAGACAGACAGACAGACAGAGATAGAGATGTAGACTGCATATAGAAACGGTGTGATTGGCTATGTGCTTTAAACAAAGTTAAATGGATTTCTGACTATTGGATCACTCAGACCATTGAATAACCCTATTGTGCATTTCCAAGAACAGCTGTGTTTCTAAAGCTCGTTTGGCAGTGGAACGCTTTTTGGGTCAGCAGCAGGGGCTCTCCATGGGGCGGTGGACACTGCACCATTTCCCTGCTTTGGGACACCCGGTCAGGGCGGCCCTCTGCCCCTCCTGAGAACGGCCTGCTTCCCCTAAAGAGTGGAGCTGGGACGCTTTCAGTCTGGTCCTGGTGGAGCTGGGATAGCACCATCTTTGCTGCTGAGTCCCTGTTCATGTGGCTTTGGAAGAGGTCGCCCTGCGTTTGCCTCGGGCTTGGCGGAGGCAAATTCGTCTTCTTCCCCTCGGGGTAAAGTGACTTGGCGTCAGCTGTAAGGCTTGTGTGTTTTAGGCTAATGCAGAGTGAGGACCCTTCATTTCAGCAACCGTTCACACGCGCAGAATCCTTACCCGGCGTCGCTAGCCGCCATCAGCCCCATCAGTGTGAACTTGAATGTCATCAGCCCCATCAGTGTGAACTTGAATGTCATCAGCCCCATCAGTGTGAACTTGAATGCCGCATCCGAGATGGGGCCGCTGTTGGAAGTCCGTCATTGCCCGAGAAAGTCCCAAAGAAAGAGGAATGTTCACACATCTGAAAAATGAACACCAGAGAACAGGAAACGTACTGAGGAAGAGACGCCTGGGGAGCATTCTCCCAGTGGGCAGGAATGACATTTCACCTTTGGATTTCTGGTATGACCTATTATGTACTTTCCTTGACCTCTTCTGCACACATGAACCTGTTTATTTTTAAAAATTGAACTGGAATTAGAATAGCTATTTTCTCAACAATTGTCTGTAAACAGAAGAGTGGCTATTTTGGATTTTACTTCAATTATTCTTATTAATATTCTGCATTTTCTTTTGTCTGCTTTTATATAGGCTTTATAGGTGTTCTTTCATTTACTTTGTATTTTTGGCCTTTTGTTTGGCATGAAAGTCAGTATTTTTCTTGGCATTTTGTTTCTTCTTCTCT
Organism: Tonatia bakeri; assembly: GCA_004024845.1. Classification (NCBI taxonomy): domain Eukaryota; kingdom Metazoa; phylum Chordata; class Mammalia; order Chiroptera; family Phyllostomidae; genus Tonatia; species Tonatia bakeri. The sequence continues at coordinate 256,387 of PVIA01000110.1, forward strand.
TTGCAAATCATGACATATTTACAAGGTGGGCAAAAGTCGGTTTACAGTTGTGAGTACACAAAACAGAGTTTGTTCTTGTGTTACTATTAATTCTTGTCTAATTTACTTGCACTGCAGCTGTAGACCCACTGTTACCCTCCTCTCTGTGTATATTTTTTCTTCACCCACATTTGAACTTCCAATTCCCTAACATCCAAGTGTTAATAATAACTTGCCTCTAGGCAGCATTTTCAAAATAAGTACAAATCAGCACAAAGTTCTGGGAAGAAATTTAATTTAAAGGAAAAAGTATGTCCTTTTAAACAATATTATAATGTACTATAATTCATTATTTTAAAAATACAGTCAGCCCTTGAATAACAAGGGTTTGAACACACAGGTCCACTTATATGCAGATTTTTTTCAGTAACAATTGTAAATGTATTTTTCTTATGATTTTCTTAATAACACCTTTCCTGTAGCTTACTTTACCATAAGAATCAGTATATAACATACATAACATACAAAATATGTGTTAATTGACTATCTACGTTATCAACAGCTTCCGGTCCACAGTAGGCTATTAGTAGTTAAGTTCTGGGGAGTCAAAAGTTATAATCAGATTTTTGGCTGCATGGGTGGTTGACGGCCCTAACCCCTGCGTTGTTCAAGGTCAACTGCAATGTGAAAATTGGAGTTAAAATTACTCTCAAAAACCCTGTGCATTGTCTATAAAATACAATACCTTGCCATTTCCTGGTTGGACACCCTGTGGCGGCTTTGATGTGCCAACACATTCTGTGAACACGATAGTGACACTCAGGGTACAGAGAGGCTACCAGGAGGAGGCTCTGATGGCAGTAGAGGGACAGTCCTAGGTCTCCCCCGACCGTACTCTGCAGAGCCACCAGCGCCACAGCTCCTGGCCTCTCCCTGTGCTCGCCAGCCTGTGTTTTCTCTCTGCCCCTCCTTTCTGGTGCATGAAGCATAGTTCAGTCCACGGTGCATACTCCCAAGGTCTGGGGTCCATGTGTGCACGGCCAGTGTTTACCAAGTGACACTGGCTGTGGCACTTTGCATACTGGTAGCCCGAAATGGTTATTGTAGTAATCCTGATTTAGAACCAGCCTTAGTGATCAGTGACTGAATATCCACTCTTCTAAGCCCCTCCCCTCCCCCAAACCCTCATCTAGTGGACATTTGTGATTAGATGCCATTGGTAAAGTCCTAAAATTTTGTTTCTAGCCCTCCAGTGTTAAAATCATCTTTTTGGATCTCACAGTGTATGCTCTCCTCTTTAAAGCATGATCCCCTTTTCCTGGAAAATGCTGCTTTAAAATAACTTTCCAGGAATAACCTTGACTTCTTCAGTCATTCCAATAATTCAAGTGTGTTTATGTCCTTCTGCATTAGTTACAGATGCCATGCTGTATGCATCTTCCTGTGGGCCTCGATGCATATTATGTGCTTGTTTCCAGTGTGTCCTTGCTTCCACTCCTCCCCTCCCCTCCCTCTCTCTGCACACGCATGTGCACATGCGCCCTGGACACTCTGCTTGCTCTGACGTCCCATTTGACAGTAAAGTCCTTGCAGGAGACAGAGCGTCTCCTTCTTCATGGCACCTAATCCTTCATCTTCGAGTTTCCTAGAGAATACTTTCAGCTCTAGACATGCTCCGTTTTCTAACCGAGAAGTAAAAGCCAGTGGTCCTTGCCTTTCAGGTTCCATTTCTGCCGCGGGTCTGAGGAGATCCTGTGTGTTTGGAGATGTGATGTACCAGCGGATTATCTTCACCAGTTTGCGACGTGACAGGGCCTGCGTCAGGAAAACAGCAGTCATTATGGGACAGCCCCTCCCACCACGGCTCGCTCTCATGATGGAAAATGTGAAGAGAATGATGAAAAACTCACCTGGCCTGCGACAACCGTACACGTTGCAAATATCCTCAGGTTTCAGATGGCTGTCTCTCACCTCCTCTCTAAACTTCCGAGAATATTTCGTATAGTTTTTAAAAATATTTCTGGACCTAAGGCCCTAATATTTGGCGGGGGCGGATATTTTGCACCTAAGAGAATAAACCATACCACCCTGGCTGGTGGCTGGCAGTTACTTTTATACGAAGAAGTGGAAACTTTTGATATTAATGTGGGGTTGACTTATAAAACATCCAGTTTTACGTCGTTCCACGTGGTTGAAAAGGCATTCAGGTGGGGCAAATTCCGATGGTCAGATTTAAAAAAAAACAAATGTAAAGATACTTCATTACATCTTGGCAGTAACTTCTACTTGGAATCCAGTTGGTGCTGTTTTAGAAAAATATGCTTGACTTTCTTTGGTCTTTGAAAAAGAAGGAGCACGGGATTGCTCAGGACAATGTTTACGTATGCCAAAAGACTCCACTGCCACTCACCTCAAGAAGGAATCCCCATTTGCAGGTAAAAGGCGTCATTTCTGTGACCTGCTGCCGCCCCAGAGTATTTCAGCACTTCCAGGAATTACACTTGACCCCAGAACCCACAGAGGAAACCCGGACTTTGCCCCTTTCTTGTTCACTCTGAGATGCAAAAATTGTACAATTGATTCATTTTTGAACGGGCCAAAAATAACAGTGAAAAGAAATGGATCTGAACTGATAATGAGGAAAAACAAGGCTGTGTTCTTAAGAGTTAAATTGATGAGGGAAAGAAAATGGTGTTCTAGGGAACAATGGCAGGATAACCCCACACATCAGGGGCGGTGAACTTGAAACTGCTTGATCCGAACCAGCCCAGCAGCGATTCTTCTTGGATCCAGGCGTGTTGACATTGGAATGACCACAGGAAAAATTATGTTTCGTAGTTTTTCATGAAATGACCGTTGTGACCCCAGAGGGTGGATCATTGACCATGTCTCTCTCTTGGCCACTCACTGTCCCCCTCGGAACGCACCCAGTGTTGCCATCATGATGGTGACGTGGGTGCTGGGCACCTCCCAGGCCTCCCGTGGCTTCGGGCTCCACACTCTGCTCCTCTGCAGGGCTGGGTGGCAGCGTGAGGTCGCCAACGCCCCCTGCTGGTGGGGTTTGCTTTGGCACCGTTACATTCATGATGTTATCCAAACAGGCTCCAAACAGGCCATGGAATGCTTCGACTGGAATATTTCTGGGGAGTAATCAATGATTTTCTAACAATAAAAAATTCAAATCGGCGCCTATAATTTTTTAGCGAAGGGGACTTACACACTTTCTACTTCAATTTCCCCTTTATTAGGCTGTGGAATGAGGATTCTAATAGAGCACCTTAAGGTTTACAAGCAGTTTCATTGGTTAGTTTAGCTTTTTAAAAAGTGGAGGCAGTTTTATGAAGGGTAAAGTACACAGTCTATGGAGCCAGAGGGCTTGAAGTCCAAGTTGAGTTTTAGCTCTGTCCTTCACCGGCTGTGACTCTAGGCATATTGTAAATCCTTGATGTCCTTGGCTGCAAAGTGGGTAGAAGCCCAGGCCTGGACCTTAAGAGTCTTATGTGAGGATTAACTCTAATAACATAGCATTGACAGTGCCTGGTGCCCAGAGGCATCTGATAAATTGTAGTTATTTCTTCCTGCCGGCCCCTCCCATCCAGCCTTTTAAGGGGCACTGAATTCAAAGTTCTGTGTAACTGCTGTGGGCTTCTGGTCCAAAGAGGGGGAGAAACGCCTCTGAATTGTTTTGTGTTAGAAAACTTTTTGCCTTAAACCATTTTATCAACTACAGAGAAACGTTCTCCTTTTCACTGTGCGTCTACTTTCCCCTAAGTAGGGAAATGCGTAGATTTTCTTGCATTGTCTCAAAAAAAGACTTATGTTCAAAGTACACAGATAATGGTGGCAAAAATGTGTTTTTCTTTGTGGGCTTTATTTATTTATTTATTTTTGCTTAAATCACTCGCCTTGTTTAACCGTGTTGTTATTCATGCTCATAATATCAGTTCCCTCATTAATATAGTCACTTTAGTAATGGTTCTTATAATTAGGGCTTCCTGGAAGAGTCAGAAAAAAGCCACACGAAGTTGTATAAATTGCACTGAAAGAACAATTCTGCAGGCATAATAGACCCAGTGGTTTTGTAAGGAAAGCCTGACCTGTCTGTAGAGAGAAGTTTGTGGTCATCGGAATGTTATTTCCAAATTCCATCTGCAGAAAAAGATGCCTGATGAGCACAGATTTACCTCCTGAGTGGGGAGGCAGAGTGAGAGGTGGGAGGGCCACACAAGGCCCAGGAGACCGACGTCTGGTATGTTTTGCAAAGTTAGACTGTCAGGGAGGCAGAAAACCACTTTGCTTCTAGAACATGCGACGGGCCGTGGGCCGGAGAGAAGGAAGGTGCCACGAGCCCTCAGGTGGAGGATTCCTGTCCCCTCCCTGAGAACCGGCCACCCACTGTCTCCTCAGACTCCTTGCAGCTTTCTGAGCATGCCTGTCCTTGGGCCTGCGACAGAATGGGTCTGGGGACCTCCCCCCGGCAGGCAGGGTGAGGGGTGCTGAGTGGCCAGGAGGGAGGCCAGAAAGAGCTCTTTGTGCTGGAGGCCAGGACACTGAGCAGGGTTTTTCCTCTGCTTGCGGGAGGGCATCTGAGGGCCCCACCCTGGGCTTGAAGGAGAGGGGGTCCAGCCCCTCTCGGTGCTGATGCTGTTCCTACTGGACAAGCACAGGAGGCCCAGCTTGGAGGACTCATTCCCCTGAAGCAGCCACAGGGAAGGAGCCTCACGCCTTGGACATGATTCTGAGCCGCCCGGGGAGAGGGCCCGGGGCGTTGATGACTCTGTCCCCTCCTTCCTCACTAGATGACTTCTCAGGATTGGAGACCGACATGGCGGCACCCACGGAGGAGCCCTACATGGTCTACGATGAAGGTACTCACTGATTTTAAGCACACTATTTGGATCATTTCTCTCCTGATGGGAGGATCTTATTTTAATCACTAAGTGATTGGATGATCTCAACTGCAGTGTCCTTCAGAACTCTGGGCTGGGTGGCCATGCTTAGGGAAGGGTGGTTGTACCCTAAGCTTTTAAGTTATTCCCAATACATCTTTGATCAAAGAAAAAGTGTGCTTGGTTGAAAACTCAGCTTGCAAACAGGTGCTTTGTGCTTCCTGTCTCTCCCTTCCGGCCCCTCTTTCCTCTGGAAATCCTGGAGCCGTCAGGTCTGCCACCCTGCCACCCCGCCATCCTGCCACCCCGCCACCCTGCCACCCACTGCTCTCCGGAACACCATCTCAGCTTTGTCCCTTGGCTCTTCTCATTCTTCCCTGATCTCTTTTTCTAGCTACATTAAAAATGCAATGCCTTGGCCGGGGGGCTTAATTGGTTGGAGCATCGTCCTATATGCCAAAGAGGTTGTGGGCGCAGTCCCGAGTCAGGGCACAGACCTCGGATGGGTTCGATCCCTGGTCGGGCGTGTACAGGAGGCAACCACTGCTGTTCTCACATTGATGTTTCTCTCTCTTTCTCTCTCTCTCCCTCCCCGGCTCCCTCTCCCTCCTGCTCTCCCCCTCTCTCCCCCACCCCCTTCCTCTCTCTCCAAAATCAGTAAAAACATATCCCCAGGTGAGGATTTTAAAAAATGCAGTGCTACAGATGTGTAGAACTTTTTAAATCATAGACTGTTTTCAAGTACAGGTAGGCTTATAAGATCAAGAACACAAACACCTGTTCGGGCAGTTTCCCAGTGAGTCATGACTGGTAGTGGCGGTATATGTGTGACCCTCCGACTCTCCTGTGTGTTTTATAAGTTGCCTCTGCAGTTGGAGAAATTCATGTAGGTGTCTTGTCCCCACCCTGGTGCAGCCTTGGGCACTCAGAAGGTCCTCATTTTTGCCTGTTATCTTCCTGGTAATTATCTGCCGCTCCAATGGTCTCAAATCCCAAATGTATTATGATTACATCAATGGTGTCATCCACTTTGTGGTGCACAATCAAAGTGTATTACACCGTTTGATGTGGTGTGACTCCAGTTTGATGGAGTGGTTTAATCTTTCAAACAAAAACGGACTTAGAAAAACATCACACGTCAGAAAGCACAGGAAGGTTTCTTGGGACCTTTAAAAATACTGTGCACCTTTCTCACTGTCTTTGAGCAGTTGAAAAGGGAGCAGAGTTTTATTTTCTTTTTTAAATGTTAAAGAATTCAGCAATGGGGGAAATTTGGGACCACTCTAATAGAACAACAATCAAAACATACACATTAAAGAATTCTCTTAGTAGACTTAACCTCAACTTCTCCTGAGACAAAAAAACAGCCCCACATGATAAATGAAAACAGAAAATCAAGTTCCTTTTCAATGTGAATCTTTCCTGGCTCTAAAAGGGAAAAGTATTCAGGCCGAGAATGACCTTGGACCAGTGACGGGAACATGCTAAACTGGACGAAGTCTAAGGCTTGCTCCAGCGGGCATCCCGAAACCCCATTTCTCTGGTCACATGTGTTTCTTGTTTCCTGTCCTTTCTTTTCTCTGCAGCTGCTTTTCTGAGGGGGCTGAAATAAGGAGAAATGTGGTTTTGCTGGAAAGAGATTATATTTGGGCACTTGCATTTGGGGGGTATATGTGTGTGGATGCTTTAAACTAGAGTTGGGTCTCAGGAAGGGATCTTTTGACTGCAAACAGTGCTCCTGTTCTGGAAGTGCCCAGGCACAAAACCTTGTCATCATTTCAGATTATGCACTCGAGACCTCAAGGTCGCCGGCCACCACCACGCCCGCCACCACTGCGGCTGTGGCACCGAACCTGGGAGTCATTCTGCCTGAAGGCACCATCAGTTCTTTTCCTGAAGAGGAATTCGATCTGGCTGGAAAGAAACGATTTGTTGGTAAATAGAACTTTTCTAATCAGAGAAACATGGGTATTTGACGTTCGTTCTTTGAAGAAGAGCATAGCTAATCCCTTGGCCTGGCCAAGGAGGCCCACTGGGAGCAGAGCTTTCTCAGAGTGAAGTTTCCACTCGGCGAGATTCTGGGAGTCATTCCCACTTAGCAGCACTGAACTTGCTTCCTGTACCACCAGGGGCCGGGGACCTGCAGGGGTGCGCTGGGAATTGGACAGTGGAGAGCAGAGAGGGCTGTCCGGTGTCACCTCAGAGTAAGGGACACTTAGGAACTGCAGGCTCCAGCCCACGGCTCCAGACAAAACGCCCTCTGGTCTTTGCCTGCACGTGGTCGAGTTCCTCCTCAAAGGTGAGCGGGCAACGGAGCCGCAGGGGCTGTTTCTCCCGGTTATTTCCCATCGTTTTCATTGGCCTCAGGGAATTGGGGTCTAGATATTCACTTTTCTCTTTTTTGTCCATCATGAAAACAATTTTGAGAGGAATTTCCGTTTCACTCAATTGTGCTTCCTTCCCTTTGGGAGTCTTCTTTTCTGTGCCCTTAACAAACTTCACTAATGAGACAGATTAATATATTACTAAGTGGGGGAAAAAATAATATCTGACTAAGTAGGACTGGCGACAGCTTAAACAATGTCACGCATTTTGTCTCCAACACAAATGCTCTGCCGCGAGCAGAGAGCAGCTCTCCCAGCCAGCGCGCAGTGCTGAGTGTCTAGCCCACGCGCACTTGAAGGATAAGGGTAATTAGGGTGAGGTCGCATTCCTGCCGCCGATGCTAAGGCTGGCCGTGGCATTCGGCAGCCTGGCTGCATTCACCAAACCTGACTTTCTCCCTATAGTTCCATGATAGGACCTGAAATCCTTTTAGCACTATTATTAGCTATTCCAAAGAACTCTTCAGAAGGCTGAAAGGCATACCATTGCCTGGCTATTTTAATATGTCTAGAACTCTATAAAGCATAGTAGACTTCCTGATGAGATGCACGGACAAACCCGTAAGGCCTAATTTTATACAGATTATTGGAAAGTACAGGAGCTAAAAATTGCTTGTCATTGTAATGGTCCCTGAGAATGAAAACCTGAACCGAAGCCGCAATGGAACATTTAGAAAGTATTAGAAATTCATTCACGAAAGCACTCAGAGTCCTGCGTGTACAAATCCCAACTCCGATTCCCTGGCTTTTGTAACTTCTCACACAGCGTGTGTCACAGAAAGACCTGTGGGCTGCAGGTAGCGTCTCCTGTTTGGCCCTTGTTCCATGGGCCCCCACTCAGTGGCCACAGACTCCACTGGGGCATGGGACATCTGTCTGGGCCTGCCTCTCTCCTGGTGCCCTAATACTCGCTGAGATAATGTGTGTAGAAAAAGCTTGAACCTGTTCATAAAGATGAGTAGCTATTATTGTACTGGGCAGAAATGTTGTAGAAGGCTGGTCAGGCCTGGCCTTGGCAGACATTCCAGCTGGTTCTGGGGTCTCTGAAGCCCTAGGGAGGGCCTCCCAGGACTGAGGCTAGAGGTTCTTTATCTTGATCAATGTATATTTCTCTCTGGTCCCAAGACAGTCTAGGCAATGAACTGTTGAGAGAACCCCAGCTGGCCCCGATGCACAGTTTCCCAAATGTCTGGGCTTTGGAATGGTGAAACAGCACAGACCCAACTCACATTACATTGACTGCAGCCTGGGGATCTATCAAAGTTGCTTTGAGGCCATAGTCACCAAGGTTCATGGCGCAATGGGATCTTTTGAAACCACAGGTGAACAGGTGTAACTGCGTGAATCCATTAAGGAGAGCTAGGGATGTGCTTCTGAACTTGGCACCAGGCCTGGTGGCTCTGGAGTCCCCATCTGGCGGGGAGAGACCGAATGGTTGGTCAGCTCCATAGAGCAGACATCATGTGTCAGCCTCCAGAGAGAGCCTTCAGCAGAGAGGGGTTTCTCTGTCCTCCTACAGCTCCATATGTGACGTACCTCAGTAAGGACCCAGCAGCCCCTTGCTCCCTGACCGATGCACTGGATCACTTCCAAGTGGAGAGCCTGGATGAAATCATCCCAAGTGACATGAGGAAGAGTGACCGGCCCCCACAGCACGCCCCCCGCAATATCACCATTGTCGCTATGGAAGGCTGCCACTCCTTTGTCATTGTGGACTGGGACAAAGCCACCCCAGGGGATGTGGTAACAGGTATGTCTAGCCAAGCAGGTGCTCAGAGTCCCCATCGACATGTAGGTGGGAGATACAGAAAGGAGTGGATGGACAGATGAGGGGTGAGTGGGTACATGGGTGGCTGGTGGGAGGGAGGCATGCCACTGAGGCATGAACTCCGCTAGACCTTCAGAGGCAGCCTGTGTAGGCATCAGGGCTGAGGGCCCCCCACTGAGGTTTGTGAAAGCAGATAAGGCAGAAAGAAGAGCTGCCTGATGGCTGTCATTACACATCAAGGTCAAGGGTAAGCACAGGTATTCAACCACGAGAAATCCAAGGACAGCCCTCACCCAGTCCGGGAGGACACCCCCATAAGTCTGGGCCCTTTCAGCCACCCAGGCACAGTTTCCACGGCTTCTGTGTTTCGAGTGAAGGCCGGCTGTAGACGTCTGTGCCAGGAAGTTCTCAAACACTCATGTGGCGGTCACTGCTCTTCTCTCCCGCTTTCCCTCTGCACAGTCTCGTAGAGGGGTGACTCCTTCTGAGGAGGAGGCAGGCCAGGGGGTGGGGAAGATGAGAAGGAACAGAAGTAGGGAGCCAGCAAGTCTCAGGAAGCGCCTTCAGTTTTGTTACCTGCCTCTGGATTCACCAGAGGGTCCCAACGTTGTAGCCTGTCCTCACCCACCATGCAGCTGGCTCCTCCTGGAGCCTCTCCCACAGAGCTGCTCTGCGCCCCCCTACCCCACAGGGTTGCACCTCCGGCGTGATGTGGTTCCTGGCCGCTCACGGGGGCCTTCCCTCTCTCCACGTGCAGGTTACTTGGTGTACAGCGCATCCTATGAAGACTTCATCAGGAACAAGTGGTCCACTCAGGCTTCCTCCGTGACTCACCTGCCCATCGAGAACCTGAAGCCAAACACAAGGTACGATGCGTCCGTCACTGAAAAACCAGAAACTGAGACCCGTGTCCCTGGTCACAGACATCCCAAGGCTGAGAAGGAAAGGCTCAGTTGCAATGGTTTTATGACTTCCTTTGCATTCTCCCTTTAGTTCTCAGAGACCATCAATGAACCCTTGTCACATGACATGTATTTTTCTTGGAAGAACTTACTGTTTGGAGTGTGACAGTTAGTCTAGTGTGTGGATGTTTCGTTCCCTAGTTTCCAGAGACTAAACACTACCTACCACCAGGGTGAGAAAAGCTGCGCTGTGTGTTGAAAAGGAATCGGTCCATTTCTAGTCACCCACGTGGTAGTGGCAGACAGCACAGCCTTCGCAGCTCACGTTACAGGAGCAGTGATTGCTAAACATTCTAATTAGCTGGCACTCAAACTCTGTGATGCAGAAGGTTAGCTCATTCAAGAAAGGTGCATTTTACACATTAATATAGGTTACACCCACATCTTCCTAAGCTGGGCAAGTGGCCGGCTGGCTAGAGGGCCCTCCAGGAGTCACAGGTTATAGCCCTCAGTGGGAAACATGCAGAAGTTGTTCCCAAGGGTGCAAAGTGGGGGAGCGTGCATTTCTGCTTTCATGCTGTCTGCTTTCAATGGTAATGGCCATCAGGAAAGCTTCCCTGGTGGGCGAGCCTGGGCAGAGTGTCAAGTGCTCAATGGTCGAGCATTGATGTGCTCAGAAACCAGTTCTTTGAGAAAAAGCAGAATTCCCTGGTTTTGGGCATCTGCCAAGCTCCATGGTGTAAATACTCCCGCCACAGCCAATTCCAAGCTACCAGTGAGCGTTCAGAATTCCTACACATTTAACGATCAGTTCGCTCAAGCCCGTACAAATGGCTCCAGCACACACCATCACATCAAGTCACCACATTTACGTGGCAAAGAGTGCTAAGTGGCAGGACTGGGACCGAGGTCTCCCACTTTCTATGTGGGTCAGAGGACCACAGAGAAGGTTAAAGAAAATACTGTCCTTAGACAGAAACATGCTAAAGGGAGTAGAAACTGGACAACGGCCACAGGTACTGCGAGACTTCTGAAGTAGCCGGGGCCTTTCCTCAGGGCCTTTTAATGTGCCACTTGGGTTCACTTGAACTGAGCTTTTATAAACTATTGTGAATGTCAGGATTTGGCAGATAAAAAAAGCACGTAGCAAAACAAGACATTGAAAAAACACTTTACTTTTCCCTAATAGTGATGAAAAATTAACTAATTAAAGGAAATGAACAAAAAAGCAAAACGGGGCGACACCCAACTAGGTGTGTGCTGAGTGACAAGGCTTTTCCAGCACAGCCGCCATGTCCCAAAGCTGCAGGAGGCCTGCGCGGTATCTGCCCGGCGCCCCTGCCGGTGGAGCCAGAGCCGGAGGGGAGGGGCTGCCCTGCCCTCACGGCCAGTGTTCTTTCACAGCTTCTGTTGCCTGACTGATGTTGAGTTTCGAATAACATGAAGAGGTGGTTATGCAGGATGGGGGTTTGTTCATACTTCCCATGGTATGGACGGGCCAGGATTCATTGAATAAGGACTTACTGCCTAATCCGTGGCAGGCACCACGATGTACACGCTCTGAGGGTGGAAGGGGGGTGGGTGTGGGGGGAGGGGCGGCAACCCACACCATGGTCCTGTACACAGTCTGGCAGGACTGTAAACACAAAACAACGTGAACATGAACTTTCACTGGTCAGTGCAGTGTCATGAGTATACGACAGGGGACTGTTTCCTGAGTGTGGGGACTGAGGGGCGGTCAGATCAGTTTCACGGGGAAAGGAAGATAAGCCACCATTAATCTGGAGAAGGACTGCAGAGTGCCCGTGGCTTCTGTCCCACCCTCCACCCACGGTCGGCCCCCTGGTGGACAGACTGGGAACAGCAGCTGCTGCTGCGGCCTCCCCAGGATGCCTCCCCTGATGGGGTGTGCTGGCTAGGGTGCGAACACAGGCCTCCCCGCCCCCACAACCCCGCACAGATTTCTTCCCCCCCGCCCCCCCCACTCCGGAGCAGCTGCCAGGAAGGGGTCACCACGACGTGAGGGTGCTCGTTTTCCCTGCCTGGCCTTAGTGCGGAATGTCTCCGGTGGACTCCCTTCTGGAATCCACGGACCTCCTCCACGGCGTCTGTTTTCCCACTGTCGTCACAGGCCTCAGGGCTTCTCAGGAACCGACTTCGGAGTCCCCTGCCCAGGGAACTCTCGTCCCCTGACGACGAGAAGGCCACAGCGTCACACGGAGCCAGAGTGCAAAGCCAGCTGCGGTTCCTCACAGTCGAAGCTTGTTCTTGACTTCGCACGGGCATTGTTCGCCCCACTCAGCGCCCACGCGCTGTCTGCAGTCCGCGAGTTCTAATCCGTAAAGCGCAGGGATTTGTCTCCGCGCAGCCCGCTCAGAGGAAGGGGCCAAAAGCTTATATAAGGAGGCAAGGCATGGGCCGCTCCCGTTGCTTGGATGAGGCAGAGACTATTCAGAGAATGAAATATATATTTTAGTTCATAGAAAAGGCTTCATGTGGTTTTTGAAAATGGGAACTTTACTTTTTTTTCATAATTCCATGCTGCTTTTCCACTCAGCACATTTAAATTCACTTTGACACGTTAGGTGAAGTTCAAGTGGAAATATGTCTTTGGAAGTGGGCCACGCGGGCTTTGCGGAGGACAGAATAATTGCGCGGACAGGGAAGGTGGGCTCGGAGAGCTCTTAGGTTTCAGCGGTGAGACACGTTGTTACAGCAAAGAAGCTGGAACGGCTCTGCTGCATCCACCGGCCGCCCTCTTGCCATCTCCTTAACTGGGAGCTTGGGGGAGAGGACCAAGGAGGTCCCAGGGACGCCACGAGAATGTAGCCTTGGACTAGAAGTGTCATTCTTCCGGCTTTGATTTCTTTTTTTTTTTTTTTAAGAAAAAGGAAGTATCTGTAAAGTTTAACCAGTATCATTAACACATGCCTAACCCACCGCTTGAACTGCCTGCAGAGTTTTGCCTCAAATAACTCCACCACCACCGAATGGAAGTCTGTGTAATTGGGAAAACATGAACTGCCGAGTGAATTGAGATTTGGAAACTCATATGTTCTTAATTGTGCCCATCTTGTTTTCTTAAATGAAATTTTAAAACAGATTCTCTCCTGAATGAGACGTGAATCACTTTCTTGAAAGGTTTACAAGAAGTCTAATTTTACCGAATGGCTTCATTATTCTAACCACTTCAGCCAGCTCTCCATTCAGCCAAATGCAACTTCTCGCACCATCCCCATGTAACTGGGGCCGCAGGCTCCCAGACTCTCCGAGCCTGGAGCCTGGACAGCCAGCAGCACACGTGGACCTCTGCTCTCTCTAGGCCCATCATTCTCCTTTTAAAAAACGAGTGCATTTAAAAAAGACTTTATTTATTTTTAGGTGGAGGGGAAGGGAGGGAGAAAGAAAGAGAGAAGCGTCAATGTGGGAGAGAAACACCGATTGCTTCCCTCTCACATGTGCTCCAACCCGGGACCTGGCCGGCACCCCAGGCCTGTGCCCTGGCTGGGACTCCAGTGGTCTGCAGGATGATGGCCGATCCACTGAGCCACGTCAGTCAGGGTTGTGCATTGTAGTCAGTGCATATCATCTGTGTGCCTGACAAATAATTCTGCAACCCTGAAACATAACTCCTGCTGGCCAGAGCCACGGGGAAAGGCCCATCGTGAGCTCTGCAGCAAGGCAGAGAGCCGCGTGTGCAGGATTCCCCCACTACTGTGCCTGGAAGTAGCCGGGGGCTGGGAGCGCAGGAGAGGAGGAAACCCAGAGCGTCGCAGAGAAGCAGTGGTCTCAGCTGTGGCGCTGGTCTCCAGTGCTTCCCAATGACCACTTTTCGCCCTGCAGCTCCCCGGGAAAAGCAAGAGGTTTCAGGACTCCCAGCCCAGTTGGCTTCTCAGCCTCCCTCTAGAGGAGCTCGCTGATCCAGACCACGTGCCTTCAGGCTTGTTCTCCTTTCCAAAGACCAGTCCTCCAGCACAGCTCCTTGGGCCCTGTGCGCGTCCCCTCCCTGGACTTGCTTCTCTTTCCTTGAGGTGCAGACACTTGAAATGCCTTTAAAGCTCCAGAGCCAACCCTAGCCCGCGTGACACCCCCACAACACCCATGTTGCTTCACTGAGGACACCCACCCTCTGGGCTGGTTCACCCTCTCTCAGCCAACGAGCACTCCCAGGCCACACCGCCTGCTTTTTCCCACGCAGGCCAGGGAGTAGCGTTAGGTTAGCGTGTGAATTCTGCTTTGTGTGTTTTACTGCCGCAGCTTCTCTCTCTCGAGCTGGGATACGGGCAGGACACGGGCAGGACAAGGGAGGAGACTTTCATCCAGGGACGCATCTCATGGGGCAGAACAACCCGTGACGCCCTAAGGAACACACTCTAAGTGACTTATTTGCCCAATACGCTCCTTCTACTCCCATTAGCCACATGTCTATGCTGTTAATTGTATTATTTTGGAAAGTTGTTAGAAAATGAGAAAGTTCAGAAAAAAAATATGAAGAAATAGTGATGTATGCCTTAGTAAAAAAAAAAAGAAAAAGAAAAATAGGAATTCGACTGCCACAGAGTAGGTGCTCAGTGGCTGGGGAACCTGTCTTACTACACAGAACTTGAACAAGCTTCTCTTTCAGAAAGTGTTTTCTCCCAATTTCAGGTATTATTTTAAAGTCCAAGCCAAAAATCCACACGGGTACGGACCCATCAGCCCTTCTGTCTCGTTCGTTACAGAATCAGGTACAGTTGGCTTCCCCGCTCACTTCCTCTCCTTTTCTCAGAAACAAATCGTTCGGAATGATGACTGCAATAGAATAAGAACCGAAGAATTAAACCCCTAACTTTTCTATTTCATGAATCCATATTGGGTATTGCTTTATAAAGTAAACATGATGTTCTTTCTGCTGGGTTAAAACTCAGATAACAACATCAAAATCAGTCTTTGTTGGAATTGCCTGGAAAATGGCAAGGCCAAACTCCAATGGGAAGGGAAAACAATCTACTCTTCAGCCACGTGGGAAAGATAAGCTGGAATCTGCCTGTAGAAGAGTTAGTTGCAGAGATCATTTCTGTTATTGCAAATAGCTGGAGAGCAGGAATGTCATGAGGCCTGAGAAGCAGTTGCTTGTAGCGATCAGTTAAGTCTCTAAGATGCTGCATTCACTAGGAGATGCAGACGTCTTTCCTGACTGTGGAGAGTTTAATGCAAATACTATGCAGTCTCTTGCAAGCTGTAGCACTCACTGTCTGTGTGCTGGTGTGCAGAGCTCCGCGGCCCTGTAAGAACACGTGCCTGTGAGTGCAGTCTGAAGCAGTGCGCACGGAGCTGGCCACGAGGCAGTGCCCGGGTGAGCGGCCCCTCCACAGGGGAAGCCAGGTGGGAGAGTAGGGAGCTATGGCTCGGAGCCAGGCCACCTTCAGAAGCCCAGCTGAGCCAGCTCCACACTGGAGTAGAAATTCGAGCTTCCATTTGGTTATATTATTTCCTACATGTAGCTTGATTGCAAAACATGGGTCATTAGAAGTTATTTTTCAGTGTAGTGACTTGAAGTCTACTGAGTCAAATATCTGGAACAAAAGTAAATCTGTGAGAATATGCTTTGTACTGGAAATGTAGGCAAAGCACCTCACAAACGTTTTCACCTATTTCATCTAAGAAGTGTGTTTGTGAGTAGTAATTAAGAAGGAGTAAGAGAAAACCATTACCAGTGGTTAATGAGCTCAAGGAATGTATCTGTGTTTTGGCTGCATTTCCAAAAATAAAAGGGACTTTTGGCAACTATCATATTAATGTGATAAAGATCTATAGAAAGAAAACCAAATAATTCAGATTTAAGCATCTACTAAGAAACAGAAGTCCAAAATCTATCTGAGAGTGGGAAGATACAAATACGGTTCACTCTCTTTGATCAGCAGTATTCCACAGTGGTGCCTCAGTGAGTTTATCCACTCACCTGTTGATGGACATTGGGTTGTTTTTGAGAATGAAAAATAAAACTGGTATGAACATTCATGTGTAAGTGTCTGAATGGACATGTTTTCATTTCTCTTGGATAAACACTCAAAAGTACAGTGGGTGGATCGTATAGTTGATGCAAATATCTTTACCTATTACCTTTTTAAGAAACCACTAAATTGTTTTCTCAAGATAGACACATTTTAAAACATAATGAGTACTCAATTATTTTGTAGTATCCAATGTCAAAATATTATATTCAGACACCTATGGCATTTGTATAAATAAGGAAGTATTTCTCAAAAGGAAAAACTTAGAAAATAAAAACTAAGGGAAACTGTTGTCCTCTCTCAAATAAATCTTGGGTTTTTCTTTACCTATTCCAGTTTGCTTAGGCCTTTCAATTAGAATAAACATTTCAACAACTGCATGATTGTGAAATATGATAATGAAGTCAATTATTTCTTTATTCTACAGACAATCCTCTGCTTGTTGTGAGGCCACCGGGTAAGTTTTCTTCTTGATAAACTTGATAGTTTAGTAATCAAGTTGAATCGCTGAAATTCAACTTGGGTTCATTATGATTACTCACAAGTAGACATGCTAGATCATTTTTTCATTTTTATAATTTTATGACAACTTGTATGGTTTCTTTGCACCCTTCATCCCAGTCCAGGGAAGAGAATGATCCAGGAATGTTTTAACACAGCTACAGCAGCCAATATCCATAAAAACCATTATGGGTGGCCAGTAATGAGAACACATACATTTATTTGCACTCAACCCCCTTTGAATAGTCTAAATTGCTGAAAAGAGAGCAAAACACATTAAGTGTACAACAAAATTTTACTTTAAAAAAACCCCAAGAAAGCTCTATCGCTGGAGTTCAGGACAGGTCTTATCCGTGAAGAGAAGAGCAGGAGCCGACGCTGAGGGACTTTGCGTGTGCGTGTGCGTGTGGGCGGGCAGGGCCGAGGTTAGGACGGCACACCCTGTGAGGTCCAGTCTGCCATTACAGCTTCTTCTCCTCGAGCTGAGAGCCTTTATCTTACTCTGTGATTCCCTTAACTATGCTCGAGTAAAAGGAGCTCCCCAACTGTGTTTCAGTCCTGAGAAAGAAGAGGAAAGAGAAAGAGGGTGCTCCTTGGGAGGTGGGAAAACTTTGCTCAGAAAAGCCCTGAGAAAAGAGGGAGGCCCAGCGCATAGGTCCGACTCTCTGGGACTCTGTGCAAGAATAAACACCGGGCATGTTTTCCGTTGTCAAGGTGGCGAGCCCATCTGGATCCCGTTCACCTTTAAACACGACCCCGACTACACGGACTGCCATGGCCGGCAGTATGTGAAGCGGACGTGGTATAAGAAGTTTGTGGGGGTCGTTCTTTGTAACTCTCTGCGGTACAAGATCTACCTCAGTGACAACTTGAAAGGTAGGTCTCTGAGGGTGGTTGGCTGTGGGAGGGCATGAAAACATTTGATTCTCTGCAGCACTAACTTGACATAGCGGGGGTGTAAGAGTATATTCATGTCTGGCTCAAATACACACCAGTCTTGCAGGCTCTGTTTTAGGGTGACTGGGTTTTACACTGGGAGCCAGAATATATATATATATATATATATATATATATATATATATATATATATATATATATATTTTAAATCTACTAGATTTTAGGAATGAAATCCAAAATTCTGTTACAAACTTAATGGACAATTTTTGCTGATAACTCAGTAATAATAGGTGTGAGTATAACTTGGAAGCATTGAGGAAAAGAACGTTCCCTTCATTCCCTGCCATTGGCACAACTTTGCAGGGAAAAAAATGTAGATGATGGACATACATCAGCAATACTCTTTGTCCTGTGTCCAAATAAAAATTACATGGTTTTTGTCATGAGTGGGGATTTAAACAAAGAATAACACACATGCTTTGAATTACTAACATTTCAAAATGCCATTTTGACCTGCCTGTCTTTGACTCACCCACCTACACAAATCTGCTTTTACTTCAAAATTTCACAACTTTTGATTTTTTAGTACATACATTTTTTTAGCTTGCTCCCAGCTGGCCTATACTTTGTTATGGATTTTCTTGTTGTTGGTGGTGTTTTGCTTTTTTCATGCTAGCGGTATCATTTTAAGATGACGTCAGAACACATCTCCCTCAATATCCCACACTTCGGCAATTTCTCAGGGTCTCTGCCTCTCCCAACACCCACCGTCTGTTTGTTTCTCTGTGCTCTTCCTGTTTCCTCCCACCGCTGCCCTTGCCCTGCTGTGATTGGGAATTCCAGGAGAGGCTGCCCAGCCCTATCCCGGATCCTGGGGCTGAGAACAACCACTTGGCCCTACTGTGCAGCTGCGGTTCAGCACCACGGACAGTGTCTCACACCGCAGGGCGCTCTCTACTAGTGACGCGTGCAAATAGGTTCCTCCATTTTTATAGCTCTTCATACCTTTCATAATTACTTCACAATGCATTCTCTGATGAGGTTGGGTTCATCTATTCTTTTTTTAAAAACACACAGGTGGCAAACACAAGGCCCACAGGCCGAATCTGGCCCTCTACCTTGTTTTATCCGGCCCAGCACCTTGTTTCTACCTGGTGGTAGCACCGAGCTCTCCCTTAACTGTTAAAGGGTAGTTACACTTATACAGTCCTAAAGTTACATTCAGCCCTTTGAAGGCAACCTCGAGGCTGATGTGGCCCCCGGTGAAAATGAAAGGTCTGCCACTCATGGGCAGAAACTGCCTGTAATGTTAGTACGATAGTTTCCATTTATGAACACCTGTTCAGTATTTAGCACACATGATGTCTCTGACGCCCCGTGAACATGTATAGTTTGGTGCCATCATCACAATTTTTCAAACATGGAAAGTAGGACACAGAGTTTAAGGAGTGTACCCAATTCAAATAGTCCCCAAGGCCTGTGCGAACTCCTAAACTAGAGGTGGCCTTTCTTGAGAAGTCACTGACTTGTCTTATTCCTTCACAAAGATACATTCTACAGCATTGGGGACAGCTGGGGGAGAGGTGAAGACCACTGCCAGTTTGTGGATTCACACCTGGATGGAAGAACAGGGCCTCAATCCTACATAGAAGCCCTCCCTCCCATTCAAGGTAACGGGAACAAAGATCTGGCACCTTTCTCTGGGGGGTGGGGAGGGCTGGTGCAAGGAGAAAACTCACTGTGGCCCTACCTCTGCTTTACCTGAAGGCAGGTGTTGGCAGCACTTCAGATCATGAAAATCAAAAAAACTCCTGCCATGTGCTGGTATTGGGGTAAGCCCAGGAAGGTAGGGGTACAATGGAGTGAAGACCTTAGTCCTACTCCCCTTACCAGAAGGGAAAGATGAATCTATTTTAGTGTGTTTCTCCGACTGCAGGCACGGTTTGGCTCTGAACAAAGGTGCTGGTTAGTCAGTACACTCACTGGTGGAATGGCAGGTAATCTCTCATCCAGCAGGAGTAAACAGGGCCAAAGGGTGGGAGCTGTGGTCAAGTCACCAAAAATAGATTTTTGAGGAGGTTGGGCCTTCACCTATGCTTCAAGGGATCGGTGGTCAGAAAGGCCACAACACTCTTTCCTTTGAGAGGGGTACTGGAAAGATCTAAGAGTCTACCACAGACTCCACAAAGTACTCCTTGTAGACTTGAGGCTGGGGGCAGTCACGAGACCCTGAGGTCTAGCGTGCCCTGTGGCGAGTGCTCATAGAGGTGAGCGAGGCTGCCTTCTTTTGTGCAGAGAGAGAAAGAGAGAGGGTGTCGATGAACACTTTCCTACCTGTGTCCCACACGTGTGGGGCCTGGATTATCCCCACAAATTGTGCTTGGGATAAGCCTCAGAGGCTACTGTGACCCCACCCCAAAATGGTGGTATTTATTTGGAAGTCGCATTTTTAACACCAAATTATCAGAGGCCTTCTGTCTGAATAAGGTTGTAAGGATGAAGATTTTTCCTGTTGGTCTGGCCACTTTTGATGGTATGATCCTAGTGCCAATTCCAAGTATTTGTCCCCCCCACCACACACCACCAAGCAATTTTTCTATGGCAGTGGGGTGTCCTACAATTCACTTCATGCTGACACTGTCACCTGGAGTAGCATCAGACCCCACAGTTAAGGGCTCGGCCCCTGAGAGTGCCTCTCCTCACCCGCTCCAGCCAGTCACAGCTCCAGCTTCTCCCCTGTGCTTCTCACCAGTGGCTATAGGCCTGAGGTTCCCACAATCTCCTCTTTGGGTTCAATTAACTTGCTAGGTTGGCTCACAGAATGCAAGGAACATTGCACTTATGAGAAAACCAGTCTATGCTAAAAGGCTGTAACCCACAAATAGGCAGATGGAAGAGACACCCAGGGCAAGGTCTGCAGGAAAGGGCGTGGAGCTCACAGGCCTCTCCAGGTGCTGCTCTCCCAAAATCGTGGTCACCAGCCTGGAGCTCTCTGAACCCTGTCCTTTGGGGGTTATGGAGGTTTCATTACGTAGGCATGATGGATGAAATCGCCGGTCACTGATGACTGAACTCATCCCTGGTACCCCTCCCCTCCCCAGAGTTTGGGGGCGGGTTGCGAGGCTGAGAGTTCCCACCCTCTTATCACATGGTTAGTTCTGGTGACCAGCCCCCATGCTGAGATGTGTTCCAAAAGTCACCATATGAACATCAACTCAGGTGAGGTTACAAGTAACAGCACACCTTTATTGATTGATCTTATCACTTAGGAAATCCCAAGGATTTGAGGAGCTCTGTGCCAGGAATAGGGATGAGGACCAAATACCCATTTCTTATTATAAATCACAATATCACAGATGCATTTTCTCTCCCCCTCTTCCCTTTTATCCTTTCAGGCTACTATCGCCAATACCGCCAGGAGCCCGTCAGCTTCGGCAAAATTGGCTTTGGGACCCCCTATTACTACGTGGGCTGGTATGAGTGTGGGGTCTCCATCCCAGGGAAGTGGTAACCACAGGCTGAGCACCCTAGAAGCTTGCCCTGCCCGGCCCTCTTATGAACCTGAACTAGGGGCCATGAACGGGAGAAGGAAGATGGTATCCCAGGCCCCTCTGCCCTGGTGTCAACAGACCACGAGATGGACACTGGATATTTGGGGCATCTTCGGTCTGGACCTCAGCCCCACTTCCTGGCCAGGACCGCACACGGGGTTGACGTCGCTGTTTACTTTGAGTCTCCACACGTTTTGCTTGTGACAGTGCCTCTCAGAGACGACCGAAACCTGCAGCTGCAGGGGAGGCCTGCCGAGTCAGGGCATTCCACACTCCTTAGGCACAACGTTCAGACCCCTCATATCTCCTGGGAACAGCAGAAGCTGGCCTCATGGAATGCTACATGCTTTCTCTTTTCTCATTGGACTCCTCCCAGCCTAGCTCACTTTAAGCTTCGGGTCTCTTTCTATGCAGCAGAACTGAATTACTAAAATCACCTCCAAAGGAAATATATCCTACTTAAGATTTATCCCAGGGACTTACCCACTGCTAGACCAAATGTATCAACTCTTCTTTGTAAATTCTCATTTTGATATATATATATGTATATATGCATATACATATCCACACTTCTCTGCAAGAACGTTGATTAAAATCACTAAATTTGTACCTGTTCACCATTTGCATGTGTGTGGGACTTTTTGGAGCGGAGGTGCTGTTTATTAACATCTTTCTGAAGGGTCCACAGCATGTGTTTTCTCAGGTGCTCAGACAGCCACAGGAAGTCCTGCCTTCTTCCTGTGTGTGCTGCCAACTGTGGGGTGCAGGGGGCGCTGCCACAGGGATGGCAAACCAGTGGCAGATCGAGTGCCTTCCGTCTTTGCACACCTGTGTGGAAAATGTGCTACTTGCCTCTATGGTGACATGACCAGTATGACTTCAAATTAATTATAGTTTGTAAGTCCCAAATGATTTGAAAATCCAGTCTTGAAAAACAAACTCCTTTTTCCTTTCCTACCTATCCCAGTATCTGCTCCTTGAAATAGATGCAGGATGGTGCCTGTCCCACGTGCGTGGCTTCACTGTGCCGTCCGACAGCTCTGTGGAGGGAGGTCGGCCTTCTCTCATACAGACAGAGCTCCATGGGAGAGAAGCCAGGGTGGGAGTGGGTTGGAGGAAGAGGCTTTCCTGGGCCCCGCTGGCTTCGCTACTCACAGAAGGGAAATCAGGGCAGAGCACAGTCCCCGCTCCCGGAGTCAGCCGTTTAGGGCGGTGCTGTGTCGGGGAGGTGAGACCGGATGCATCCTGCAGGCCTGAGGGCAAAACTTACAGGGAAGTGAGTGACCGCATTGCAGGTCTTTGTGATGTGTCTGTGAGGGCCAGCAGGTCCCTCAGCCTCTGCCACTGCCTTTGTGCAAGGACAGCAGTAAAGACCATGCGAGCTTCTGGTGACCTGGGAGAACATCAGGGTCTCTTAGGGGCACAGGTCCGTTCACATGCTACTCACACTGTCATTTGCAAAATGGGACAGGAATCTTTAAGCAGCTTTTGGAGCTTTTGTACATGAAAGCAGAATTATTATTTTTTTTAAAAAGAAGCATATCTAATTTAGAAACAAACAAAAAAAAACAACCAGTACTGACAGAAAATTGAACTGTATGGAAGTCTGACAACCAAGGAGTTAAAGGAGACACATTCATCCAGACCAGCAGGAGGGGGGAAATCAAGAGGCTGGGTAGAGAGGGGTCGTGGCAAAAAAAAAAAAAAAAGCAAGCAGCAGCTGGTACACCCAGCGAAGAGGCAGATGGTGGAGGGGCACGGCACACAAGGCAGATGGCCACTGGTCAGTACCACATTCACATGCAGATAAACCAGGCAAAACTGGGGAGCAAGACAGACCATGCAGCCCAGGGTCCCGGCATGGGGAAATAAAGCCTCAAAACATTGATTGAAAACACCTGTGGAGGCTGAGGTGCTGGGAGAGTTTCCCAGTCTCACAGGAGAGTTCATTGGAGAGACCCACAGGGTCCTAAACATACACAAGCCCACCCACCTGGGAACCAGCACCAGAAGGGCCCAGCTTACTTGAGGGAAGTGACTGGAATCTGGCAGAGAGAGGAACAAGTGCCATTGTTCCCTCTGGGACCCCCGTCCCATATACAGCATTACAATGCAGCAACATGGGTTGCCCCACCCAGGTGAACACCTAAGGCTCCACCCCTCATACATAACAGGCTGTGGAGACAAAACAAAAACAAAAACAAACAACAACAACAACAAAAAGAAAAACAGCCCAAACGAAAGAACAGATCAAAGCTCCAGAAAAAATACAACTAAGTGATGAAGAGATAGCCAACCTATCAGATACACAGGTCAAAGCACTGGTGATCAGGATGCTCACAGAATTGGTTGAATTTGGTCACAAATTAGATGAAAAAATTAAGGCTATGCTAAGTGAAATGAAGGAAAATGTACAGGGAACCAATAGTGATGGAAAAGAAACTGGGACTCAAATCAATGGAGTGGACCAGAAGGAAGAAAGAAATAACCAAACAGAAAAGAATGAAGAAACAAGAATTCAAAAAAAAAATTAGGAGAGGCTTAGGAACCTCCAGGACATCTTTAAATG
The DNA here is from genome assembly GCA_004024845.1 of Tonatia bakeri. Lineage (NCBI taxonomy): Eukaryota > Metazoa > Chordata > Mammalia > Chiroptera > Phyllostomidae > Tonatia > Tonatia bakeri. The sequence goes on from PVIA01000110.1 coordinate 279,820, forward strand.
TTCCAACATCCGAATTATAGGGATACCAGAAGGAGAAGAGGAAGAGCAACAGTGGAAAAGTTATTTGAACAAATAATAAAGGAGAACTTCCCCATTCTGGCAAAGGAAATAGACTTCCAGGAAGTCCAGGAAACTCAGAGAGTCCCAAAGAAGTTGGACCCAAGGAGGAACACACCAAGGCACATCATATAAGGCTTCCCATATAAGGTCAAGTTAAAGGAGTTCATGAGCCCTTATTACATGAAATGTTGAAGGGACTTATCTAAGAAAAAGATAAAAAACATATACAGTAAAATGACAGCAAACTCACAATTATTAACAACCACACCTTTAAAAAAAACAAAAACAAACTAAGCAAACAACTAGAACAGGAACAGAACCACAGAAATGAAGATCACATGGAGGGTTAGCAACAGGGAGTGGGAGGAGGAGAGAGGGGGGAAAGGTACAGGGAAAAAGTAGCATAGATGGTAGGTAGAAAATAGACAGGGGGAGGGTAAGAATGGTATGGTAAATGTAGTAGCTAAAGAACTTATGACATATGGACATGAACTAAAGGGGAGAATGTGGGTGGGAGAGGGTATGCAGGGTGGAGGGGAGTGAATGGGACAACCATAATAGCATAATTAATAAAATATACTTTTAAAAAGAATATCTAAAGAACACTTTATTTTTCACTCTATTAACACTCATATGCTTTACAATGCCAAGCCAAAGATAAGATCTTTAAATATAAATGAACTTTCCTAATAAGCACATAACTTCCTTCCTTTGGTTCCCCCACCTGCTCCTCCAAACTTCCCTTTGGTTTCAGCATCCACCCGCTGGCCATCAGAGAGAAGAGAGAGAGAGGCCAGCAGGGTGCAATTTCCTGAACGAGTGTCCTCAGTGTGAATAACTCACTAGCATGTGCACGATGAGAGTCATTTGGTCTGATCTACAAGCCCCCTTGGCCCTGGGCCTCCTTTGGAAGAGATGGAGGTCAGGCCAGTGCAGAGGAACAGGTGCGCTCTCTCCTTTGCCACTCACACCTGTCCTGACTAGATGGCGTGTCCCGTGCTCATTTAGAAGATGAAAGGACACGCTCCCTCTGAAGGATTTCATACTCGCTTCACAGAGATACAAAGAACTCACTGGCGTTCACTCATGCAGGGATTTTCGAGCCCCACCCACAACCTTAGACTGTATTTCATTACAGAAATCTGAACTTTTATTAAAAAGAAGAGTTTGCAGGTTTTGATGGAAATCATTATAAACCCAGATGATAGGGCAGCCCAAACAGTAACATGGACTCCAAGCATCGGTGGTGTCATCACCGAAACATCCTGTCCCAGTGCAGCTGCGTCCCAGCTCCAAGGAGTCCTCGCTGGTCACGGCCAGGCACCAGCTCCGTGTGAGGTCGGGAGGCCAGGGTGTAGGAACACCATGGGCCTGGGTGCTGCTTTGTGTCCACTTAGGACAGTCACGAGACTGCTTTCCTAGAGAAGTGTCCCTCTGCTTCAAAGTTTCTGAAGAAGAAGAGAGGCCAACTCTAGAGGTCAGATGTAGACATAAGTGGGAATTAGAGGGGAAGAAAATGACTTAGTATGATGAAGAGTTTCCGTTCAGCTCCATGAGCCTCCCTGGAAAATGGTGAGGTGTCCGTCCCTGAAAAGCCTGCGACAGACCTGGAAATGTCTGAACTCGCCATCGGAAGGCCCCCGGCCTGTTTGCACATGATCTGTGTGCTCAGAGTGATGTGCATGAATTTAAAGGGTTGTAAACCAAACAGACAGACCAGCAAAAACCAGCAACACTCTACAGAAGCATGTGTGGCTCACAAGGTTGGAACTGTCTAGTGTCTTACCCCTTAAGGAAAAGTTGGCACAGCTGTGGGTTTGAGTACTCCTGAGGCTCGAAGGAAGTGGAAGCAGTCTCAACTATCACCTCTTCCTCGGTGATATTTTTTTGCTTTTCTCTTGAGTTAATTTGTTTTCTGACCTGTGACCCTGGACTCTGTGTTGAGGGGTTGGACCCTGAAGTCCCAGTTCCCGTGGGGCAAGCCCTTCCCTTGCACGGTGGTCTCAGGGGCTCTGCGTTCTTCAGGCAGCTGCGTGTGCATTTAATGTCACCATTTGATGAAAACGTGATTTCCAGGACTCACCAGACGAGTTTTGTCTCCTTTTTTCCCTTTTGACCTGTTCAGGCCACATGTCTCGGTAGTCCGAGAGAGCAGGGAATCTGAGTGTGCTGACGCATGGGGTTCGAACAGACTTACATCTCTCGGCACGGGACATGGGTCTCCCCCATGACACACACAAGTGAAATGACTCCACCCACAGAGTCAGCCCATGTTCCCATAGCATCTTATACGTTGTAGATTCCTTAAAACCATCTCTCTGAGATGCAACTACTTCCCCACTGGAGGTGAGAAGGGAATTTAAAAAGTAGAATACCTTTCCAACCCTGCCACGGCCCTGTGCTCAGAGTAGGCTCAGCTCATGGACATTGTATGGAAACCCGGAGTGCACATGTCATGAAGGGGGTGTGGCTTTAAATCTTAGTTATAAGGCATTAATGTACACAATTTAAAAATCATAGCGAGAGCTAAGCACTGAAGGATTTATGACAAAAGTGAAATAAAATTAACATAGAAATGGAAGGCAGTAAATTCAACACACACACACACACACAATTCTTGGTCCAACTTGGGAAAGCAGTACTCTCTTAAGCAGAAATTGCTTGTTGGTCAAGAATAGAAATGCTGCAGGGGTCAAAAAGGGTTTAGTAAGGTTGGCCTCGCCATCCGAGGACAGGAAGTGACGTGCGGAGGGGCTGCTGGGACCTGGGGCGACCAGTGTCCAGTTCCCCGCACAGCTCAGAGACTCACTTCCTGCAACGGCTCTGTCTCCCGCTTGAGGGATTCTTCCCCAGTATTCACACATACTCTAGCCTTTCTCATCTTAAAAAAAATTGTCTTTCATTTAAATTAAAAAATGTGTTTTCATCACCCACGTCCCCTTTCAACTATTCCCATCACACTTTCCTTTGACCTGAGCTCCCAAATTGGTCACCTCCGCTCCATTCTCCCGCCCTCCCCCTGACCCCCAGCGTTTCCCACGCCCCCACGCCTGGGCGCCTGTCGCACTCACCTCTCCAGGTCCCGTCTCTCCTGGCAGCTCAATCCAGCAGACACAGGTCAGCCTTTTTCTGTTTGACCTTGGGCAGCCCTTGACAGCGTGTCCAGCTTGGGCTCCTTAGACCCTTGTCCTGCCTGGGTGCTCCCTCGCAGTCCCCAGGTGGGAGCCAAGCCTTCTCAAGCCTCCTTTACGGGGCTTTGGTGTTTCAGGGACAGACCTAAAGGCAACACTCCCCCCGGCTTTCCTTTCAAGAGCCCAGACACAGTGGCGCAGCTGCTCCCTGAGGACAGGGAGTGGGGGTACTTGGGTCACCCTGAAGCCACAGCATCGAGAACAGTGCCTGGCACATATTTTGGATTCAGTTGACATTTTCTGAGTGAAGGAGGGGAGGGGTGACTCGTCACTCGTGCTGTATGTACCCAAGGCCCAAGCCTCTGGGCCACCTGAAGGCAAACACCCTTTTGCCCCAGGCCACGTCAGGGTGGGGTGGGACTCAGGTTGGGGTGAGTGGGGAGCCTTCAAGTGCCCAGGTCCAGCCTTGTTGGCTCACCCAGTTTTCCTCACACATCCCTGGGGGCCTGCAGTGCCCTGCTCCTCTGGGACCCTGACTAGCATCTGCCCGTCTTAGGGACCATATCTTCTCTGCACTGCCCCTTGCATGTCTTCCCAAAACCCTGCAATGCCCCCCACAGCACTCGCTGCCCCACCCCCACCTTATCTCGAATAGCCTCCACCAACCCTGAGCCCTGGGAGCCAGAGGAAGGAGCGGGTAGCAGAATCAGGAGAGTCTCAGAGCCGTGCCCAGTGCAGAGAAGCGAAGACCTCGCCAAGGAAACCACGGCAGCAGGAGCTCGGCTTCCCCCTCCTCTTCACGCCCCTCCCTCCTTTCCCTTCCCCCGCCTTCCCTCCTCTTTCCTGCAGGTGGGCCCCATTGCCCACACCTCCGTGAGAGCCAGGTGAGGGGCATGAAGCAGGTCAGCCCCCGTGGCAGAGAGCCGGGCAAAGGGAGGACAAGAGCGGATCTGGAGGGCCACCCGCCACCTCGGGGAAGCGATGGCGCCTTTTCACGACTCCCCACTACTCTCAGCACAGCAGAAGGGCAGCATGAGCCAGCGCGAGTTAAGGGCCATTTTTCAAGAGCCCGTTAAAGAGCAAGGGCCTTCAGAGGTCCTTTTCTTCCTGGAGCAGGTGGAGGCTTTAAAGGGCATTAGGTGAGTCATCTTCTAATTAAGGAAACGACCCCAAAATCCAACATAACCCGCCAGGCCTGCATCTCGTTTTGGACCCTGTGCGTCCCACCCACAGGGAGGACGGGTGTGGATGGGTGTGGACACCCCAGCCCTCTCCCTCCTGACATTGCTCCTCAATAAGAGTGGTTTCCTGCGGAATCTGATTAGGCAAGAGCCTCACAGCTGGCCCTGACCTCTCGGATGAATGGCACCCAGTTCAAACCTCCTTGCCACCTCCCTTCTCAGGGCCCCGCACTGTGTGCTCAGCACAGGGGAGAAAGGACAGCCTGAACTAAACCAGCGTTTTCCACCCGGTGGAACCCAGTTTTGGTGCGGGTGACAGTTCTGAGTTCCTTCGGCACCAAGTGCCCTTGTAGTTCGATTGACCAAGGATTATTAAGCCTCTGGTCCGCACCGGCACTGCATTCCCTGCTGCTGAGGCCAAAGGGAGAGCCCAAGAGCATGTGTTTGCTTTCCTCCAAGTTCGCACAGGTGCCTCTCCTGAGTGCCCAGACTGACCGCAGGGTCGTGACCCCTGCCACTCCCTACTGCTGCCTTGTGTGACCTCCCCTGTCCCTGCCTCAGTGGGAGCCAGGCGTGCTCTTCTCACCGCCATCCCCACCGGCCCTCGGCAGGCGTGGCTTACTGACCAGCGCCTGCCCCACGAGACCCTAGTAACCCCCACCCTGCTACCACCTCCTGGGGCGGTTTGGAGATGGATGGGTGTGCTTCGGGATGACCGAGTCAGGGAGTACAGTAGGGCCTGGAGGCTCTGGATGGGAACAGGTCCTGCTCTAGAAAACATTGGCACTTCCTCCGGGGGTGGGGGTGTGCCTGTGGGCAGAGCTCCCCAGCACCACATGCTCAGCCTGGCTCAGCACCTTGAGGGCTCCCACTTCAGACTTAGCGGGGTGTTGGGGGAGTGGATGCAGCCCAGCTGACAATGATGTTCAGAAGCCGTGCCCGGGCTCTCTTCGTGGCTCAGCGTTTATCTGTCCTTTCTTTAATTCACCAGACTCTTGGGGACCACCTGTGGCAGGGAGCGAGCTCAGGACATGTGGAGTGATCCACACAGACAGTGCACGCCCATCCGAGTTCCCAGTCCACCCTGAAACCGTGTGGTAAAGGCTGGGCTCGTTGAGAAGTCGGGGAAAGCACACCCAGTTGAGGGGCACTTTGTGTTCGGGGGTTGCTGGGTGTGCGGTCACCTCTACGGCTCTAGCTCTGCAGAGGCCCAGCGGCTCTGAGACCGTCTGAATTCCGTTCCCTGCGTTTCTGCGTTGCCGCATTGTATCGGAAATATTTGTTTGGTGACCACAGCTCCCTTCCATGTTTAATGCTGTTTGTCCTTTGAGAATGTTCTAGTTAATGAGAAACAGATGGTGGTCTGAGAGGCACAAAAGTTGTTGACTAGTCGGCTTTCTCTGCAGTCGGGGTGACTGAAGTACTCTGTGACTGTTGAGTGGGAAACAGCCTATCACAGTTCCAATGCAAGGTAACTATTGTTAAAACCCCCGGCATGTACAGCCACACCAGACAGTTGTAGTGAGTCCTTTCCAAGTGCCAGGGGCCCTTCCAAGTTCAGATTCAGACTTTTTTAAAATTCATTTTTAAAAAACTGCTTTATGGAGGCGTGATTGGCATATGCAAAGCCCTGTGTAATTAATGTGCACACCTGTGAAACCCTCGCCGCCATCTAAACCAGAAACAGACCCATCAGCTGGGAAGGTGTCCTCCCACCCTCTCTATTATGTGTGTGTGATAAGAACACTTAACATAAGATCTCTACTTTCAGCAAAATTTAAGTACATAATACTGTATTGTATTGTATATTAATGAAAGGTGCTATGTCGTGCAGTAGATGTCTAGGACCTGCTCATCTCGTGTCAGTGTTGTAACAGACTTTGTACCTTCGGCTAATCCCCCTCTGCTCCCCCTCACTCTCCCCTGCCAACCACCATCCCACTCTCCACTTCTAGGGCTTATTTGAGACTCCACATAGAAGTCCAGTCATGCAACATTTGTCCTTCTGTGGCTGGCTTATCTTACTGAGCATAATGCCCTCTGGGCCCAGCCATGCTGTCACAATCAACAGGATTTTCTTCCTTTTTAAAGGCTGAATAATATTCCATTGTGTGTGTATGCCACATGTTTTCGTTCACTTTTTTAAAATTCTAGTGTACACTTCTGAATTTTAACAAACGCACAGTCATGTAAGCATCACTGTAATGAAAACAGACAACAGTTCCCTCGGCCCCCATATTCCCCTTTCCCCACCGCAGCCCCGTCACCAGCTGATCTGCCTTCTGTCCCTGCAACCTTGCCTTGTCCAGAATGTCATGTGAAAGGGTAGTCTATTTCTTCCTTTCCCATCTCCGTGCACCTTCTGCCTTTTTCTTGCCTGTTACGCTGGCTAGGATGTCCTCGGGAGTGGTGAGTGGGAGTGGTGACAAAAGACACCTTTGCCATGTCCCTCATTCTAGGAGGAAAGCTCTCACTCTTTCACCACTAAGTGTGATGTCAGCCAACAGCCCGGTCAAGTTGACACGTAAAATTAACTGTCAGACACGGGAAATCCGAGAGGTCAGAGGTGTGCTGTGTGCCGAGCGCCTGGGCAGTGTCTGACAGACGGGTGAGTGAGCACCGGACGCAGCGCGAGGCCGTCCGCATGCACCGAACCTGAGGTCTGAGAGGTTGAATCCCTTCCCAGAGCTACACAGTAGGAAGGGGTGCAACTGAGATACTTACTCAGAAGACCACTGTGAGGACAGAGCAAGAAAATTTGTTTCCAGTGCTTGGACAGTGCCTTGCATGCAGTCAATTGTCAACAGTCAATACATTGCAACTATTATCTGATGAACAACAATCTACCCTCAGTGCCCTGGTCTCAGAGAGCCAGCCACATGTTCATAATGGCTTGTGGTTTCCTGGGTCACTCGCCATGTTATGGTGGACGAACCCCTTAGATCATTATAGTGATTATTCTAATCACTCAGAACCATTGTTCGTACGTTTGAGGTTTGATGAAAATTCAAGTGCACTTACGCAGCCTCTTTCTGCAACTTGAATTCCACCCACCTATTAATAGAAACTTGATTCCTATGTTGACGATCCATCTATATCTCATTGACTGAAGTTCTATTCATTTGGAGCCAGGAAGACTGTCTTTGCCTGTGGGGGAAAAAAAAAGCAAAAGCCACATTTTTGCAACTGAGGAATAACAAAAATCTAAATTCAGCCTGAAATCCTAAACTCACTAATTTTTAGTGGCTTCTGCTCTGGGCCAATATGGGCAGCTCTCGGTTTATAAAAGATTCATTCTTCCTTCGCTTCTGCTATAATATTTGGTACAAAACAAACATTCCCCTCAAAAGCCACCAAAGTACACTAAGACCTTTCTGAATGTTTTATTGGAGATTGCTGATGGAACCTCCTTAAAGAAAACCACCTGAATTTTGGCACCATCATAAATGATTTCTTAAATGTGGAAATTAAATATATGTATGTAAGATGGGAATTATAAGGTGATATATGCCCGTGTCCACAGGAAGATCAACTTCATTTGAGAGTGTCTTTTGGAGGAAAGCCCTGAGTGAGCTGTTTCTGTAACGTTTTTGACATTGTAAACCCAGCATGCGGCCAGGCCTGAGAGCTGGGAGAACTTTCTAGGCATTTATATTTAATGATGGCCGTGCAAGGGTGTCTGTAAAAACTGTCGCAGGGCCCGTGGACTGTGCCACTCTGATGGTGCACGTCACAGTGCACACGGCTGCACATGGAACAGGCGTGTGCAAAGACCTGTTTAAAAAGAGGATTTTTAAGAACTCAGTCTCTGCTTTGTATTAGCTTCCTCATATTTCAAATGACCCCAATCTGTTGCCAAATTTGAAACAAAAATGAACAGCGGACTTCCACTTATCCTGGAAGACACAACACCCTTTGCTCATTAAAGGTGCCGAGTTACTCAAATGCCCAGAACCTTGTCTGCTCCCATCTCCTGTGCTGCCCAGAGAGCACAGTGGGACCCGGGCCCTTCCAAACAGAGATGTGCTGAGGAAAATCTCCAACCTCACCAACTCCGAGGTTTCTTTTCTCTTTTGGAGGGAGGAGAATCTCTGTAGAGACAGGAGAAGCTACAGATGAAACGAAGTGAGGAAGGAGAGAAAGGGGAGGGGGAAGGCCGCTGAGTTGGGTTGGGTCTGAGCTGGGGTGTGGCGGTAGGCGTCCCCCTGGGCCTGTCAGTAGGGTGGGGGTGAGCCTTGCGTGGCCACTGAGGGTGGTGTCCATGGGGTCCAAGGCTCTTCCCCATTACAGGCATCATTGACTTCATAATGGACAGCCGTTGTCACTGGGGCTCCTCCTGAACTCTCTAGTTCTCCTCTGTCCAAGCACCTGTCCTTCCAGCAACCCTGACAGGCACTGCCCCCGGGCAGAAGCACTTTGCCGCCTGTGTGAGGCCTCCAGCCCCCTCTCCTGGCTTTGCGTGTTGTGAAGGCAAACTTATTACCACGGATCCACAGCCATCCTGGTCGCTGGAGGCCACAGTGATCAGATCTTCCCACCGATGCACATTGCATGTGTGGCCAGAGCAAGCGACCACCCTCCGCTGTTTCTCCTGGGATCGGGAGGTTATTGGTTACCACACGTCACCTAGCCCCTCCTGACTACCACCTGCTGTTCTGGCTTCTCCAGCATCCATTTCCTGTTATTCAGAGACATTCCCTTTTTCCCTCAAAGAGAATCACGAGCACCCCACCAACTGTCCATGTGACCTGGGTTGAGCTGCCCGTCCTCTGGCTCCAGGAATGGGTAAGGGAGAAGAGCCTGGCCGTGAGATCATATTATCCTTTAGGATCCAGAATGCCCACGGTTCAGGAAGGCTAATGAGCATCTCTGCATGGGTGTTGAGGTTGCAAGGGTTCGAGTCTAATTCTGCTTTTGGCCGCACTGCCACCAACTGGCACCGAGAGCCTGACATATATCAAAGCTGGCACAAAAGAAGCAAAGAGGCAAAGAGGAGTGGATTCCTGGAGATGTGGTCTGAGTGTCTGGATCCAGGTGTGGCTAAAAAATACCCCCTGTAACGTCACAGTTAAACTGGGCAGTAGCCTGGCTTCTGTGCATGCCTCAATCTCAGTCGGGGCTTGAGACAGGAAACTGAAGCAGTCTGGATGAATACTCTTAGGGAAGCCACGAACCAGGGGGGAAGTCACAGGCTTCCCTGTCCCTTGGGCTCCCCCAAGACAATTCTTAAGTACAAATTAGGAGAGGTAAGTGTAGATGGCAGCAGTATGTGCTGAGGACGTGGGATCGGACTGGAGTCCAGAGTCTTGTGGGCTGAATTCATGAGCTACGCTGCCGGGAGGGCTGAGAGGCAAGGAGGACTTTCATGAATGACTCTACAGTCTAAGACCTTGTATTCAGATCATTAATGTCGTTCAAGAGATGCTGGACAGGAAGGCAGTCCTTTTGAAGTGCAGGGGGTTTTCAGCTCAGCTCCTTGAACCTGATGGTTCTCTGTTTCCAGCCGCTTGGGGCTCTCTGTCTGTAAGCCTCGTGTACCTCTTCGTGTGGCACGGCAGGGCTGCTCACAGTAGAACGCTTTCTTTCTCCTCAGTTTCACTCCCTCTGTGTATGACATCCATTTTGACTTAAGAAATCTTTGGAAGTCTCTACACACTTGGTTTGCCTAGTATTAATATTCTTAGAAAAATGATAAAATCGAATTAGAAAGGACTAATAGGAGACTATAGAAATATCACAGTTTCCAGTATAATTTTATCTTAAACAACAGACTGAGAAAAAGGTCCTGTTTTATCCAGCAATTCCCTTTAGAAAATGTGTGTGCTGCACCTCATCATGAAATCAATGCAAAGCAACGTTCCCTTGTTTTTGTTGTCTGAACTGGTTTGGATAAATTTCTGGAAGCCAAATTTAGTTAGCAGTACAGACAGATGACAACTAACTCATGCGCTAATTATCTCAGAAATTTAACATAGACTTTGCCAAAGCGCCATCTGCTCCCCACGCCGGCACCAGCATGGCTGACAGCATGGCGGTCACCATTACTTTGTCATCCTATTTTGACATCCCGGACTTAGAATGCCAGTGCTTGGGAGGTCACACATCAGCAAAGGAATGATAATCTAACTGGTGTAATTGCTATTTGAGACATGGTAAGATCAAGATGTGCTATTGCTCAGAACTGAAAGAGAAAAAGAGCAGAAAAGGAAGTTAAGCATTAATACTCTTTTTATTCTTGGCAAAAGCCTTTCTGAAGAGTCGGGTCTGGTTTTGATGTTGTCCTGCTGGCAGAGACTTGGAAGGAATTTAGGGTGGAGGGGAGTGTCTAGAGTGGGTTTCTCAGAAACGGGGAGCTCTCCGTGGGGGTGCAGGCACAGGGGGCTCACAGAGACTGGCCTTGAGGAGCCGGCAGGTGACAGGAGCAGGTGCCCTCCATCTCTGGAGGGACGAGCGTCCACGGATGGGTTTATGATGTGACTGGAAAGATTCAGATTACAGCAAAGGAAGAATTCAGTGGTGAAAGCTTTTTCTGAGAAATGCTTCATTCTCATCCAAGAAAATATTTTAAATTCAACTGACGCCCACCTTCCTTTTACAGCTTCAGAGAAAAGGCCTGGACAAGATGACCTTAGGAGATGCACCCTTGGGGGAACCCAGCAGGCCACTGGTTCCCAGTGTGTCTTCATGCCCATAATGGTGCCTCCCACGCCCTGAAAAGGGCCTGCTGTGAGACCTCGGAGACCCCAGGGTGGGGAACGAGAGGTCACAGTGGAGTCACAGAATCGTGGAGCTGGGCGGGACCTTGGTTCCTCATATTCCTCGGCATTTCCTCATCACTCTCAGCATAATTTGTGATTAGGCATTTGGTTCACAGCTACTACTCTTGCTTGGTTGGGAGCCAACATCTCTGCACCCAGGCCCACGCCAGCTGTTCTCAGTGGACACCGATGTTTGTTGACTGAACAAAGGAAAAGTCCAACCCTCTTCCTTACCAACGAGGAGAACGAGCCCAAGGAGCTCACACAGCTGGTTGGGAATAAAGGTCTTTTTACCCAATCTCCAATATTTAACACATTTACCACATAACAGGTTAGTACCCAACTCAGCTAACCATGAAACCTAGTCCACAGGGAACTGTTTCCCAGGTGAGGTCTAATTTATTTTATAAGTGTAATCTTAAGTTACAGAGACTTATATTTTAATTCTTTACCAATTCAGTTCAAAGAACATGTGGCGGAATAATATTTCAGAAATATTAACCTAGGTCCTCCACTGCGTCCCACCCTTCACGAGATTTCTTTCTTCCTTTTTTGTACTCCTCTGTCGGGGTTGGTTCTTCTGGGCCCCTCTCTCAGGAGGGGTGCAGAGCAAACACTCGTGTAATCAGGTATGAATTCATTTCATAAATACTTCTTGGGCCCCGCAGCTCGCTCAGATTTCAGCTCCAAAGGTCAGGCTGTGAGCAGTGGGGCCCACAGCCTCTTCTGGCTTTGTTTCCAGTGTCTCTATGGGGAGTTGGAGAACTCAGGCAACCACAAGATGCGGGATGGCTCAAGCTTCGAGAAAAGTATGGCTGGACTTCTTCCTCCTTCCCCTACATGGTGGCCCCGTGCCCCGCCTCCTGGCAAGGCAAAAAAGCCTGGGGTAGACCAGAAAAATTGGGAGAGGGCCATGTAGTAGCCCCTCTAGAACCCTGCCCATGTGGCTAGACCTTGGGGAGGGACCAGCAAATCCAGGCAGACAGGACAAGTCTCATCAAAGTCCCCAAGCCAGGAGCAAAACTATCCCTGTACCTAGTGGGGGGACAGAAGGAAGAGCTGAGCCCCTGAGTCTGCAGGGGGCCAGCCGACAGGACTGGCGTGGATGGACACCTGCCCCCGGTGGGAGGACAGCGAGCTCAGCACACACCTCCTTGGACAGACAACATGGAGGCCAGCGTGTCCCTGTTCCCTCCCACATGCACAATGACTTGGTTTAATGTGTGCCCCATAGAATTTAGCCACCACCCCAAAGAAATGAACTGACACTCCGTTTTTGCCACCCAGTGGAGTCAGGGCAGTGAGACTGAAAATCCAGTCTACATTTTTGTCACATGGCAGACTAGATTTATGCTTAATAGGCACAAATACCATTTCTTCCTAGACACCGTCTGTACTTGAAGCCCATGCTAAAAGGCAGCAAAGTGAATTTAACAGGTCTGCATGTCAAAGTAAGACAACGCATCTCCGAACTCTGCGATGGACTGAAAGTGGGTGTGGCCCCAGAACTATCACACTGAAGCCTAGTCCCAATGTGATGGTGTCAGGAGATGGGGCCTTTGGAAGGTGATGCAGTCGTGAGGGTGGAGGCCTCATGGTAACGAGAAGAGACACCAGAGGGCTTGCTCCCCCCCCCGCCCCCGCCCTGTGATGACACGGCCAGGACGAGGGTCTCACCAGGACCCGACCGCGCCAGCCCCCTGATCTTAGACTTCAGCCTCCAGAGCTGGGGGAGATGAGGCTTGTTGTTGAAGCACTCCCCCACTCCCCCAAAACCTTGCCGTTCTACGGCGCTCCATCCGAGCAGTCTGCGTGGACTCAGACACACGCTACACGCTGCTTTGCTTGGGGAATGAATGGGGAGCTCTTGAGGAGAGCTGAGGGCAAAGGTCTCTGGGAAGAGACGGTGAACTCAAAAATAGCATCTTGGGAAGACAAACCCCATCCTCGTGATGCGTACAAATCTCTGTGGTGTTAGCTGCGTTCTGTGACCTAGTTCATTCCTGTTTCTAATTATTGTTTTAGAGCCATCTGAGATTCAGTGTCCCATCATCTACATTCCCGGGTTTTCATGACTACTGATAACTCGGCAGCCAAGCGCAGCACAGTCACAAAAGACATTTAGTTTTGTTTAAGTTTCATTTTGCTCTAAGACCCTTTGCTTCGATACCCTACAGACAGAAATTTTATGGAAACCCTGTGCCAATTTAAACTAACTTGCTGGGAGATAGTCTCAAACAAAATCTAGAATGTTTTTAAGTATTACCGCAAATACTTTTGGCCTCTGAGTAGATGTACGTTCCCTGTGGAGTGTTCCTTTGATGTTCCTTCGGCGATAGATCATTTAACTCCATTTGATTTAATTTGGTTTGATTCGGTTCAACTCAGCTCAGCTCTATCACACTTATTAATATTTATTAATACCTACATTTACATACAGCCACATGCTAGGCATTTTGGTCGCAGCCCCTAAATTTGAAAACTCATCATTTAATTGGGAAACAGGGATGATTCTAAGATAATTTGTCCAACCACACTCGCACCCACATCCACTGTGGACATCGCCCATCACTGCTGCGCCGTCTCTGAGGCCAGCGGTGGCCCGGAGCTTTCTCAGTGTGCTGCTACCGACCGGTCAGCATCAGCACGTTGCCTAAGCCGCTTCTCCATCCCCGGAATAAATTACATAAATGCTCAGATGGATTCCAAACTGGAGGATTCTATCTGGGCCTGTGCCTATGGGCTTTGTGCTTAAGAAAACAAAGTAGATTGGTAACTACAAGGATCTGTTGGTGGAGAACAAATTAAAGCAAAATAAATCTTTACTGAATTTTTTCCAGTCGACTCACAGTGGGAATTTATACACGACTGCAAAGAAGCATTGGAGGGATTAATCAGAGAGTTTTGAAATCTGAAATTGAGATTTAAAATCCAAAACCTGTACAGTGTGTTGAGACAGAGGAGCCAGACCCCATTGTACTTTTCCAGTAATTCATTATGCAATCTTGGGCTGCTCCCCACCCTTCTGACAGCTGAGCTGCACCAGGGGTTAGGGAGTGTAATGTTTTTAACGCATTTTAAAAAAATGATCTGAATTCAGCACCCCAATATAAATAGCAGATAAAACTGTGATGTGACTGGCTGAAAAGGAGGCTGGACCCTGGCCCCCCCCCCAACTGCATCTTAAGATATCTCTGGAATTTCTGCAAGGAATGTTAGCAATTGAAAAATAAATCTTGAAAACTAAACAAGAGACCCCTTAAATACTCTCCCAACTCTGCACATGGTAATGGATGTAAGTCAGCTAGATCTGACCCAACACAGCTGGACCGGGCACTGATGGAGATCAGTGGAGATCCGGGTGTCGGGGTGGGAGGGGGGGCGGCTGGAGCAGATGGACCTGAGAGAGTCAGCCTTGGCTTCTCTCCGGGGGCCATCCTCTGCCCCCCACCCCCACCCTCACTCACGAGGTCCTGCTGTTGGGACTTCTGTGCAGCCCATCTGATTGTTTCCATATTACTCCGCTCCCGCTGCATGTGACAGGGTGAGGTCACCTCTGTGTGTATAAAATCAGAGGAATGAATAAACTTCTAATGGACTGGGGGCCAGCTTTTGAACTTCAGTCTGTTTTTAGTATTTTGACATTTTCTTCTGGACACCAGTTCAATAGCACATTAAGAGGCCTTCCAAGGGCCGTATTCATTACCCCGCAGACAGACTCACTGGATCCAGCACTTCGATGGGCCATCCGGGTCAGAGTCAGGGCCTCCAAAACTCACTGTGTGGCTCCCTTCTTTAATTCTGATACATACATATGAATAAGGCAATTTTATGAAGGTTGGCACCATCATGGTAGCACGACAGGTGTCTGGTGACCCAGCTCTCGCATTCCAGGGTCTCGAGTGATACAGCCTTGACCTGGGCAGGAGGATGTGGGAGAGCCTTCCCAGCTCCCCAGCCTCTTCCTGTGCCTGGGCTCGGTCCTGCTGGAGTAGAAGTTGAACTCACACAGGGAAAGAAGGCAAACTAAACCTGCTTCTTGACTGCTCACTCATGAACAGCTGAAGAGACCTCCGGAGCACCCCTTCTGGGATACA
Organism: Tonatia bakeri; assembly: GCA_004024845.1. Taxonomy (NCBI): domain Eukaryota; kingdom Metazoa; phylum Chordata; class Mammalia; order Chiroptera; family Phyllostomidae; genus Tonatia; species Tonatia bakeri. The sequence continues at coordinate 295,047 of PVIA01000110.1, forward strand.
CTCCTACAGCTAATTTGGCAGGCTCCAGCTGTCTGCAGAAACTGGATCTCTCAGGGGACCAGGACCTCATGCATAGACTAGTAAGTAGCACAAAGGACATAAGGACAAACAAGCTTAGCCAATACCCAACAGGACTGCAACCAATGAGGACTGGAGGTGATGAGCATTAGAAAATAGTTTAAATGGGAATTATCTTTGAATGGAGAAGACTCCAAGAGAATCCTTGCATGTTGGGAGCCAGATTGGGAAGGGGGGTTGGAGCAGGGGCACAGATCAGACCTTCCTTCACCTGCATTCCCTTTGTCTGGTCTCCACATGGACATGCTTGCAGTTCTCCAGCCCCGGGAACAGTCTTGTCAATGGTCCTGTCTTATGAGGGGCCTCCCCCTGCAGGAGATGCACAGTCTAAGGCAGTTCTCCAGCTTGCTTTTAGGAAATGCACCCCTGAGCCCCCTCGGACCTCCTGAGTAAGAATTTCTGAAGGCCACTCCCAGAGGGAAGAAGTGCTTTGAGCTGCCCCTGTGGTTCCAACACTTTGCTCGGTGAACGCCTACTTGTCCTTCAGAACGTAGCTTAAGCATCGCCTCCTTAGGGAAGCCTTCCCAGACTTTGCTGTAGAATTGGCCGCAGCGCCGAATGAGATTTATGTGCATGGTTATTTGTTGTTATCTGTCTTCCCCACTCGACCACAGCTCTACGACAGCAGGGGCTGCGTCACTCTCGCTGGGCCCTCAGTACCGGGCCTCAGCACGCACGGCACCGGCGCCCCATGGGCACTACACTGCATACAATATCTGCTGAATGAGTGAACAAGTGGGCGGGTGGATAGCCGGGTGAATGGCGTGGATACGTGAGCAGCCAGGGGTGGGAAATGTCTTTGGGGGTGAGTCTTGTTGACCAGTTAGCTCCTGTAAAGTCTGCTCACACATACTCCCCAGTATGAGAGGTGTGTTATCACGCTAGTAAACGGAGAAAGGGGTCAACATGTACTCTCTGCAGGGATCGCTTTGTCACTTTGCCAACTCCATGTAGGAGGAAGATGTCACAGCTGGTGTGGCCCAGGCTGTGGTCCAGGCCCACAGGAACCAGAGTTACTGAGGGTTCTGTGGTAACAACTTCATCATGTGTCAATAGTCGATCAGGTCACCGCTTTTGGTTATGTATGACTTACTGAACTCTGTCACGAGTGAGCTTTATAAAGCACCACAGCAGCTTGGTGCTGAAAGTATTGGTCAGGGTATTGTTTTACCCGGTACAGAGTTCCGACTCAATTGCTGAACAGAACTGGTTACTCTGCAACTGGCTTTCTTCAGTTGGATTCTTGCAGATTTTGCACAGTTTTAAAGAAACCTAATTGTAGGGCCCAGAAAATGGCAACAGAGCCACCACGGTGGGACACGGGCTAACTTGTCAGGCGCAGCTGGGCCAAGAAGGAACAGGTGGTGGATCAGGTTGACAGCCGGTGAGGAGCCTGTCCTTCCGGAAGTCAGGAGAGGGAGCAATCTGCAGGCTGGAGAACTGGGCCAGGGCAGCCGTCGGAAGCCAGGAGCAAGGTCTAGCCCCTCGAGTCAAGCGCTATGGGTCCAGAAGCCAGGACTCCCCATCTGCAGGAAGCCAGCGTTTCAAGGATCATGACCCCTGTCAGAGGCCAGCCCAAGTTCAGAGTCAACCAACGCTACACTCCAGGAGCTAGGCACCCACACCGCACAGTCCTCACCACGAAGTTATGAAATAGGTGTGACTCCTCATGGGAGCTGAGACGGGCTGCAGTTCCGGGTAATAGCAGAATGGTTACATTTATTGATTATTAATTTTAACATGTTCTGGTTCAGTCAATTCTCAAAATTCAGTAAGTACTTACCAAATGCCCACAATAGGACAGGGATTCTGCCAGGTGCCAAGAATTTAAAGATAAATGTGACACTCTCACTCCCTCTGACCTCAGAGTCTGGAACAATGGTTCTCAAGAGCGGTGATTTTGCCTCCCAAGGGACATCTGTCTGACAACACATGGTTGTCACTACTAGGGGGAGGGGTGCTAGTGGCATCTCGTGGGTAGAGGCCAGGGACGATCCCACAATGCACAGGACAGCGCCCCCACACCAAAGAGTTACCAGGCCCATGAGGTCAGCAGTGCCGAGACCGAGAGACCCCGGCTGAGGAAGTGAAACCGGGGTGTCAAACTGCACATACAATGATGTCTAGGTGTGCTGTGGCGTCAGGGTTGTATGGGAGGCGGGGGGACTCGGTGGACAGGATGACCGAATCTACTGCCAGGTGGCCGGGATGGGGCAGGGCATGGAAGGGGCTTACAGAAGACTCTGGAAAAGAGGGGTCCTGGGAGGTGAACAGGTGTTGCCCTGGCAGAGGGGGAGGCCAGGTGGCAGCTGTGCGAGCCCAGGCCAGGTGCTTCTCGGGGTCTGGGAGGCTGCCGAGCCCTTAGTGTGAGGCCCCCATCGTGTTACAAAAAGCACTTCCTGAGGTGTCCAGACAGAAGGACAATTATGCACCAGTCTGCCATCACAGAGCTCACGCTGTATGTGACCAATCAAACCTCTAAACCAAAATAATTCCTGGCCAAGTTTTTGCTTTGGCACAGATGGGAGAAAACATTGCCCTTTAAGGGAAATCCCAATATTGATTCTGAAATGTGCTGTTGCCACTCATGAGTTTTGATTCACTTTGAAGGGTAAAGGTCATGACAATGAAATTGCCTTTCCCACTCGAGAACTCTTGAGTGTTTGTCTGAGAAACGCAGAAAAGTTAAGTAACTGCCCAGTAAGCCACAGAGAGCGCAATGAGGTCAGCAGCCTCTAAAATACTTCTGGAATTTGCTGGAACCTGACACACTTTTATGGGGGGGCTGTCACTCTGCTAGTAACCCTCACTTTCGTCCTTTCCTGCACGACTACCGACAGCCCTCGCTGCTGGAGACCCCTTATGAATGGAGGCCGGGAAGATGTTTCACGGAAATGCTGCCTTGTATAGTCAGAACTTAAACCTACTCTAATGCAGTAAAAAACCAGCAATGAGACGTCAGGATAAAAGAAAGAGACCAGAATCTGGGAACAATGGAGAAAATACACTAAGTGAGTCCCTGAACAGGAGGTGGGTTCCATAAAACTCTGGCTGATGTGGCCAACGCACATTTCTGAAACTCTGGCATGTATTCGACCCTCTTCCTATGGCTTAGGATAGGGTTACAGAAGCATCGTGTGCTGGGTGATTGATCAAGCCATTACACATAACAGCATACAGTCAAGAGCTTCGACCGGCTAGATTCTTTTCGGAAGAAAGCCCGGCTTGCAGAAGTGCTGATGCGAGTCTTTGCAAAGTTCTGTAAAGTTGCGGTGAGAGAGGGAAATTTGTGTTGGAAATCCTCCACTCGTCAGCTGACTCGCTGCCGCCCTGCTCGCTGGTGGCCTGGCCGGCTGCTGGCAGAAAGTGGCACGGGGCAGGGAAGCCCAGAGAGCGTGCTCAAATGCAGGGAGCTGCCCCTTAGCCCACTGCTGGGCGACTGAGCAGACGGGGACACCGGGCCAGGGAAGGTGAAGACACCGGTGCTACGTGTGGACAGGAAGGTGAGAGCCTGGATCGCTGGCTGGACTTTCCAGAGGCAGAGGCTGTAGTGGTTTTGTGCGTGGGAGCTGCCTCCTGTCTGGGCAGATAGTGGAGAAGGAAGCAAATGCACCCGATCCTCCCTGCCCGTGTGAAAGGAGGGCAGCCCCGCAGTGACAGGGAGCCTGGGAGTCACGCAGAGCAGCGCTCCTACAGTCCTCTCCACGAAGAAGACGCATCTCCCATGTTTTCTTGTCCACACCCGTGGGGTGACTGAGCCGTGTCCACTCCTGGTGCCCATGGCAACCACCAGATTAGGGGACGTTCATGTAAAAGAGGTGGGACGTGTGGAAAAATTGAGTTATTTTTTAAATGTTTATTGATTGATTTGGGAGAGAAACATTGATTTGTCATCCTACTTATTCATACTCTCACTGGTTGATTCTCGTATGTGCCCTAACCAGGATCGGACCCACAACCTTGGCATATCAGGATGACACTTTAACCAAATGAGCTACCCGGCCAGGGCAAGGGCTGTTACTGTTTAAATCGTTGCCTCTGTGCCCCCTCGTGTTACCAGATTCTTCCTTCACCTATGTGCTTGCTTTTCCTCTCCTGCCCATAGCCTGGGGAGGGTGGGAGGAAGAGACTGGGTCACTGAGGGGTCTGCATGCCCTTGGGCAGGCTCCCCCCTGGCACAGTGTGCCCTGGCGGGGGCCCCTGTGGACTAAAGGTGCCTATCACCCAAGCTCTTGAGCAGGAAAGGCCATTGTCACTGGTTCGTTAGGGACAATGTGGTTGTGTGCAGCTCCCAGGACTACATGGCACCACCATGCTGATCAGCCTCGCCCGCACATCTCTGTCGGGCTCTGCAGCTCTCTGGCGTGGCCTGGTTATCTCCACCAGGGGCATGGGGCATGGTGAAGGCCGGCGGGGACACAGTGGGCCATCCCGCTTCTGTGTGGCCCTGAGGCGGGTGAGCACAGGCATCCCCTTCCATCGGCTCTGGCCCTGCTTCGGCTGGGGTCCTCACCTCCCGCTCCCACAGAACCTTAGAGGCCTCAGGTGGCCTCCTCTTCCCATGGGCAGGGACACTGCAGGTGACCCTCGCGAGTGGGCGCAGTCTTCCCAACCTCACTGCTCCCCTCCTCTCTGACCAGCTTTCCTTGATTCCAGTGTGAGCCCCTTCCCCTTGAGTTATCTGTCTGTTCTTGCCTTTCCATCATCCACTGCCTCCCTGCTCCTCTCAAACCATGACGAAGTAGAGAGGAAACACATTGACAGGTCCCCCCTCCACTGCACAGCGGGCCTTCCTCACTACGCTTCCAAGGAGATCATGTTTGCATGCAGCCACTTAATACCCACCGAGAGTCCCTGCTTCCTTCCAAGGCAGCTGTGGGAGCCAGGCTCACCTCCCCTGGAGGTGGTCAGGCCGCTGCACCTGGCAACACCGTCCTCAGTGCCCCCCGGGATCTCAAAGGAAGTGACCTGGCAGTGTGGGTGGTTTTCCTGACAAATGTGGACGGGGATGTGTGGGACGGGGGCCCTGGCTCCCGTCTCGGGCTCTGAGGGAAAGTCTCTCATCCGTCTGCAGCGCCCAGGGCAGCTCATTGCCGACACCGGATGTTTCCATTTAGCTTATCAAGACCGTAAGACCGACCCGCACAGAGTTGTGCCATGACTTTTTCATAAATGTAGATGTCCGGGCATTTGAATAATGGCACTCTATGTGAAATATGTTTTTGTATTAAAATGAGATATTGAAATTTAAGAAGTACAACAAATGTCTTAACTTTTGAAAAACACTTCAATAATTGGCAGGGCCTATTTCGTAAGAGCAGCGCACACGCAAAAATATTGATGGCAGCACTGGCAAAAGCACCTCTCGCTGTCTAGACAAATATAAACTTGGAGTGGCTGAGCTTCGGAAAAAGCAGGAGCCCTTCCGTCAGTGGTGGAAAAATGGCACCAGGCCTTAGCCTCGGTTCAGCAACCCTCGGTCTGGCATTCTGGCTAAGAGGTGGATTCAGAGCCAGGACTCAAATTATCAGGGAAAGTTTATTTAGAAAACCGTAGAGGTAGAAGAGGTGAGCCATGGAAGGAATGGACTCAGGAAACAAGTTTCAGCAAAGGAAAGGCCCTTGGAGCTCGGTCGGGGAAGCAGAGGGGGCGGTTTGTGGAGAGAGTGACGGAATTGCACCTGGAGAGACACGAGAGGGGAGAGGTTCTGGGGGGGTGCACCCTGGGGAAAGGAGGGGTGGGGAAAGGCATGGGAGTGCTCTGTAGAGAAAGCCAGCGGGGTGCTCCATCCTGAGGGTTTTCACGTGAGGTCTCAGGGGCGGATCTCCGTGGAATATTAGTCGTGGTCTCCACTGATTGGCCGGTGCCAGGCCGGGGTCATTAGTCATCGCAGCTGGTCCTGATGCAGCCGCAGCATCGCTCTGTCTGACTCGCTGCTTTTCTGGGCCTGGAGCTGAAACACAGCTGAGGCCTAGACGCTGCCTCTTCGGGGGTTAAACGTTTAAGGGAGAGGTCGTGCGAGGGCTTGTGGTTTTGCCCATCACCAGGTACCTGGCGACCCTCTGCTCCTGGCCCCTCGTTCCAGCTCTGCCCATGCCTCGCTGCCTACTGCGCTTCTAGAAACATAACCTCCTTCATATTTTGTCCGGAAACCAAGGGGGTACTTATTAACAGCTCAAAGAGATTATAATCCCCCAGCTCTTTTTGATTCAAGGGGACTTCAGGAGGATGTCCACCAAGATAATCTGCCTATCAAGGATGAAAGCACCCCTGAGAGTGCTCCTCTCACGATCTAACCTAAGTACCTAGACCAACGATGACAGAAACACGAAGTGAATCTCAACGGCTTACGCCCTCCCAGAACTCACCTTGCGGCATCACGAATATTGTGCCAAATAGACCAGTGTTTCCCAAACTCTGGGCAGTGGCTCCTTACAGGCAGAGGGCAAAGGGGTCCACCAAGCCACGTGGACGATAAGTATGGCCTGTAATGTTTTCCCAATGTATGTAGATGCTGTTAAGATAGTAGAATATAAGTCAGTTTCAAAGTGTTGCTTTCTGACAGCACCCCCGTCTGACCTCAAGGGTACAAGAATATAACCGGGGGAGGGGGGAGTCACACCTGGAAAAGTATCATGTGCTGCACAGTTGGGAATCACATAAATAAAGCTTTTACTTCAAATCAAGCTCCCTGTTCTTTGGGGCGTTTATTACTAATTTCAGAACTTTTGGGGTCTTTGGCATTATTTATTTACTATAAAGGGCTTAACCCTGGTCATGTCCTACTTCTTGTCATCAGAGTGTTTTTTGAAACCACCCAAAATGTCGGCATTTCTCAACACCACCCCAAGGAGGACTTTTTTAGTGCAGTCTCCACTGGGCCTGCTTTCACTCGATGCCCTTCCCTGCTCTCTCCCTGCAGCCACGTCAAGCCATCTCTGGAGCGCTCACGTAAACGAGCATTGTGGGCTGGTGTCAGTCAGGGAGGACAATCAGCTAGGAGCCGTTCAGCGTGCAGTTCCTCCTGCTGATACCAGCTCAGCTTTGTTCAGTGAATGAGCCGCACTGTGACTCTCTGGGCAGGACTCCAGCCTGAGCCGGTGAGTGGATGGAGAGCCTCCTCCATGGAGAGTCACTGCCGGGCCATGCCCGCAGTGTCGAGAGGGTGGTCACCCGTGGATTAAACCATGTCTGCAGGCACAGACCTTCAGGAGCAAAAACAGACGGAGGAGATGAGGGGTGAGTGGAGCCAGGACGAGGTGTGCCGGGGAGCCTTCCGGAGGTACCAGCATCGAGCAGCTCAGGGTCCCCAGCTGCGGGGACAGAGGGAATGAGACACACACCACTTTTGCCAGCACGTCTTCCGGGGAACAGGAAGATAAAGCACTTTTCCAGGAGTCTAATGCAGTAGAAGATCTACCCCCCACAGATTCTTATTTTTAATTCCCTGTGACTATGTGATAATTTTAATGTTCCAGCCACTCGTGCTTTTTTTGACTAAAGATAAAGCATCCTGCCAAACCTCTGTTCCGTATGTGTCTAGGACTGGCCTCCACAAATGTGGAACCCTGGATGTGCTCCCTGGGGCAGGGAAGGAAGGCTGTCTCGGATACTGACAAGCAGCAGGATAACAGGAAGTGAGTTCCTGCTGGGAAGACAGTCCTGCCCTCTCAGAGAGGTCCTCCCTGAGACCCCGCCCACCGTTTGATCTTCCCTTGGTCCAGATGGGAAAGGAAGGGTCCAGACTGGATGTACGAGCATCGTGCTCCCCAGAAGGCTGAGCTGGAACATGCCTGCCTCCTGGTGCCTCATTAGATCACCCAAATGTTCTGAGCAGTTAAAACACCCTTGGAGACCCTGTGTCTACATGTCTAACTCCTAACAACAGAGGGAACGGGAGGGAGTTCTTGCGGAGGTCTGGTCCTCGTTGTCGTCAACACACTCTGGGGTCTCCGACAGCTTACAGTCTTTTCATGTGCCCGGTCCCTTCTTCCGACACAGACTGTCCCCATTTCCTTGTGTCCTGGGCCCCTCCTCCCTTGATCTTCTGATTCTCTCCCTGGAGTATCCGTCTGGCCTCTCCAGGAAGGTCACCAAGTATCTGCAACCAGACCCCTCCCGGGCCAGACAGACCCACTGCCTTCTTTCTGCAGGAGCGCACGCTGGTGGCGGAGGTCCCTTCAAAACTGTGCCACCTTTTCATTCCCCTTCCACAGGGAGAGGACAGCACCTGCAGTGGATCTAGTAGTTTTCATTATTCCTGCAGAAAGACTTAACTTCTTATTTTTTCTACCTGGAGATAATCCTTCCGTATACAGAAAACTGACCACAGAGTCACATTCCTCAGTTCGGAACTGTATGACGCAATTTGTTCTGTTGTGGGGGGTGGCGGCTGCCTCACAAGCAGTGCTTTGGACTGGTGATTATAAGGCAAAAATCTACATCCAGAATGGGCCCCAAAGTTTGCCCCAAACCCTTGAGGTTTTATTTATTAGTTAGTTTGTTGGGGGTTGTGTAAAAAATAATTTATCTTCCCATAATTTTATCTTTAAATTCCGCAGAAAAAGGAAATCACAGAGCATGCAAAGTCTAAGAAAAGATGAAAATAGCTAATAACTAAGTAGCTTAATTCAATTTATATTTTGGACTTGTTTAAGAAATAATAGCTGTGGCAGCAGGAACGGACCTAGAGGTTATTATGCTAAGTGAAATAAACTGGAGAAAAAAGAGAAAATTAAACTCAAAGTAAGCAGGAGTCAGAGATAGTTAAGACCAGGGATGAAATCAATGAAATAAAAAACAGAAAAGCTATATGAAAAATCAATGAAATGAAAAGCTGTTTCTTGACAAGATCAATAAAATTGATGAACTTCAAGCCAGCCTGACGAGAGAGACAGAGAAATCACTACTGTCAGGAATTAGAAAGGCGGTATCACTACGGCGTCTACAGATATTAAAAAGGATTATTAGGGAATACGATCAGTATCTATAGGTAGGTCTAATCTATAGATACTATCTATAGATTAAAGCTGACCATTTAAATGAGATAGACAAACTCCCTGAAAGACATAAATTGCCAAAGCTCGCTCCAACAGAAACACCTGAGAACATGACATCGAGTGTGCCCCGCCCTCTGCAGCTCCGTGGCCCCGTCCAGGGCCTCCACACTGCCAGCCTCCCGCCGGGGTGGCCCTCCGCTGCACAGATGGCATCTGTCTCATTTTCAGAGAGAAAGCCCCCGTACCCGAATCAACGGCCCGACTTCATCTGCTGTCTAAACTTTTGATTAAGGGTTTTGAACTGTTTGTGCCCATGTTTGCAAAGTTCCCCAGTTTGAAAACAGGCCGAGGAAATGGGCAAAAGGGCGGGGAGTAAGGGGAAGCATCACGGTTTTTCTGTTCCCGCTGAGCCCACTCTGTGGTCCTCCCTGCCCTGCCACACTGGGATCTTCTCTCCCCACGACAGCAGCGCGTCCCTCCTGCTCCCTTCCCACCATCAGCCGCAAGGACAAGCACAAGGGTGCAGTGGCCACAAGGAGGACGGGGCACGGGTCTGGGGGCCTCCCTTACTAGACATCACCTTTAACAATGGTAAAGCATTTCAGAGTGCAAACCAGACGAAGAAAAGATTTTAGGTAAACAGAGCTTTAAATTGTTCTGTAGGTTTCCAGGGAGCCTCGGGGCTCCGGGGCTCCCCTGCTGGGCCCCAGTTCCCTGCCAGCCTCTCCTGAAACTTGCTCTGGGTCCAGGGGAGAAAGGCGGCCCTCACTGGACACTGCTCCCTTAAGACAACGTGCTGGGAGCAGGGAAACAGCCTTCCTGCCAACTGCAGGGCGCAGCAACTTTCCGCTCTGACGGCAGGAAACCCAATTCTGCAGAGGGGAACCTCAGAGCAGTGGGCCTCCGTCCCACCTTCTGCTGCTCCCGCAGGGCTGGGGTCAGTGCACCCGCCCCCCGTGGGGGCCGGTCTGAGTCAAGACACATGTGTTCCCATCCCAACTTCCAACATAAACTTCCTCGGCTCTCCCTCCTCCAGGACGAGCACTCTGGTCTCTGCAGCCGCAGGCCTGGGTCCCGCGCACCCACTCAGAGGACACGGGGGGCTGCCGCCATCAGACGCGGTGATTGAATCAGGGTCTCAGCATCCGCATGGGGCTGGTGACTGCCTTTTTCCCCCTGAAACACAGTCCACTCTGCAGCCACCACTGCTGGGCGGGGGCTTTCCCTGGGCTCCGAGCAGAAGCTTTGAACTTCCCGCTACCAGCTGGGGCCCTGATGTGCTGGGCCGCTCCTGTGACCTGGCAGCAAGGAGCTCACTGAAAGGCACAGGACGGTCCACAGACATTGATCTTTTGTATTGAGATCATAACATCTAACATCTTGCTTCTTCCTGTGCAGCAAAACGAATGTGAGCCGGTGCTTTTATTAGCAGTACATTAGAAAGAAATTAGGTAGGTAGGACATTAATATTTTCAAGCTCACCCCACTTCACCTCTCATCGAAAAGATGACATGAACAGAAGACTGGGAAAGCCACAGCCCTGTGAGCCGGACGGACTCCGCGGGACGTGCGGTCCTCATTCAAGAGGTGATACTGACATCGTGCATGGGATAGTCAGTACCTGCTCTGGCCGCTTCTCACTGGACCCTCGTGGTCAATCCATGAAGTTGGGAGACCACACGCAGTTGTCTTGGCCTGGGGAAGGTGACTCGCCCAGAGGCACGTGGTGATGTGTCAGGGCCAAAGGGAGGATGCAGCTATCCTCGGTCCTGGTGCCGCTCCGGTCCACCTGGGGCAAGAGGGGCCCCTGCAGCCCCTGGTCCAGCCTGTGGCCAGCCCGGAGGCTTGTTTTCCTCGGTTCCCTACACAGAGGGCTGTGAGGGGCTTAGCCAAGTGGAGAGCGGGACCAGCCTGGTTCTGCAGGCACTCCTCGGGGAAGGACCAGAGGGGAGGGGCCAGGTTTTCTAGTTTTTGTGAGAGGAGGCCTGTGACCAGGGGCAGCCGTGAGACAGAGCCCAGCGCTCCCCGAGGCTGCAACACTGCTGGTCAGCCCTGGACAATCCTGAGCCCCTCAACCTTGGTCACTCTGCCACGGGACAGCCTTTTCCCACTGGGCCCTCCTCCCAGGGACAGAGTCGCTTCCAGTTTCCACAAGAAGAAATGAAAGCTTTCTAAGCCGATCGAAGTTCTGCTAAGTCGGGGTGTCTTGTGGATGAAAAGTACAGAGAACATACATGTGGGAGGTCTGCCTCACCCCGCGGAATATGTCACCCTCAGACATAAATGTCACCAAACTTTATAGACTGTTCTTGATACAGTCCCCAAATAAAAAGCATATAATACAACTTAAAATGGGTTTAAATGGAAAAATCTTAAAATGGAAAAATCTGAATGAAACTTCAAAGTACTAAGTAACAGGGCTGCACTCCAGCCACGCTTGTCCCCGGGTTTGGTGCGGAACGTCACCAATTCCTGGCAGAGACCCCCGTCCCCTCACCCCGGCCTGCATGGGTGTCACACACGGTCAGGGAGTCAGACTGTCCCTCACCGGGCCTGCAGCCGTTAGAAATGGCCAGACTGACACGGGAAAGGGGGAGTGGGAAAGAAAAGGCAGCGTGTGCTCAGGAACACCCAGCAGCCAGTGGTCCAGGGCCTGGGGGACACAGCCAATCAAGTCACAGACTCCCAGAACCTTGCTGGTCATCTCGGGCTCGGTTTTCACACATGCCTTCATCAGCAGAATCTTTCCCCCACAGGATGCTGATAGCTGGGGCTCCTACCTGACCCCGGCTTTAGATGGAGGAACACGTGGGGGCTAAAAGCCTCAACCGGTGCTGGCGGGCCAGAGGGCCGAAGCGGTACCCCACTTACTGGCTGTGTGACTTTGGGTGAGTTCCTTAACCTCTCAGAGCCTCTGTTGCCCCCTAGTAACAGCGCCCTGGCCTCACAGGTTTGTTGTGAGGTTGGAATGAGTTGATGAGTGTGAGGCCGAGCACCTGGCACGGGGAAGCATCACGTGGGCAGGCACTCACTGTGGCCACCCATGACTGTGTCCCGCATTGGGAGCTTGGTAGTTCTGGCCTCAACAAGGAGGTCCTCTGTCCCGGGTGGCACCAGGGCCTCTTTGCACATGCAGACGAGGCGGGTAGAATTAACCGTGTTCTCTCTGGACTCCCTATCATGTGGGGCACCACCTGCGCTGCTTTAGTTACCTTCTGTTCCTCAACGAACCACCCAAGACTCAGTGGCTCTCAGCCACAGCTGTCTCACTGCCGCTATCCTGTGCCTCTGAGTTCAGGCAGGACTGAGAAGTCAGTTAATTCTCGTCCACGTGGCCTCTCTTTCCCTGCGACCTGTGACCTCTCACCATTCACCGTCTAGCACGAGTTTCCAACCTGGCAGCTGGCTTCGAAAGGGGAACAGATGAAAGCAGGGAGGCCTCCTGAGGCCCAGGCTCAGAGGTGGCACACCATCACTTCTGCCATGTCCTGGCGGTCCGGCCAGTCTCCAGCAGCCCCGACTCAGGGGGGGAGTCATGCCACCTCATGACGGGTGGGGCCGCACCTGCACACAGGACGGGGCGCTGGCTGGCAGCCATTACCACGGTGCCTGTCCTGCTGATCATACCACAGGGCTCTTCTGCACTTATCACAGGTGCCTGCGGTGCACGCCTCTCTCCTCTTTGTGTGCACATGCTCCCTGCTCAGCACCAGCAACTCGGGCGTGTCCGTGTGTCCTCAGGGCAGGACACCCAGGCTGATGTGCTGAAGGTGTGCTGGTTAAATGGTGAATAAGGGACTGGCTGAGTCTCAATTTTTACCTTAATTTGACAACAATAACAAGAATAATGTATTTATTTTTGAAAAAACAGCTCCAAGCTTTAAGACTTTGAAAATGTGAGATTGTCTATTCTTTTTTTTTCTTTTTTAAAAGTTAATTACATGCACTTCTCCCTCTCCCATTGTGTTTTCAGCCGTTGAGCACCACAGGTACTTTTCTTACCACAGGGTGTGGTAAGAAAACGCGCACTTCACCTGCCTGGAGACAAAAGCAGCTTGACTGGAGGCTGCGTGGGAGTGAAGACTTCGGGGGTCGGGGGGTCGGGGGGTCGGGGTTGGCCTGTGCGCCTTAAGGAGAGGTGAGGGGGGCTCTGTGTAAATACACATGTTCCACACTGAAATTTCAAAATGTACATGAGTTTCAGAGCAAAGTTTTAGCAATGAAAGCAATTCCTTCTAACATCTCCCCGAGAAGCCACACTTCAGCCTAAAGGCACGTTCTTGCCTAAAACCTCAGTGAATAGAACTTTCTCTTCACAGATGCTATAAAGCAGACCCAGGTTGGCATACCGAAGCTTTGTTTTTATCTTTGCTTCCGAGCTTAATGGGCAATCCTTGCGTTTGTACACTGAGCTCCCCAGGAAAGGGAATGAGGGGCGTGAGGTGCAGTGTTGAGGAAGCCAGCAGAGACCCTGGACTAGCCGTGCGGGTTCCCATGTCCCGGTTCTCACACAGTCCTGGGCCCGGCCCACTTCGCTCTGGTGGCAGGGGATTCCTGCAGCTGTGTCCTGGCCCAGGGACTGAAAGCCTCGAGGAAGGCAATAAGTCAGAGCTGGGGGAGGGTCCAACACACTTTCCACTTTAAGATGCACTTGGAACAAAACAAATCCCTAAATTGTCACTGTAGTGTAAGTAACCCCAGCCCTGTGGAAACTGCAAGGGGCCTGAAGCCAGGGCCATTTGTCAAGCATATTGGGTTTCAAACAGGAATCTTAATAGTCACAATTAAAACCTTCATGGAGCCGCGAGGCTCCGCTGGGAGCTGGGCTGATGCACTGCCTTTAACACTTCTGCGGCCTAGCTTGGGGTCGTCATTTTGGGAGTGGTTAGCTACATTAATCCTTGCTCACATGGCACAAAGACACTGCGGGCTGTGAGGTTTGGGGGCTGCTTCTTGGTTGCTTGTGGGGACGGATGGCTTAAACCCACCAGCAGACGGGTAAGGAATAAGCTTTGGGGTCTGGCACCAACTAGGAATCAAACCCAGCGGCCGCTGCTTGCCAGCTAGCCCACCCCCAGGGGCTTTAAGTATCGGCTCAGAGCCTCCCAGTTTGCTCCCCTGCAGAAGGGAGGAGGCAGCACCCCCTCGTGGGGGTGTGGGGGGACTGTATTCTCCAGCACTAGGCTGGGGCTTCATAAATACGAACTCTCAGGGGTTACTTAAGAACATGTGAACCAAAGCCATTTCTGTATTCCTACTTTTCATAGAATTTTCCCATGATTAGAAGTTTGTTAACATAAATCTTCATTTTATAACAAAACAGAATAAAGACATCATATGAGATAAGAAGGACATTTGAGTTCATGGGTTCCTAAAGACCTCATGGGGATCAGACTAGAAATGATCAGCTGCCAAGCTTTTTCTCGCTCACTAAAGGGAAACTCTCAGACGAAAGCTCGTCACTCTGTGGGTGTCTGCGTTAACGTAGAACAATGTCAAGGTGAATGTGGTACTGACAGAGAGTTCCTGCACAGGCGTTTTCTCGGGAACGAGCTCTCACTGCGTCGGCAGGACGCATTGCAGGTGCCCAGGGAAGCCAGTGAGGGGGCACATTGGACGCCTTCTGCTTGGGCATGTCTTTACGCAGGAATTTTCAGGAGTGTGAACTGTCTATAGGTTCTCCTTTATAGGATAATGAACAATGGTTTCTTAGTAATGTGGAAAATACATATTTAAATTAACTGATAGAGAAACCAGTGTTCGCTCTTGAGAGAGATCTTAGAAAGGGGACGTGAAATCTCAGCTCTTCCTTTTGGTTGGTTTGATGACAGACACCTTGCCAGTCAAGGGTGGGCTCCGACCAACTTGGAAGCTGTCAGGTTGTAAGTATCCAAAAGGGCTGGTCAGGCCAGCCAGGTTACCTTGGATGAGCTGGTCCACCGAGGGCACTGTGTCCAGGATAGGTTGTGGCAGGGGACCAGCAGGGACAGAATCAGGGAGGATAGTAAATCTTCCAAAAGTAAGTGGACCAGGGAGAAGAGCTTTCATAAGAGAGATGCTAATGAAGGTTGGCTTTATTCCGGAGCTTTCTATCCAAGGTTCAGGTCAGGGTGTGTCCATCATCGCTGTAGCTGTGACTCTTTTAAAGGGCTGACGTCAGACAAAGCGGTTCTGGGCCTCTCCAGGGGGTGAGCACCCTTTATCAGAACTTCCATTTCTGTGCACAAAGACAGAACCACACCCGAAACCACCGAGTGAGCGAGCGCCTGCCCAGACACCTGGGCTGCCTCCTCCCTGCAGAGCTGGCTCCGGCTCAGAGAAAGCCGGGGGCATCCCAATTGTCCTTGCCTCTGTGTGCGAAAGTCCTCGTTCCTGACTCAGGCCACCCGCAGACCACGCCAGGAGTCCCAGGCCCACGCCGTCGGGCAGGCCAGGCCTGGTTTGGTTGATGCTTCCAGCGGTGGAATTAGGCAGTTAAGCCACACCTCCTCTGCAGGCCCTGGTCCTTCCTATCAACTGGTGCAGTTGGATCCTAGACTCCGGGATAAAGCTGACCGCAAACTCTTCATTTTGGTTTTCCTAACTGGGGAATGGACATGCCGACGGAGGATAAATATCAGGGACAACCTCTTTAAGGTTTTAGAGGAGAAAGTGAAATACCAGATACATCCTCAAGAGAAGTGAATTAACAGAAACAGACCGATTCTCTGCAGGACCACATGAATCCCAAGAAACTCTCCCACTGCGACTGGAAGACAGGATCAAACCAGCTCCATTAGACTTCCTGTCAGTGTTTCTTGGTGGTCCTCTGGGAATCACATCACAAAGGGGTGGGCAGGCTCAGGGATCTGAAGAGCAAAGACTGACAAGCTGCAGGTCCTGTGTCCCCAGGGACACTGAATCCCGGGGAGTGCTTAAGGACAGCGGCTGTTCAGCGAAGCCTGTGGACTGAGGTCTCTTATTTCAGCCAGAGTCGGCCAGTACTCCAAGGGTCCAAGTCAGCCATAGACACTCAGGCTCCGTAAAGAGAGCTAGTCCTCTCTCCAGGTCAATGTCACTGGAGAATCTATATCCTCTGTCAGAGTGGAGGCTTCCCAGAGTGAACTTGGTTCCAAGAGGAAGCAGATGGGCAAATCAAAACAAGTTCCCTTTTCTCTGACTTAGAGTACAATTCCCAGTTTTCCATAGCTCGCCCACCATACTATAAATTCATTTCAGAGCTTACTGCTTTCTCTATTAGTAAAGGCACTTTTCATTG
Organism: Tonatia bakeri; assembly: GCA_004024845.1. Classification (NCBI taxonomy): domain Eukaryota; kingdom Metazoa; phylum Chordata; class Mammalia; order Chiroptera; family Phyllostomidae; genus Tonatia; species Tonatia bakeri. The sequence goes on from PVIA01000110.1 coordinate 311,382, forward strand.
TCCTAAAAGGTTTGGGGGTTTAAGTGGTTAATTTTATTCATGACTTCTATTTTTTCCCTAAGGGAATATGTCAATTAATCACAACTATCTTGAATGACATCTCCAAACATGATAACTGTTAAGAATGTCATATATATGAGGGCTCTTGGTGCCCTGGAAGAGAACTTCACGGGTCCACGTCCCCAGATTCGGGAAGACCGGACACACCTAGGCCGAACCAAGTGGGTGGCGGTCCTCCTCTCGAAGGACATGGCCCTACCAAATGCGTTTCTGTAGAAACCCCATCTCAGGGTAAATATGGTGCCCTCGACGCAGAACCCCATAAGTTTTACGGAGTTAAACTATTGTGGCAAGCCTCCAATTGCTGCAAGTACTTGTATATTTATCTATGCACATCTATGTTACTTTACCCAAAACAATGAGCTTGAAAGACGGTCCAATTTATTTTCTTACGTCCTCAGGAAAAATGGATACATTATTGTCATTTTTGTAGTCCCATAAACACGTATATTTTGTATGTTTATATATGCAGAATCTGCTTCTCAAGTTCAGGCATAGAATTATTTGCCTTTGTTACTTGGCTTGCCCCATTTATTATAATCGGCACTGGTGTCACGATGATATCAACAGGCTTTGAACTTGCCCTCCACTGAGATGTACGGTTACAGCAGAGCCCACAGCAAGGCCTGTTCGTGCTCCAGCTGCTGTGAGCAGCAAACCCTCGGGGACCCGCTGAGAGCCCTACGCACACCAGCCTCCCGCACGGCCCTCTGGGTCCGTGATGCCTAGGGACTCGACTATTGCCCCCTGTTTCAGCCACATCAATGAGCATCTCAACCCCAAATTCCTTAAATGCCTCTAGCCCTGATAACTAAACCTGCAGGTCAGCACCACGCCACTCTCCCCACTGCCCAGGTTTATCGAGAGGTAACTGACAGATGACGTCGTGTAAGTTTTAGTGTGCATTGTGACGATCTGATGCTCGTCTGTGTTACAAAATGATGATCACAATGAGGTTTGTTAACATATCTGTTGCCTTGCAGAAGGACCATTTTTTTATGGTGGTGAGAGTGGCGAAAGCATTTAAGATTTAGTCTCCTACCAGCTCTCCAGTGCGCAGTGTAATGCTGTGACCACAGTCTCCACGTTGAGTGCCTTATCCCCAGGACTCGCGTATCTGACATAACTGGAGTCCACACCCTCTGACCAGCATCCCACTGCCCCACCATGCAGCACCTGGCACCTGCGTTCTGCTGTCTCTATGAGTTTGGTCTTTTAATATTTCACATGTGAGATCATATGGTATTTTTCTTTCTGCGTCTGACTTACTTTACTAGCATAATGCCTTTGAGGTCCATCCACCTTGTTACAAATGGCAGGATTCTCTTCTTTCTCATGGCCGAATAGTATTCCAGCATGTGTGTGTGTGTTTGCGTGCCTGTATGTGTGAGTGAGTGTGTGTGTGTCTCACATTTTCTCTATCCATTCTCTGTCAGCGAGCACTCAGGCCGTTTCCAGATCTTGGCTACTGTGAATAATGGTGCAGTGAATGTGAGGGTGCAGACAGCTGTCCCTTCATACACAAAACCCAGAGTAGGACTGCTGGAGATCACAGGGTAGTTCTACTAATTAGTTTATTAATTTTTGGAACAACTTCCACACCATGCGCAGTAATGATCGCACCAACTCGCATCCCCACCGGCAGCGCGCCAGCATTTGCTATCACTGGTGTTTTGGTGATGGCCGTCCTGGCAGGAGGACAGCAGAATGACATCTCACTATGGTTTTCGTTGGCATTTCCTGGATGACTGGCGGTGCTGAGCGTGCCCGTTTGGGCACTTGTGGACCACTGGGACATCTGCTTCGGAAACATGTCTATGCAGGTTCTTTGTCCGTTTTTAGATTAGATAACTTGGGGTCTTAGCTATTGAGTTCTATGAATTTCTTTTATGTTTAGGTGTTCATCCTTTATCAGATGTATGGTTTGTAAATATTTTCTCTCATTCTATACATTGACTTTTCATTCTGTTGATTTTTTTCTATTTTTTTTTTGCTGTGCGGAGCTTTTAGTTCAACGTGGTCCCACTTGTAGGTGTTGCTTTTGCTGCCTGTGCTTTGGCGTCACATCCACTGAATGCGGTTTTAGCCGTGGGCTTGTTATTCATGGCCTTTATTCTGTGCAATTTGTTCCTTCTGCATCCACTTTTCTGAGAGTTCTTATCATGAAAGATGTTGGATTGCATCAAATGCTTTTCTGCATCTATGGAGACGATGACATGATTTTTCTCTCTCATTCTGCTGGTGTCGTGTGTCACGCTAGTAGTTTGAGTGTGGGAACCATCCTGGCTTTCCCTCTGGTCATGCCACGTGGTCCTTGTGCTTGTGTGGCGCTGTGGGATCCCGTTTGCCAGTCTCTTGTCGAGGATTTTTGCCCCTACCCTGTTCAGCAGGGACACTGGCCTGTAGCTTTCTTTTCTGGCAGTGTCCTCATCTGGCTTTGATATCGTAGCAATGTGGGCCTTGTAAAATGAGTTTGGAAGTGTTCACTCCTCTTCAGTTTTTTGGAAGAATTTGAAAAGAAGTGGTAGTAATGCTTCTTTAAAGGCTTGGTCGAACTTAAGTGTCAGGCCATCTGGTCCCGAGCTTCTCTTTGTCGGGAGGTTTTTGATTTCCAATTCAATCTCTTGCTTGTCATTGGTCTGCACGGACTTTCTGTTCTTCCATGACTCAGCTTCACTAGGGTGGATGCTTCTAGGGTTTTACTTGCTTCTATAGGTGTGTTTAATGTTGGTGTGTAATTGTTCACAACAGTCTCTTATGATCCTTGTATTTCTGTGACACAAGTTACAACATCTTCTCACTGACCCATCACCGTATCTGAGCCCTCTCCCTTTGTTCTCAGTAAATCTAGCTGACAGTTTGCCCATTTTATTTCTCTTTCCAAAAACGGAACTCGTAGTTTCATTGGTCTGCACATTCTTACAGACTGATTGTGACCCCAGAGGAGAGTTGAAAGGAACAGAGCTTCAGTTCAGCAGCGGCCTGGAACGTTCACAAACTCAGTCCACCACCACTCATTGAACATCTATGGCACATCAGACTCTCTGCAGTAAACCGAGTCCACAGGCAGGTGCTCGCTTACCGCAGGGAGCGCGCAGTCCGGCGCGTGAGAGAGAACACAGAGTGAGTCGTGCGCTAGAGCAGCGTGTGCTTGAAGTAAGGACTGGGAGCAAGTGTGCTCTTCCGCTTCGGCTGCTGAGAACTCCAACTGTGGACAGGTGGCCCTGACTCCCTGGGCCTCTGGCTGGTGCACAGCCCTGTCCTGTCGGGACTGGGAATGACACCTGAGCTGGGCATATTCCCTCTGATCCTCTGACCTCTGTGCACCTGCTCTGTGCGCAGGGCAGCTGGGGTCTATGGGCAGCCCCAACAGCACCCCTGGCCCCCTGGCCTACAGCGTGTTTACAGATGGGACCCCGGAGACAGAAGGAGCTGAGCTGCAGGGTGTTGGCAGTTTCCCCAAAGGCAGCAGCTCCCATCCAGAATCTCCCACCAGATTCTCAGGAATCTGCTGACCACGCCCACCCTCCCCGTCAGCCTGATGGGGATAAAGACCCCCTCCTCCCCGTCCACTGTGGTTGGCACTGCTGTTCCAGGCTGATTTGTTTTAAGCTTATCCATATATTTGTAAATCATCACAATATTAAACTTTCCTTAATTATCCTCATTTAATGTGCCATCTTTTCCTGCTGGGATGCTTGGAGCCAGTTTTGCCCTTGAACTTGTTACTGGAAGACATGGGTTGCAGGGATCATTTCTAAGCAATGGGGTAGGTTAAAATTCAAGTACCAAAGTTTGCAAATGATTTACTTTTCTTTGTGTGTTAGAACCGACTGAATCCCAGGGCCATAACAGCACCACTCTCCCTTGCCTGCGTCCACACACTCTCTCGTAGGGGAGCAGAGGGTGGGGTTCAGAGTCATCCGGCTAAGCTTGCTCATGGGCACCCTCCCACGTTCCTCCCGGGAACGGATCTCCTGGCCTTGGGTCCCCTCTGGAGGACACCCCCCCACCCCCCATGTGCCCAGCCCTGGGTGACGGAATGACGGAATGTCTGAACACCGTGCTGGGGCACCACCTCTGTCCCTCCCAAAGTCCCCAAGCATGCTTTCCCCACCCCAGCCCTTGTCACATTAGCCATTGTTACTTCACAGACACATCTGGCTTCCCTGGTTGTCCTTTTGGGAGGCTGTGAGGGCCACTAAGGAGGCTCACTGAGTACACCCTCAGGAATTCCTGGGCCAGTACTTCTGGGTCCTGCTGGGTTTCTGTCCCCAGTTTGCCGGACACTGCAGACTCATATTGAAAGAATCTGTGACAAGAAACCATCTGGTGATAGAAAGTTGTGTTTGTAAACATCACAGAATGTTGCAGTTGGTTGACACGTGAGAAGTGATCAGTTATCAACCAAAATACAAAGAAAGCATTGCGAGCAGAGTAGGAGACCAGACAGCTCAGCAGTGTAGGCAGATAAACTCTCCCTGAAAGCCTGTCTACACGGGGCCAGAACCTCCTCTGTGCATTCCACCCTCTCACCACAAGCCACAGGTCAGTCAGAGATGGTCGCAGTCTAGGGGCAGAGATGTTCTTTGCTCCACAGAAGTCATGAAAATGGGAAAAAGGCCTTTTTCTCTTTTGCTAAGAGACCAACTTACAAAGGGGTTTGGGGCAGGAGTGGGTGAGGGCGGTCGGTTTGGTTAGAGGGTTCAGGAGCCAATGCATTCCCCACGGGCCATTTCTTCCTCGCAGAAAACCGGTTTCTAAAAAAAGACCACTGCCGAGGTTTATCTAATTAAACAAATGCAGCTTAACAGTTATTTTGAAAGCTTCTAATTGTGCGATCAGACCCCCAGTTACTTGTTAACATGAGTTTGTGAAACTGTATGGGAACTAAATAACCCCTTTAGGTTAGGAAGGCATTATATGTGACCAGATTTTAAAAGCCCCTTTTAGCACAATATGGTCACACTTGGCACAATTTATATTGGGCCACCCAGAATAAAGGGGTTCGAAGCGAACAAAGGAGCATAAAAGACACACGCAGGGACCAGGAGGAACACATGAGTCCTTATACAGCCAACGGAAGAGGCTGTTTTATATATTCCAGAGGATTATATCATAAAAGTGTTTTTCAAACAGTGAAGGAATGAACATAAACCAGTAAAGCTCCTTCTATAAGAAAGCCTTGTGCAACCCACACATGTGAAGCTGAGGGCGTGCTCTTCCGCCAGGGTTGGGATGGGGCCCCGGGCCGGGGCCCGCTCACCCGCCCACTGGTCCTCTGAACTCCCTCCTTGGCACCCCAGTGCTCGGAAGGAGACAGTTTGGAAGCCTCTAGAAGCTCCTGCTCATAGCCATCTGAGACAGTCCAAGAGTGACTGGATTTAAAATGTGAAGGAGGGAGGTGGGATGCAATGGAGGACATTGAAAGCTTTGGGGCAAAGCCCCCAAACGGAACTCCAGGGGCTGCTCATGGTCGCTAGAAGGAAGGGCAGGAAACCTCTGCTTTACAGCCCCCACGAGGGGCCTCAGCCTCTCTCTGCAACGCCACCTCCCACCCTTGACCCCTCCGAGGTGCCCCAGGTGCCCCCCGGCAGGGCTGGCCTGCGCCCACCTGTCACACAGGTATGGGGCGAGCTGCACTTGCCCCGTGCTGAAGGGGAAACCTGGACTTGGAGGGTTTCGTTTGAATGACGTAAATATCTCATTAATAATTTTTATATTGGTTACATCCTATTTTTGACATAGTGGGTTAAACAACACACATTATTAAAATTTAACTGTTTATGTCTCCTTTTTTAAATCGTGGCTGCTAGAAACGGTACATTACATGTGCTACACGCGTCTGTGGTGAGCATCGTGTTTCTGTAGTGTCGTCAAGCCGAAGGACCCCAGAGAGGCTGGCTGGAGACCTGGGGGGCTGCTCTGAGACTTCTGCTGGGGGTGGGGCCACAGGAAACCTAAGGAAGTGCCCACAGCTAGGTGGGAACACGGGCTCCCTCCTCAGTTATTAGAGAGACAGTGGAGACTTGGGCTGTAAATGTGTAGGGAGTGAATGCATATAAATTTTCCAAATTTTTTAATGTTGGCAACTATCTCATTACTTCCAAAACAGAATGTAGCACAACAGTGTTCTGGCCGAACAGAATGTGTGGGAGCCAGAGCTGGCCTGCGGACAGCCCTGTGTGGCCCCGTGGCTCCCCCCGTCAGCCCCAGGCTGTGTTTCCAGCGCTTTCCGCTCCTAGCTGTGCCAGCCCCCCAGACAGGCTGTCTCATGTCCCCCACCCCAGCACCTCACCTGAGGCACCTGTCGATGCTAACTAGATGATGGCAACGTGTCTGAAAGAACAACGGATTCTGGAATCTTCTTGTTCGGAGGTTCTTAAACGAGACATGTTTTCTTCTCTTTCCAGGTTCCGAGCTATGGTCCCACCCAAGGGAGAAAGAGGAACTGACTACTTGAGCTCGTTCTCATGGGAGCAAACTTTTCTGCAAAACATTCCTTGCTTGCGGCAAAAGGGGTTATGGAGGTCCTCTTCTGCGTGGCGCTGAAGGGTAGAGAAAATAAAACCATTCAAATAGAAACACTGGAACGTAATTTTAAAAGAGGCCTGGAGATCCCTGGAGCCACAGAATAGGAGGGCCTTTGGGACACCTCCCTCGAACCCTGTCCACGTTCCTCACAGCACAGGCGGCAGACAGCGCCCGGGAAATGACTTGGCGCTGGGGTCTGTAAGGGGCCAGGCTGCGGCCAGGTGGCAGGAGGACTGGCCCTGCACCCAAGCCTGTCAAGACACCATGCAGGGCTGAGCCGTCGCTGAGCCCAGGGCCCCAGTCACTGGACAGGAGGGAGAATGCGGGAGGTTGGGAAACTGTAACTTGACAGCATCTGTTTTGTTTTGTTTTTAGCATATCCAACACTTAGAAATACTGGAGGTTCACACTGTCCCGTGTCCTTTTTAGTCCGGTGATTTAAACTGTGACAACTTCCTGGGAGTTAAGCCTCCTCCGGGAGCACTGGAGCACCGGCACTGTCCCGACAGTCCCGAACTCCCTCCCCTGCCGCCCCAGGAGCGGACTGGCAAGGACAGACTCCTGCCATGTGGGCGGACAGGGTGCCGCCCGCTCTCCGTGTGCACCTGCGCTGGACCAGCCTTAACGATGCTTACGTTTGATAACCTCACACTTTTCAAATAACAACAATAAACTTAAATCAAAAATCCTAATTTCTGGGCATCAGCACGTGGGAAGCCAGCTAAGTGCCCCCAGTGAAAATCAGGAGGGAAATAAGAAAATGTGCAAAAAAGAGAAGGCCTTAAAAACGGCTCTCTCTAGGCCTAAAAATGAAACCCTGGAGCTTAAAATCAGGCCTCTGGAGAAACGAGTTTGTTGGAGGGACGGTTGAAGGATTGGGCAGCGACCAGCACAGCGGCCTGGGGCTATGCGCTTCCCGACCTCCTCCCAGGGCCGTGGGTGGGGACCCTGGCAACTTGTCACAGGACACGTGTTCAGTACAGTACATGAAGTAAGAAGTTTTGGCTGCTCACAGTCAAGGGTATTGTCTCTCTGCACTTCAGCTTCCCCTCTGTCCCACCTCTGCCAACCCCGCGAGGTGCCATTGCAGAGTCAGGGCATTTGGGGAATCTCTCTAAAGAGAAGGTCGGCTGGGCTCAGCGGGTTGTGTGTCTGTACCTCAGTCACTGCCAGCTGCCACAGGGACAGCTTCCAGGAAGTCTTCTCCTGCCCCCCTGCTGGCTCCCTCGGGTCAGACACAGAGACACAAGGTCCCGGGGAGTTATTGCCACGGGAAGTGTCCCCTGGGGCCTGACCCTGGACACACATAGGATGCACGTGGAGGAGAAACAAGGTTTGAAATGTGTAGAGTCAGAGAAGTTAGTCCACAGACAGTTTTCCCAAAGTCTGCCATGAACACCATAAGCAGAGGACTTAGTTCTCCTGGAGGCCTATTCAAACCTGAACTTCCCTCCTCAGACTATACTCCGTAAGGCAGCGAGTGGGATTAGAAATGGCAGTGCATGGGGTTAGACAGGCACTGTACAGCTTTGCCCTTCTTTGAGAGGAATTGTGCAAAACAGACTTTACGAGAACTCCTGTTTGGGGGCCACAAACCGGCTCTGTGCCCTGCCAAGGCACGTCCGTAACAGCCCCTCGGAGAAGGAAGATTGATGGAGAGATTCTCACGGTTGATGATACTCCTAACCTTGACAGCTTGTTGAAAGTGAGTTGAAAAGCTCAAGGAACATTTCTAAACTATCAATAGTGAAGCAGCCATGCTCAAGGGAGGGTGGACCAGCTTTTGTTCTTCTCCGTAGAAAATACTATAAGATTGTTGGTACAGGCAGAGGTGACCAGAGTGCACAGTCAAAAACGTAGGGAAGGGGTATTATAGTCAGGAAGCCAGTTAATAAAATCAGTGTGTGATATTTCTCTAGATTCTATGGTGTCTTACATTGGACTGCTTTTTAAAATTTGGAATATATTGTGGCTTCTCATTCCAAATGAATATGATCAATTTTGTAGCTAATTTTATGTTAACGTTTTTATATTCTCTTTTCAAAGGGGACCCTCCCAACTGGTTAAGCTTCAGGCCCCACAAAGCCAGACCCGCCCCTGTCCTTGGGGGAAAGAGGAGAAGACATTCAAGAAAAATGTGAAGCACACATTTTCCTATTGGCAAAGGAGAAAAAGTAAGGTAAAAAAAAAAATCCTAACAGCAAAATAACTGAAGCAGGAAAATCTGAAAACGCTAAATTCAGCAAAGAAAAAGGAATGCTTAGCTGACGCATTTGCATCCTCAGCAATTTCTCTTACGGCATCAGTAGCATTGCCAGGATCACAGCGATAAACAGGCTTCCAGAAAAGGTCAAATAATGTCCCAATTCCTAACCTGCCTTCTCCCCTGCAAGACCTCAGTCTGGCCCCTGGAGCGCCAGGCAGGAGAACGAAATCCAGCCTCCACCTTTTAGTCCTCGAAGATGGCTCATTCCCCATAGGCAGACACTGCCCCCACACCCCACTGGGGAGCAGCAGACCCAGGGTGTAGAGGCCCTGTGGTCTGTGTTCCCTTTTCCCTCCCAGGGGTGACATTAGCCTGAGCCGTCTTGCTCTCCGTGTGATGACTGCCCACAATAAGCACATGTCATCACTTCCAGCCCTGCCTCTCAGTGGCCCACCTGACCCATGAGCTGGCTTATTTAATAATGTAAGCAGAGACTAAATATGTTTCCTGGACTGGGCAAAGTTTCCCCTCCACCCTGCACATCCCCTCGCTCTTGGTCCTTATTTGAACTTGGTCTTGTCTTGGTAACTCTATATCTGACACCAGCTTCTAGCCTCCCTCTGTCTTGGCAGCTCCCTGGGCTCCATTCCTGGCTTGGGAACCCTGGACCTGCTGTGCTGAGTCAGCCTTCCTGCCTCCTCTCCACCACAGACAAGATCCGGCGGGCCCTGCGGAGGTCCCTGCGCTGAGCAGAATGTCCCAGGTCTCCCCCTCCTCACCCTCCTCTGTGCGCCCTTGTCCTCGCTGCTGGTGCTGCTGTGCCCCCACGTGCAGTGGCTATAGGCCTTTTCATCCTTCCTGCCCAGTCTCCCCCTATTCTTCCTACTCTGCCTGTTTGATTCTGAACACTGACCTTCAGCTCTAGGTCTGCAGCCCAACCCTCACCCCTTCCTGCGAGGCCAGCTCCCAGGTAAAGGCCAGGTCCCTGGAGACCCAGTACCGAGGACAGAAAGAAATTTGGACATGCTCAGTTTTGCTTTTGCCCTTGGTCTGAACTTCCACGTTGCCCAGATGAGCACACCCACCCTCTAGCCTCCACTCTGCAGAGGTCCCCCTGATCGCCTGCCCCCATGGCAGCAGGAGGACAGAGTTTGGCAAATCAGTTTATCAGGATAGAAGAGCGGGAGTTATCTGGCCTAATGTGCAGCCTGTAGCATCCCCAGCACCTGTGGTACCCAGCTTGGCTACCCCTGGGTTCACCCAGAGAGCTTCCTTCCTGGTCTGGAAAGCAACCTGTTTCCCAAGACCAAGAATGCCATACACAAAGACTTGCAGGAGAATATTTATTCTGCAGGTCTCACGACCGACTTAACCTTTGTCTTGGGACATCTGTGTGAAGGTCAGGCGTGAGAAAGTAGGTGGCCGCACATATGAATCCTTTTACTTTTATCTTTCTCCATGTCTAGGTGGTGATTGAATTTTTGGTTTTTGTTTTGGTCTTTAAAATAAGGAGCTACAAATGGCTGTTTTATTAAAGAAAACCTCCCAAACAGTGTATCTTTAATGTAAACTTAATTTAAATACTTTGATATAAAGCAAGTCAATCAGACAAAAAATATTTTTGACAACACAATGTGGGTAATGTCCTACACACGGCATTCTGTTCATTGCAGACTTTTTTCCAGCATTTCACCTAAATCTGAAGGTATGTCAGCAGAACCTACAGCATCGCAAAGGCATGTCCACAGGGCACCACACCTGAGGGAAAAACTGGAAAGGCTGAGGAGGAATTAAGAATACTCTAAATTCAACTGTAAACTTTGAAATACGAAAATTCTCCACTTCCACTGGACTTTGATGGAGAGAAAACATATTGAGGGATGAGGTCTTGATGTCCACCAGGTAGAGTACCGTTGAGACGGATGGGGTGGCAGGAGGTCACCGCTTCCTGGACACCAAAGTCCCTGGGCTTTCTCCCAACTCCATGGTGGATGGCCTTGCTGGGGAATGCTGCCGTTCAGAACGGACACCGCAGGTCACATCTGGTGAAAGGACCACAGTGTGGCCGCAGTGGCGCTGCCAGCCTGGGCTGGCCTGTATTCTACCCCAGGTTCTATCCTGAATCCCACCAGAAACAGTGTCCCCAGTGTGCAGGCTGGATGGGTGGGCAGGAGGGCCTGGCTGACCTCCAAGGCTTTGGATTTTGAAGTTGTATATTCCCTTAAATATTGCTACCATTGCACACTCCTTTGGGGTTGATTATACATCGATTGCTCCAAGTCTTCCTTGAGCAGATGCATACCATGTCTAATCCCCCTCTCTGGACCTACAAGGGCCCAGAGGGTCTGGTTCCCCTTGGGATGTGAAGTCCCCAGACCCAGACCTGAGCATGGGGTGGTGGTGGGGGTTGGGCAGCTACACTTGATCATCAGGTGCCATGAAAGGAGCCGAGGGGAGTCAACGCCTTTTGAAGAAACTGAAATGAAAGGCACAGGGTCCGCCGGAGTCACTGGTCCAACAGGGAAGGCAGGAGAGCAGTATCCAGGGAATGATGGGAGAATGACGAGGGAAGAGAGAGGTGGTTCTGAGCAAAGGGTGAGACACATAATTTTGAGAAATAAATAAATCATAAGAAACTTCTCAAATATCCAGGCTCTCTTAATCTCATCAGTCGGTGACTACAGAATTAATTGTTTTTTTTTTTAATATCACGTTTTATAGCAACAGTTCCCTAGAGCCCTGGTTGTCAGTGATAGTACCTCCCAATTTCATATATCCGCAGATATGTTTTAGCATGTTAAGGCACTACTTATACCAGTTATCTGCCGTTGCGTAACAGATAATTGCAAATCAAAGTTTTAAAACAGCATTTATGCTTTCACAGTTGCTTCGAGCCAGGAATGCAGGCGTGGTGCAGCTGAGTCCTCTGCCCCAGGGTCTCACAGGCAGCAGTGAAACTGTCAGCAGGACTGAGGTCTCGTTTGAAGGCTCCCCTGGGGAAGGAGCCACACCCAAGTTCAAGTGGTTACAGGCAGGATTCCGTTCCCTGCTGGCTGTTGGCTAGAGGCCCCGCTCAGTTCCTTGCCACGTGGGCCTCTCCAACACGTCTTCTTGAGGGCCAGAAAAGAAAACAATAGATCCCAGACAAGAAAAAAACTAAAGGAGTTCATTACCCACAAATCAGTATCACAAGAAATGTCAAAGGGACTTCTTTAGGAAGAAGAAAAAAAGACCAAAAATAGGAATAATAAAATAGCAGTAACAACATACCTATGAATAATTACTTTACATGTAAATGGATTAAATGCTCCAATCCTAAGACTTTGAGTGGCTGAATTGATAAGACAAGCCCCTTCCGTGTGCTGTGTACAAGAGGCCCACCTCAGACTGAAAGACACACACAGACTGAAAGAGATAGAAAAAGACATTTTCTGCAAAAGGAAATGAAAAAATAAAAGCTGGGGTAGCAGTACTTATATCAGACAAAAATACTTTAAAACAAATGCTATAGCAAGACACAAAGAAGAACCTAGCAATTCCACTTCTGGGCATAAATTCTAAGAAACCAAAAACACTAAGTCAAAAAGACATATGCATCCATATGTTTAGTGCAGCATTATTTACAATAGCCAAGATATGGAAGTAGCCCAGGTGTCCACCAATAGATGAGTGGATAAAGAAGGTATGGTGTCTATATTCAATGGAATATTACTCAGCCATTTGCAACAGTATGCATGGACCTAGAGATATTGTGCTAAGTGAAACAAGCCAGACAGAGAAGACAAATCCCATATAATTTCACTTATACGTGGAATCTAAAAAACAAAAATAAATGAATAAATAAATAAACCAGAAACAAGCTCACAGGCACAGAGAACAAAGGGATGGTTTCCAGATGGGAGCAGGTAAGGGGCTGGGTGAGAAAGGATGGGATTAAGAAGCACTAACTGCCCATTGTAAAAACAGCCACGGGGAGGTAAGGTGCAGCACAGGGCATGCAGTCAGTGATATTGTAATAACTACCTGTGTGTCACGTGGGTGCTAGATTTTTCAGGGTGATCACTTCATAAGACATATAAATGTCTAGTCACCATGGTATACACCTGAAGCTAATATATTTTGTGTCAACTGTAATTGAAACATAAAAAAATATTTTTTAAAAAAAAGAAAGCAATCGAGTCTGACAATAGGACCAAGCCATGACCCCATGTAACCTATCAGAGAAGTGATGTCCCATCACCTTTGCCCCACCCTCTGGGTTAGAAGCAAGTGACAGTTTGTGTCCACACTCAAAGGGATGGATTTCAAAGAGTGTGACTGCCGGCACAGGGTCCCTGGCCGTGGTGGAAGCTGCCTTCTACACCTCACTGCTCAGAATAAGTTGCTAAGGTTCCCTAGCTCCCACTGCTGCTGTCACTTCTGCTGTGGCTTCCAGGAGCACTAGGAGGTCACCATGCTGATGTCGTAGCTCGGCTCCAAATAACACTTTACCAAGAGCCTGTGAGGTCAGGAAAGCACAGTCCAGAGGACCCCACAGCTGCTCCTGAGGGGTCTGCTCCTAGGTCCCCACATGGACCCCAGGGGTGCCCTTCCAGAGAGCTCCCAGCCCCCAGCCACGTGGGCCACCCCCACGCAGCTGTAGCTCCCCATTGCCCATTGTTGCCTTCCTTTCCGAGGTGTCCTACCCTAGGACTCACCTTTCCTCCCATGACTTGTACGAGCCCCTCCCACCCAGAGCGTCGGGTCTGACTCCTTGGCTTGACCCCAGTCCTTCAAACACTCCAAAGCCACCCATCAAAGGCCTGCCATCCCACCTACTGCTTATTCCAGCCAGGGGACAGCAGTGCCCAGCTCAGGTGTGAGCCATGCCATTCCTGTCCGTTTCTGTCCTCTTCCCTCCAAGGTCAGGAGAAGAGCGGGCCAGCCAGATGTCCTTGCTGCTTTTGTCTTTAGCTTCCAGATTCCCAAGGGCAAGTCCTGGAACCCAAGCACACCCCTGATCATGCAAGGCCTAGGACAGCCCAGCCCTGAGGAGGATGGCCAGGGACATGCCCAGCTGACATCACTGAGCACAGCAGCCCAGCCAGGAGCGGTTCCACATGGGTCACTTTTACTGCATTCAGTGCTTCCCCAGGACCAAAGGAAGAGTTAGGAGATAGTCTAACCTCTACCTCAGAAGGCAGTGCGCCATTTTGGCGCCCAAAGTCTTTCCACCTTCAAAATAATGCAAAGTCCAGACTCCACCAGGTCCTCTCACAGGTCCCCAGAGTGTCAGGTGAGGGATGCTCAGGAGGCCTGTTCATCTCCGGGGGACACAGGTGCTGCGAGCTCATTTTCTGTGTGAAAAAGCGGCCCTCCGGCACACCCAGCGGAGTGAGCCCACACTTCAAGGGCTACTTTCCCCAGCCGTCCTGGGACATCCGTCGCCATGTACCTGTCCTATGGGGAGCTGATGCGTCAACCAGCCATCGTCCCGTGACATGAAGGCAGAATCCATGGAGGGAACAGGGCATGTCCAGGGACCGGAGCTGCCCTCTCCCCTGAAATGTCAGATCACCCCAGCTCCACGCCGGAGCCCCAGGGAGAGAGAGAGGATGCTTCCTGGCCCCACTTTTCAGCCTCTGATACTTCAGGAGGTATTTCACCGACGCCCCAGTGTTGGGGGTGGCGTTCTGTGTGCGCCACTTTGGGTGGGGAGGGGATGGTGAGGAAATGGGAGAGGGGATGGTTGGGGGACTCACGTCTGTGGTGGGCTGTGGGGGAAGGGCCAGCAGCCCTCCCCAGGAGGACCCCGTGAGGGTGTGGGAAGGGTTAGCGGGCAGGGAGTCTCAGTGGTGACGGGTGGAGGGTTAACATTTCCCGCTCTAGCTTGGTCTGTGAAAAGTGAGCCCATGCCAGACCAGAGCCCTGCCAAGCACAGATTTATTCACTTCAAAGGTCTTTATTTTTTCAATCAGAAGAGACATGAGTTTCCAGACTCGAGACTCCCTCTTACGGCTCCAAATGTCAAACTGCTGACGCCGCAGTCTTGCCCAGGGTTTGTTTGGAGAGAGCAGCAAATGCGTGAAAAGCAAAAACTGTATTTTACCCAAATGAGCTCCCTGAATTTGGAGAGTGTATCATTAAGCAAAGCTGTGTTGGGAGGAGAGTCATTTTGCATTCCTGAAGAGTGACACTCCACGACTCTTTGGCCTCAGGGCCAGCGAAACTCTGGAGAAACGGCAGAGGAGGAGAAGTCAAACTCCCAGGGAATCTGGAGTTTGACGAGGGGAGCAGGAAAGGCAAGCACTTTCTAGGTGCTTGGCTCCCTCCGTCTGTCAGCCCACAGGGCAGTGGCCAGAGTCAGGACACCCCCGGCTCCAGGGGGGCAGCCCCCCACCGGGCCCCGGGCCTGGAGGAGCCCTGCCCACCCCACGGGTCAGGCACTGGCGCAGGAAACAAACTCACGCATTTGACACCCTCCACCCACAGCACAGGGACTTCTTAAGTGTGAAATTCATCCCCTCCATGGGCATCAAATGAGCACCTATGTTATACACACAGAGAGCCCCCTGGGGAAATGGGGGAAAGACTGATGTGTCAACAGGATCTGTGAGTCCCCAGCTCTCTGAGCTCCTGCAGGGGAGGGCAAGGATGGTGCTCCAGGACAGCGGGCCACCTCGCTGCCTCCAGTAACACCACATGGGTCCTCCACATTCATGACGGTCCTTGGCATGGAGGACCCTTTGTGGTTTTATTCACAAGTTGCCTTTATTGGAAAAGGAAAGAAAAGAAACAAGATAAGACTACAGTGACCCACATGGCTGCGGGGCACCCTAAAACTCAAGCAAACGGCTAAGGCATCATTTCATGGGCCAGCTGCTGTGTGTCTGAACATTGTGTTGGGCACTAAGGACATCGAAAAAGAACAACAGCGAAGACCTGGAGAAATAAAGACACTCAGCCTGTCGCCAGGGCACGTAGGTCCAGTCCAGGGAGGAAGCTGCCCTGTGAGCACGCTGGCTGACGCACGGGTGGGGGCTCTAGGAGGAGGCTGGGGAGAGAGGGTGCCACATGGAGGGTCAGCAGAGGTGAAGCTGGGAATGTCTCCTGAAGAAAGTGGGGAGTGAGCCCTGTGAACTGCAGCGAGGCCCGCAACGAGGGAAGGAGGTTCAAATGGAGGGCATGCTGGTGGCAGTGCTGTGGCCGGTCCCCTGATGGCTGTGTGAGGCAGGGTGAGGGTTCAGGGAGTGGGGTGAGGGCTCAGGGAATGGGGTGCAGGTGCAGTGAATGGGATATGGGTTCAGGGAGTGGGGTGTAGGGAGTGGGGTGAAGGTGCAGGAAGTGGGGTGAGGGTGCAGGGAGTGGGGTGAGGGTGCAGGGAGTGGGGTGCAGGTGCAGGGAGTGGGGTGAGGGTGCAGGGAGTGGGGTGAGGGTGCAGGGAGTGGGGTGAGGGTGCAGGGAGTGGGGTGAAGGTGCAGGGAGTGGGGTGCAGGCGCAGGGAGTGGGGTGAGGGTGCAGGGAGTGGGGTATGGGAGGAAAGGAACCTGAGAAGGGGAGGGCGTAAGGCCAGGCAAGAGTGAGAAGGTGAAATTAGGAGGAGACCTAGATCCTGGAGGCTGAGGGGCCAGGCTAGTAACTTTTTTTCTGTATTATTTTTTTAACTTTATTTAAATATATAGAGAGGGGAAGGGAGGGAGAAAAAGAGGGAGAGAAACACTGATGTGAGATACATTGATCAGTTGCCTCTTGTAAGAGCCCCAGTTGGACCAAACCCACAATCTAACCCACAACCTATGCATGTACCCTGACTGAGAACCAAACAGGTGACCTTTCACTTTGGGGGCTGACACCCAACCAACTGAGCCACATGGGTCGGGGCCAGGCCAGTGACTTTGGATTGTTTGCTGTAGGCAGTGGAGGGCAGTGAAGGTTCAATAGTGGATTTTAAGCTGGGTAGTACCAATATTTGCTTTTTAAAAAATTGTGCATTGTTCTTTTTTGTTTAGTACAAAGCAATTACATGCTCATTGGAGAAAACCTGGAGTGTGCAAAACACTAAGAAGAAAGCTCAAATGAATAAAATTTATGAAAATTAGAAACCACAAGGCCACCACTTAGAAAAAATTTCAAGCATCCCAAACTGTGAGCATTCGGTGTTTTTCTCATTGTCATCCAGAGAGTGTGGGGGCAGCGCTGGTGGAGGGTGCAGTGGGGAGAGGCCTGGGAGGTCACCTTGCCAGTCGAGGCAAGGGGGGCGGAGGCAGTGGCTCCAGCACAGACCTCAGCTGGGTGTTGAGTCCCGTGGTCTGGCTGAGGGGTCTGCTCACCTCCTCCCCTTGAAGCAAATGACATCGTATGTCGTGTCACCTGAGAAATCCAAAACTATGCTGGAGTTACTTTCGACAGCCAGAAGGTACAAATCAACCTTTTCATTGGTTTTCTTTTCAGGATGTTTCCAAGGTCAGCCCAAGGAAGGGAGGGCAGAGAATGAAGCAGCGAGATGCCAGTGGGTGACGAGACAATTCTTCAAGGCCTCAGGGATGGTGCTGTGACCTCTCGTCCAAGGTCACAGAAACTTCTGTCTCTGGTGATCTTGGTGCCTTCAGCTATAGCATGCTTTGACCTCCAGAATTCTCTCTCCCTTGTTGGAAGCAGCTGACTTGGAAGGCATCCAGAGCCAAGTCTTCCTCCACGGTGAGAAAACTACAAACCCGAGCGCACGGAGCAGCGCCCAGGCGCACAGCCCCCGCGAACAGCCCCAGCTGGAGGAGAGAGGGGTGGGCCCTTCCCAGAACCTCCGGTCTGTCTCCTGCCTTCGGACATCTTTCCCGGCCCCACCGTCTCCTTCTGATGCTTCATAAATGTTCCCAATAGGTGGAAATGAATCATATTATTTAACTATCAAAGAAATGAAAGGCAGGATTAAGCCAGCAAATCATTTCAATATGCTAATGCTTGGCTGTAGAAAAACCCAGGGTGCGAAACAGCCATAAATTCATTTGCAAAGTCTAATTGTAGAAAAAAGGTTAGTCGGAATGAACAGTGCTCATTTGAAGAGGAGACAGGGAGAGGCAGCACCACTGTCAGAAGGACAGCTACTGGCTGGGGGACGCACTCAGTTTCCTCCGAGGGACGAGGGACGTCGGAGCAGACTGCCAAATGGAGGGAACAGGTAGAAGCCTCCAGGCACCCTTCACTCAGTTCAACGACGATCGACCTTTTGCCAATCCTGATGTCAGAGAGCCTTTAAAAAGCAATTTAATCCACAGAAATTGTATTTGCACCCAGCTTTCCATGACCACATTTACTCTGTAAAGAAAGATAAGTTTTAACTCACTTGTCTCAGCTGCCTCTCGCACGCGCCCTGACCAGGGACGGAACCCCCAACCCAGACGTGGGCCCTGACCAGGAATTGAACCTGCGACCTTTTGCTTTGTGGGATGGCACCCACTGAGCCATGCTGGTCAGGGCAGCTTGAGTTTTCTCACTCATTTGTCACTTTGTGTGGTGCACGGTCCATCTCCTCCGACCGGAGAATAAACTCCGGGGCTGAGAGGTGTCTCTTATTTCCCACTGAATCCCTGTGAAAGACCATCCATGCCCCAGTTGGCGTGTCATCTGGCAAGTTGGAGGGATCGTGCTTATGAAAATACCACGCTCAGGAGCACGGAGGGGCTGTTTTCAGGGCGCTGCTCTTGGTGGCTCTTCCTAGCCGGCAAGTTCTCCTGGTCTGTCACTGTGTTGAAGCACTGCTGCCTCCCATGGGAGACTGGTGTCACTGTATCTGTGCAGGAGATGCCTTAGCCATTTAATGTCGGTGGTGAGTCCACCCCTTGTGCAGGCAATCCAGTGCATGTGGACGGGACAGTAGGTGATATTGTGCAGAGGCAGCTGAGCCAATGTACTTCCCACCCCCACCTCCTCACAGGGCGATTAATGAGAGGTGGAGTCCCTGCTCCCTCCCCCAGGGTCCAGTAGAACAGGGTGGGGGTGACTCTGCATGCCTAACATTTAGGTCACAACAGGCTCACAGCTGTGCCTGACTCTCTGTCCCAAAATGACCATCCTTAGAAGCCAGTCACCACATTGTGAGGAGCCCGGGACACTTGGAGATGTCACATGTGGCTGTCTGGACGACAGCCCCAACTGAGACCCCAGCTAACACCCACCATCAGCTACCAGATAGAACAGTGATGAGCCTTCAGTTGACACCAGCCCCAGCCTGCGAGCCAGAGTCACATTGCACAGACAGGCCATCCCTGCTGTGCCCGAGCTGATCCTGATGCCCAGAAACTGTGGGGAATAACAAAGGGTGACCATCGTTTGGCCACTGAGTTCTGGTGTCACTTGTTATGCAGCTACAGACACTAACACACGGACTTCTGAGGGCTACTCTCTCGTCGCTCGAGGCACAGAGGAATCTGGGTATAGGGAGTAACAGGGACAGGGTGGGCCCCCTGGTGGGAAGAGGGTCCAGGGGATCCGTGCTGGAGCTGGGCATCCCAAGCACATGATTTTCCCGTGGGTGGACTGGAGGCAGGATGCGGTGGAGATGCTGGTGTCACTGTGCTGGCAGACACCTCTGCCATGTAACACCTCTGCTCCTCTGAGTGCGTTTCCTAGCCCTCCCATTGCAAAGGCGATCTCAAGCCCTTCTTTCTATCTGTAACTGTAGTGAAACAAGCTACTGCCTTGATAACTAGACACATCCTCGGGTCCACCATGTCACTGGGGTCTCCGGGGAACACAGGAGGACCTATCCCGTCCCCTCCACCACCGCCCGCACACTGGACCTCCTGCTGTATAAATGCTAGAAATGGGGCCATTTCACGGTCAGCCACCCCAGCCCTCTGAGCAGCCAAGACAAGCAGCCTGTGTTGGAGCCCAGTGTTGTCATGGCCTCCAACGTTGCACATTAATGTCATGCATCTGGAATGAAACCAGAGGAGCACGAATGACATCAGAGCAGTCCGGAGGCCCAGGGAGAAACGGCTTCCAGCAAGCGTGTTCCTTAGCTACCTGCGAGTCTCCATGCTGGGGAAGCCACTGTGGGGGTGCAGGGCCTGGTGAGGCCCAGTTCATACATTCACCCCTTTCTGCCAACCAGTGGCCTCCCACACACGGCACAACACACGTCCAGCAGGGGCTTGGAGAGCTTGCTCCCCTGCAGACTGTTCTTGGGAAAGAGGCAAGACTGCTTCGAAGGAGTCAAATGTGTAAGAAAACGGATTAGGCCTTGACCAGAGTGGCTCAGTGGGATGGGTGTCATCCCACAAAGCAAAAGATCGCTGGTTCAATTCCCAGTCCGGGCATATGCCCGGGTTGTAGGTTCTGTCCCAGGTCAAGGTGAGTCCAAGAGGCAACCCACCGGTGTTTCTCTCTCACACTGATGTTTCTCTCCCTCTCTTTCTCCCTCCCTTCCCCTCTAAAAAATGCATAATATAGTCATTTTTTACAAAAGAAAAGAAAAGGGATTGGAAATAAAACAGTGTTGGAGAAGGGACAGAAATAGGGGAGTAGCGTCCTGTTAACCACTCATTCTTTCTTGAGGCCGCCTGGCCAGGTCCTTACTTCCCTGCAGCTCTCCATCCATCGCCCAGGAGGGCTGTTATCTCTAGTTCACCCTTCAGTGAACTGAGCTTAAAAAAAAAAAAAAAGAAGAAGAAGCCTGGGTTTGCAAATGTCTCTGATGTGAGGGTGGGGGAGAAATGAGGAACGCAGGGCTACACCCTTCCTAGGGGATGTTTGAAAATTTGCCCTTGTTCCTGGAAATCCACAAACTGCTCTCAAAGTTTAGGAATGAAGAGGAAAAGTTTAGAGCCCTAAAGAGGGGACAGGGGTAAGTTTAGGGCTGGGGGAGACTGCCCTGTTGTTTATCCAGATGACTCACTTTATCGTGAATGTGCTCGCTAGACTTCTTTCTCTGCGAGGGAGCAGTGGGTTCTGCATTTTTTTAAAGACATCACCCCATCTCTATTTTGATTGGGGTAGTAGCCTTTATTATAAAAACCCAGGTGATTTAGCTAAACATGGATATTACAGACAGCGAAGTAGGGAATAGCTAACTCTGATATCCTGGTATTGCCTTTCACCTGAGTTTAATCAGATCACTAACTTTGGAAGCAAAAGCCTTTCCCCTCTGCTCAGAAAATGTAATTCTGCAAAACCGCTGCCAACGGGGGAGAACGGCACCTGTTCAGTGGACCAGGAAACAGCTGGCCAAGTTCTTTTCCAAACTTTTCTAAGAACAGTGTTCAAGTAGCTATGCATTTTTGATTAATCAAGATATAGAGTCAAATCCAGCAAACATTTTGAGACCTATTCTGTTCCAGAAATATATATATTTTTGTCATTTATATCTATATGTGCATGTATGTATACATCATGTACACACACACATATAGATATGACACAGACAGACAAGAAGACATGACTGAGGTCTCAGAGGCTTGGTGACAGGTGGGTGGAGTGACTCTCACAGGTGGGGGAAGCCCTCATTCTGCCATTGAACTCTACACATTGGGTGATGACATTGGAGGTGGACAGTCAGCACGCCTTGGAGAGCACTAGCCACAGCTAGGATCTGACCTCACCCTGGAAAGGTGAAGCTGTGACCTTTTTCACTCTGCCATCACCATTTATTGAGAGGACAAATTTGCAATAAGTGCAAATTGCTGGAGCATCCAAACACAAAATAAAAACCAGAGGCAGCCAGGCCACACTGTCCACGGCGTCCTTGGGCAGCAATACCCTGCACACTGCTGGCCGGTAGTGGCCGGATGCCCGAGCTCCCTGCACCCGGGACCCGTCACACCGGCAGCTCCCCACGGCTCCGCGGTTCCTCTGGCTCATCAGACTGAAGCCCAGAGTTAGAGAACTTGACTTCTCCTGCCCGCTTCCTCCTTGCCCTGTGTGCCCTGCTTTCCTTCCTGGCGTCAAAGTTTACAGAGATTTAGGTTGAACACACACGAGAGCGCAAGAGCAGAGCTCGGGTCCCACGTTCTTCAGTGGCATCCTCGGCTGTGAAAGCAACGCAAAAGGGCAGGAGCGAAGAAGCACACGGGTGGAGCGATTAATTTGAGGAACGTGGTATGAGGATCAGGAAATGTGGATTTTAGCTGGAGAGACATAACCTCTTGAGACCTCACTTTCCCCATTAAAAAAAAATGCTCTCTGACTTCTGAGGAACTTAGATTTCACATTTATCAAAAGATTTAAACAATGGAAGACTACTAAAACTAAAAGTAGCAACTTCTAAAAAGCTTTATACTCATACTTTCATCCGAAAAATTACAGTGTCCAATTTTGAATCCATGCCAGTTAAAGATGTGGCTCTCACAGCTGCGGCATCGGGACTGCTTCACTGGCCAGTGACGATGGCACACGGGGACCAACTGTCCCAGTTTGCCCCGGACACAGAGATGCCTCCCCTGCACACAGCATGTTCAATGCCACGACGGGACACGCTGGGGACAAACCAGACATGCTGGCAGTCTAGAGCCACACTTTTCCTTCAGTGACACAACCCTTGGATCGCTTCGGTTTCCCTAACTGCCAGGTGAGGCTCACCTGTGACACCTTGGCAGGTCAGGGACAGAATGACAGATTTGGGGGCAGAGCTTGGAGAACAGAGGGCTGGGGGTGGTCTAACCACTGGATGTGGCAGCTGGGGTTGGAATTTCCCGGGGCAGCGTGGGTGGCATCATGGTGGGCTGACTCTTCGACAGCTTGGCTCAGCGATGGTCTAGTCTGCACCCTGTTTTACGATGACTTTAGCGGCCCATGTTTAGAGGAAAAAAATAAATCCTACATCCCTCATATGTGCAGTATACCTTTAAGGATTCTACAGAATAGAAGTATTTTGTTGTTAGAAAGAGTGAGGGAGAGGGAGAGAGAGACTGCAGCATGCACATCTCAGTAACTTCTAAAACGTCTGTCCCGCTCCCTCCCTCAGGCCTGTCCTCATCCTCTCTGTGTCCGTATGTTACCTCATCGCAGACAAATCAGTGGCTGAGATGGGAATGGCTTTTTCTACCTTTCATGCCCATGTCGGTGTGACAAACTTGGTCAGTTCAACTGTATCCTGCCTCAGAAGGGGCACTGCAGGAAGAAAACTTACAGCCACAAAACACCTACCACGTGACCTCAAGACCAGCATTTGACCAAACTACTAGGCACCACAGACCAGCCAAGGTGACATATAATGGGTGTGGTGCACACCTTTGACTGGTGGACTTTGACTCAAGAGTACCCTCCAGAAGGCAGGTGGGCTTCATGTAATCAGTTGAAGGTCCTAGGGGCCAAAACTGAGGCTTCCTTAAAGTGAAGGAATTCTCCCTTAAGACCACAACATAAACGCTTTGTCTGGATTTCCAGGCAGCTGGTCTACCCTGCATATTCTGGACTTGCCAGCCGCGTAATCGTGGGAGGCCATCCCTTAAAGTTTCTCTCTTATGTGCAGGTGTTTCTCCCATTGGTTCTGTCTCTTCAGAGAACCCTGCCTTGTAACCCCTTAAACAATCTCGAAGGACCAAAGAAAAGGATGACTGGAAAGATAAAAGAAGCCCAAGGTAGGGGAGGGGTGGCTGAAGCAGCCAAGAGACCTCTTCTGCCCAGGACACACTGGTCTGCTGACATCCAAGTGCACAGAGTGAGAGAGGCAGAGACCCTTCCTCAAAGGCCACGAATCTGTGCTCTTCTTCAAAAGTGTTGTTGACTTCCCATTTAATTAAGCGTGCTACTCTAACATAGGACCACCATGTCTATTGCTTGCAACAACGAGTATTAGGAAAGATAAAGCTTCTTACTTTCCATAACACTAAACTGGATGCTCAAAAACAGCATGAAAATAGATCCCTTCCAAAACTCTTGCAGCTGACTCGTCCTCTCCGACAGAACCTGGGCTGCTAATCTGTTCCACGCTTTTCAGGCTGCCTCTCGATGTTAATACAATCTCCTCAGTCCAACTCAGGACCAAACTTTCTCCCTCTCCCTCCGAGTTCCTGTATGATTCACGAAAGGCCGTATCTTCATCGCTCCAGCTAATGGCTCATTACTCATTTCTGCAGCATTAGCCAAAAACAACCACTCTCCTTGTCGGCCGTGTGGCTATGCACCACTGGCCAACCCGCTTATGTTTGAAACATCTTCATTGTTGTTGTGCTTTCATGGGGTCGACAGCTGCTGGCCATTCTCTAGTTTTTGCAGAGCTTTGCAGCCGTGGAAAAACCTCCACGGAAGGCCCTGCAGTTTAGTTGAATGCAGATGTCTGGACCTGGGGGTTGGTACAGAAACCCAACAGCAGCGGTAACTGTTCTTCATGACTGTGGAGGACACACAGGAAGACGATCCTGGCTCCCAAACTGGAAAGTCCCACAGTGAGTCAATCCTAGACTTTCCACCTCTGACCTCCTCGGAGGCTGGGGCAGGAGCTTTGTGGTTTGGGGCCTGGGTCTAGGGGGGCTCGGTGACTGGTGGCAGTCAAGGCCCCAAGACCCGT
Source organism: Tonatia bakeri (assembly GCA_004024845.1). Taxonomy (NCBI): domain Eukaryota; kingdom Metazoa; phylum Chordata; class Mammalia; order Chiroptera; family Phyllostomidae; genus Tonatia; species Tonatia bakeri. The sequence continues at coordinate 335,663 of PVIA01000110.1, forward strand.
GACCAACACTGGGAGTCGGGGCGTGGGGCTGAGGTCACTGTTGGCCTCTGGGCGCTCGCATGCCAGCTCGGGCTGGCAGCAGAGCCTTGCACAGAGCCCGGGGGGTGGGGGCTACTGGCGCCTTCTTGTTCGTGTTTCTGGGCCCAATAAAAACATCTCCTGATCGACACACTTCAGAGAGCTCCTTCACTTTGGACATTTGAGACATCGCAGAGCTGTTTATGGCTTGTCCTCTTAAAAAGCCACTTCAAACATGCCAGGGTGTCTGCATGGCGCTGCTCCGGTTCAGGGGCTCATGGGCACAGGCTGTGGAGGCGAACAGTGGAGGGGGCGGTCAGCCCTGGTTTCCCTCCAGTCTCGAGGCCAGAACTTTTCTTCAACAAGGTGACGGCTCTCGCCATAGCTTCACGGCTTAAGTGCCTGTCCCTCTAAGAAGGGATGCAATCATTTTGAACCGTCCCAAACAGAGTGGTAACTTACCAGGCATTGTTGCCACCAAGCTGCCCTGTCCCTGATCCCCAGGTGCATGGGGAGGAATGAAAAAAGTAGTTTTGAAATTCCCCTCCTCTAGTTTCTAAAGTACCCTATGAAGAGCATCATTTTGTACCTCTGATACTACCTGACAGCTTAAGGTTTTCCCAACTTGCAGGTGAGGCTCAGGGTGTGGGTGGTGATGGATCAGAGGCCCTCAGCAGAGAGAGAGCAAAGGGGCAGTCAGTGACTCTCGGCGGTGGCAGGTGGCTGTAGAGCAGTTGCAGAGTAAAATCCAAGGGCATCGCAGCAGCATCACAGAACGAAATATGTCCTCGTGCCCAGGGAAGGGCGGCGCAGAGCTGGAAGCACACCTGGTGGTCTGAGGACCCAACCCAAGGAAGTGACGGGTGTTTAAGGAAGAGACGACACAGGGCATCTGGAACAGACCTGGCTTTAGCGGCCTTTTTACCCAAGAGTAACTGCAGTGCTGCCCTTTCACAGAAACACTAAATTTGGAAATAAAACCCTGCCGGCTTTTATGTGGTGCCTCAGTATTTTATTTTCCCAGAAGTGACTGAGGCAGAGGGACAAGGTTCTCCCAGGCCTGGACAGCTACATGCAGCTGCACCCGGCCACTGGAACCCTTCCTGCTCTTGAAGGGTCCCCCCTGGGTGCTCAGGGCTGGAGACCGCAGGACGGACCCTCTGAGGACCAGTCACTGGCCGCACTTACATAACACTGAGGCCTGCACGCCGGGAAACAGAGCAGGCTCGCTCCACCTCTCCCCGAGGTGCCCCTGAAAGCGCAGCCCCGCCAACTGTGTGGCAAGGTGTCGTCCAGGCATCTGCCAGGGAGTCATTCCAGCGGTTTCTGTTCCCAATCCAGCATTCCTGCAGGGAGCAGCACACTCAGGGACACCAGGCTGCCTCTTCCATGGCCACAAGGCCAGAGCCAGGGCCACCATGGGGCTGAGCCCAAGGGAGATAGGGAGGGACAGCGTCTCTCTCGGGACTCCTCCCCGCTCCAGCTCTCTGGGCCATGGACTCTTCCTGGCTCCCAGACCCTGCGGCTGCAGCCCTAACGGAGGCTGCCACATGGCCGAAGCTCAGGTCGGGGGGACGGTTCCAAATTCCCAACCTAGGACCAGGACGCCCACTGCCGCCCCATCATCCCTGTACATGGCTGAACACTCAGTGCCATCAGAGGGACCTTGGAGCTACCGCCACCACCCATGCTCCCACTAAAAACCACTGTGCCCACCCCCCCCTCTCCGGGGAAGGGTAGTCTTTACTTTGGAGGAATGTTCTCTCCAAGGCCCCTTGAAATGCAGATGCGTTTGTAGGACAGGGCATGCTATGCTTCTCGCATCACAGATGAGCTGGTTAGATACCTAACCAAATGCCTGGGATGGGCCACGGGGCAGACAACGCTTTGGAAAGGGGAGTAAAGAGGGACAGTCCAACTGGGAGTGGGAGCTGTGACACCCCCAAACCAGAGTGTTTCCAGGGCAGTGAGGCTACTGTCGCCCAGAAGTAGGGACTGTCCTGGGCCAAGGAGGGACACCAGGACAACGACTCCCCCCACACTCTCCCCTGCATCCAGCTCAGACCCACTGGGAAAACCGACAAAAGATAAAACTGAGTCTGACCAGTCTCACTTCCTCTGAGTCACTTTTTGTGACCTTTGAATCAACTTCCCTGAAGTCCCCTCCCCCATTTTCACAGCCCTACAAAGCTGGACAGCAGATATAACTACTTTTGTTGATTGTACATAAACTAAATTAATGAATTAAACAGTTAATTGATAATAAAAGTAAATGTCCCTGGATTTTATGTTCGTTCATGCAAAAATAACTCTGAATATTACAGTAAGCCTTTCCCAGCATCCCACCTTCCAGAAAGCATCCTCTGGCCAGTCACCATGGAAACAGCTAAGCAGGACAATCTTCTCAGTAAAATCTCCTGCCTCTGGGGGCTTCCCAGTGGAAAGCATGCCTCCTTCACAGCCTAACAAAGCTTTGCCCACCCAGCACAAACTTCAGGGTGGGTTAACTGTGCTTCTCTTTATCCCAAACAGCATGTGCTAAGGTCTGATTAATGTCACAACACAAGTATTTTGCAATGAAATGACACTGACAGATCCTACTGAACCAGTCACTGGAGGACTGTGAGGCAGCCCAGGTGCTGCAGAGAGCAGGAATCTTCCGAAGGCATGGGGTGGGGGGGAGAGGGGAGGGAGAGAGAGAAGGGGAGAGGGAGAGAGAAAGAGAGAGAGACTTGTGCATACCTAACCTATGAGCTGCCACCACCATCTTCCGTTGCAGAAACCGCCACGCTTTGGCTTTATTTTGGAACAATGTGCAGGCTTACAGTGGAGTCACGGGACATGCATGCTGCACAACAACACATACCAGTGACCGAGCATTGTATCTTCAAGACCTGAGCTTAGGACCTTACAAACCGCACAACCTCCTCGAGGCATCACGTGGATTCTGAGAAGCCAATGCAATTAGGATCAACATTCTGCAGCTGTGGAAACTACTTTTGGAGAGGCCGAGTTAATTTGCCTGAAGTCAGAGTCGGGACTGTAAGCCAGGCAGGTCTGACCCCGAAGCTCAAGGTTTACCCACCATCTCACACCTTGAAAGATCTTGGTAGGCCACACACTCTCTCCCTGAACCCCGGCCTCGGGCTTGCCCTGGCAAGTCTCCAGCACTCAGAAAGGGCTCTGCTTTGGCCTGGTGACAAAATACCCCTCAGGGGCAGGTGGCCTAAAACATCCCACCTGAACCAAAAGTCTGAGCTGATTTTAATAGACAACAATAATGTACTGGACATTGAAAAATTACCTGCTGCACAAATTGAATTAACCACAGAGAGCTGGCATTTCCTTTCATTTATATTAGGGATGCAGACTTGCTTAAATACACTTGGTGGCATAAACACATCTCTTTTATGGGATCTTTTTTACGAGTTCTTTCAACATGAACTCATTTAAAATGTCACTGCATTAATTAGGTTCCAGCTTGAAATGTTTCCAGCTCATTAGGCTGTCCCTGGAGAGCCCAGGTTTAACCACTGAAGCAAATACATCAAAGGCCACTTATCGATCCCAAGTCAGGGCACATGCCTGGGTTGCAGGCCACAGCCCCCAGCAACCGCACATTGATGTTTCTCTCTCTCTTTCTCCCTCCCTTCCCTCTCTAAAAATAAATAAATAAAATCTTTTAAAAAATCCACTTATGCTGCATCACACAAAATGTCCATCTTATTAATAAAATATTTCAGGACTTCCGGCCAAGATGGAGGCGTAGGTAGACACACTGTGCCTCCTCGCACAACTAAAAGAAGGGCAATAACAAATTTAAAAACAAAAAACAACCAGAACTGACAGAAAATGGAACTGTATGGAAGTCCAACCCCAAAGAGTTAAAGAAGAAACGTTCATACAGATCGGTAAGAGGGGCGGAGACAGGCAGCCGGGTCAGAGAGGACTCAAGGCACTGCAGTGGCTGGGGGACCAGGCAAGGTGGCAGCTGGCAGAGCAGGTGGTCCCACATTCGCATGCGGATAAACTGAGAGGAAAAACTGGGGAGCAAGACAGACGACGCAACCCAGGGTTCCATCACGGGGAAATAAAGCCTCAGAGCCTCTGGCTGAAAACACCTGTGGGGGTTGCCACAGCAGTGGGAGAAACTCCCAGCCTCACAGGAGAGTTCTAGAGTTGGAGAGACCCACAGGGTCCTAGAACATACACAAACCCTCCCACCCAGGAATCAGCACCAGAAGGGCCCAGTTTGCTTGTGGGTAGTGGGGGAAGTGACTGAAAGCTGACAGAGAGCTGAACAAACGGCACTGCTCCCTTTCAGACCCCTCCCCCACATACAGCACCACAGTGCAGCAACCTGGGTTGCCCCGCCCTAGCGAACACCCAAGGCTCCGCCCCTTACTACGTAGCAGGCTCATCAACACAAAAAAATGGCCGAAATGAAAGAACAGATCAAAGCTCCAGAAAAAATACAACTAATCGATGAAGATATAGCCAACCTATCACATGCAGAGTTCAAAACACTAGTATCAGGATGCTCACAGAAATGGTTGAATATGGTCACAAAATAGAGGAAAAAATGAAGGCTATGAAAAGTGAAATAAAGGAAAATATACAGGGATCCAACAGTGACAGGAAGGAAAGCGGGATTCAAATCAATGGTTTGGACCAGAAGGAAGAAAGAAACATTCAACCAGGACAGAATAAAGAAATAAGAATTCAAAAATATGAGGAGAGGCTTAGTAACCTCTGGGACAACTTTAAATGTTTCAACATCAAATCGTAGGGATGCCAGAAGGAGAAGAAGAAGAGCACGACACTGAAAATTTACTTGAAAACATAATGAAGGAGAACTTCCCCAATCTGGCAAAGAAAATAGACTTCCAGGAAGTCCAGGAAGCTCAGAGAGTCCCAAAGAAGTCGGACCTAAGGAAGCACACACCAAGGCACATCATAATTACATTACCCAACATTAGGAGAGAATCTTAAAAGCAGCAAGAGAAAAGGAAACAGTTACCTACAAAGGAGTTCCCATTAGACTATCAGCTGATTTCTCTAAAGGAAACTATAGGCAAGAAGGGGCTGGAAAGAAGTATTCCAAATCATAAAAGGCAAGGACCTACATCCTAGATTACTCTATCCAGCAAAGCTATCATTTAGAATAGAGGAGCAGATAAAGTGCTTCCCAGATAAGGTCAAGTTAAAGGAGTTCATCATCACCAAGCCTTATTATATGAAATGTTAAAGGGACTTACCTAAGAAAAGGTAAAAAACATGAACAGCAAAATGACAATAAACTCACAACTATTAATAACTGAACCTAAAAACAAAACAAAACAAAACAAAAACAAACTAAGCAGACAACTAGAACAGGAACAGAACCACAGGAATGGAGATCACATGGAGGGTTGTCAGCAGGGAAGTGGATGGGGAGAATGGAGGAAAAGGCGCAGGGAATAAGAACAATAATTGGTAGGTACAAACTAGATAGGGGGAGGTAAAGAATACTAAGGAAATGGAGAAGCCAAAGAACTTATATGTATGACCCATGGGCTGGAACTAAAGGAGAGGAATGAGAATGGGAGACAGTGTGCAGGGTGGAGGGGAATAAAACTAGGGAAATGGAACAAACTTAATAGCATAATCAAAACATATTAAAAAATAAATAAAATAGTTTAGACATGTGACAAGCAGAAAACTTTAACCCATAATCAAGGACAAAAATAGTAAATTGTTATAGATCCTGAAATGACCCAGAGGTTAGAATTAGTATATAAGAACTTTGAAACAGATATTTTAAATATGTTCAAAGATGTAAAGGAAAATATCGTCTCAATGAGTGAGCAGATAGGGAATCTCAGCAGAGAAATTGAAGCTATAAAAAGAAATAAATGGCAATTCCAGAAACAAAAAACACAAAATCTAAAATGAAGAACTTAATTGGAGGATCAGATTAGATATGGCAGAAGCAGTGGTTAGCGAACTCAAAAACAGATACATACAAACCATCCGTCTGAAGAACAGAGACAAAGAAGATCAAACAAAAACAAGCAGAGCCTTAGCGACCTGTGGACTGACACACAGGCTATGAAGTCTCCAAAAAGAGAAGAATAAGAATAGGAGCAGAAAAAGATACTTAAAGAAAGTATGATAAAAAATTTCCTCGGATTTGGTGAAACACATCAAACTACAGAGCCAACAGTCCCCCCCACAAAGCAAATCAGTCAAAAATTTTAAACTAAAGAGAGAGAGAGAGAAGTCTTAAAAGGGAGGGGGTGATAAAAGAGGAGAAGGAAGAAATGATCTGTTACATTCAGAAGAACAATAAGTCAGGTGATGGCTGACTTCTCGTCAGAAACAATGGAGGCCAGAAGACAATGTGACAGAATTTTTAAAGCTCTGAGATTTGAAAAAAGACGACATTTTCAGATAAATGAAAGCTGAGAGAATTCATTGAGAACAGACCTTCATTACAAGAAATATTAACAGAAATTATTCAGTATAAAGGAAAAGTGATACCAGGTGAAAACTCAGAGCTGTAAAAATGACTGAAGAACACAAGGAAGACAAATATATGAATAAATACAAAAGGCGGGCTTATTTCCTCTCCTGAGTTCTATAACAGACAAATTGCTGTTAAAGTAAAAATACTAGCATTATAGGACGAGATTTGTAACATACTAAATAAAGTATAAGACTTAAACCCAACCATATCAATAATTACATTGCATAAAGATATCCTCTTTATGCAATATAAAATATGGCTGTCAATAAGCACTCCAATTAAAAGGAAGAGATTGTCCAATTAAAAGGCAGCAATTATAAAGCAAACCCCAATTAGCTCCTGTCTGTAAGAGACATGTTTTAATACAAAGGCACAAATAGGTCAAAAGTGAAAGAACAGAAAGACAGACCGAGCAAAGGATGAGCACACAAAAACTAGTATGGCTGCGTTAATATTAAACAAGGCAGATTTTAAACCAAGAAGTATTGCCGAAGATAAAGAGGGACATTTCATTAAAAAGTAAAAGGGTCTGTTCAAAACGAAGACATACAAATACACATGTATGCTCTTCATACAGATACACTGGTGTTTTTCTCCTAACTCTCAACTGTCTCTCCATCCCGCCCCGCTTCAGACCACTTCCCTGTGCTCCAGAGTCGGGAGCAACACCGTCTGCATCGCTCAGACCCTCCTGCCTCTCCAGGGTCCTCTGTGTGAGCACAAACTCAAAGAAGCAGATGTTCTCAAGTGAGGTTTGGCCGGCAGAAGTGAGGCCAAAGCTTGGTGTTTGCTTCTCCCGCCGGGAAACAGAGAAGTGCTTGGTGTCCTACTCTTTGCTTTGTTTTGTTTTGTTGTTTTGTTTCTGTTTCATGCCAAGGACAGCAGAGGTTTCAGTGTCCAGGAGTGAGCTGGGTGTTCGCTGGCAGGAAGTAGGGTCTCCCTCCTGCTACCGAGGATCAGAGCAAGTGCTGGAGCCGGGAGCCCCATACACTTTCCTGGCTGGGGTGGCCTCCTCATGGCAGGCCCTGTGTTGGGGGTGTGGCTCTGGAGTCAGCCACTCCCCTGGTGGCTCGGGGCTGCAGTGTACTCTGGGGACACATTCCTGAAAGGGCACCATGGAGCCTGTTCCTTCAGCACTCTCAGGGATACCCCTGGCCAGTCAAGGGCCTGTAGTCTGTTCTGCCCTGCGTAAACTAGCCAGAGAGGATTCTGCTTTCAACTTGACCCTGCCAGATACAGGTGTGCTACTCCAGTAGTGGGGTGGTCCAAGGCAGAACCAAACTAACTTGTGGTGGTGACAGGGATGTGCCTGGATGTGGCTCCTGCTTCCTTCTTCTTTGGGTGAGTTTCTGTGGTGTTTCAAGGCCTCGCTCTCCTGTCTGCGGAAGCTTCCCCGGCGTTCACAGGCCTCCTTACAACTCCTTCACCTGTGTTCCCACCACGTTTTGCCTGTACCGTATTTTTAGTAGACTTTCACATGTATCATATTATTGATTTACAGTTTATTATGTAAAAACCGTCTTCCTCCTTCACAGGTCTGTACAGCCCTTGAGATAACAGGATATCACGTGTGTGCCTACATTGCCTGTCCCCAAGAAAAGGACCAACATACCACACATGTTTGGTGCAGCATGGGCCAGGTGGCCTGGGGGGCCCCACATGGAGTTGCTTCCTGGCCCACAAATGACAAATGTCACCTGACCAGTACTGACCCCTGCAGGTGCCAGTCCCTATGCTAAGCGTTTTCTCCTGAAGAAAAACGACAACTAGTCACTACCACCCCCACCCCCAACGAGGTGGCACTATCATCATGCTCACATATAGATGAGGAAACAGAACCCCAGTATGCCTCATGTCAGCTTCTGCTGGGGTCACAGAGGGATCTGCCCAGCCACCCCGCCCATGACCCCTGCCACGTCACCTGATATGCAAAGGCCACTTGTGAAACCAAGGTGGAACTCGACTTTAATGAGAAAAGCAGAGAGGAAGACCCAGCCCAGCCCTGGTGAGCACCCCTACCACACCATGCCCAGGCCACCCTGCTCAGTGCCCGCCTCTGGCCTGGACTGAGCCATGGGTCCCTTGCCTGCCCCCTTGCTCTGTCTGTATTGTTGACCCCAAACTGTCTTCTCAGTGCACTGAAATTGACTTTCCCGACTCTGGACAGAGAGGGTGATTGTAATTAAATTGTTCCAAAACCCCTGGTCCCACGGACGCAGTCATGGCTTCAGCATTTGCCAGTGGCGGAGCCCTCAGCTGCAAGCTGGCCTGCCCACGTGCACACCAGCAGCCTGGGAAGGAGTCGAGTCCCCCTCGCTGGGTCCAGGAGTGCCCACACCAGTGTTCCCTCTGCCCACTGGCAGTCAGAAGGATGCCCATCCCCGCTCCTCAAGTGACTGTTGAATCATGGCCCCAGCTCTCTGGCAGCAGGTGCCACACTGACCTCATTGCCAGGTGGGGCCTGGCTGGGGCTGACAGTGGTATTTGCCACATGCTTCTGTGCACATTTCTGTTTATGCCTCTCACAGGTTTTATTAAGTATGGATCCGATGGCTCCAAAGAGCCTGCTATTATGGTCACAACTCATTTAAGGGCAGAAAAAGGAAGGCAGAGAGAAAGTCGGCAAGTTCACAGAGCTGACCACGGGCAGAGCTGAAGGGCAGGTAGGCCCCACACCACGTGCCTGGCCAGGGTCTTACTCAACTTCCCTGGTTCAAGTTTTTTCACGGCTCTTAGGACAAGTGGTGCCTTTCATTAAATCACATTCCTAATTCATTGGTCCCACACACTCAGTCGAACCTTGAGAAGCCCACTCTCCTCTGAAAGGGCTTCAAGGACGACTCCAAACCCTGAGCCTTGTGACAGTCGGTCCATCTCCTGATGGGGGTGGGATGCCGTGGGTGTGGCCTGTCTCTGAACCAGAGGTCTGCTGGGGGAGCGCTCACAGACAGTCAGCTGGGGCCTTGGGTCTTTGCTTTGCAGGGAGCTGGGCAGAGAGAAGGGTGAGTGACTACAAGGAAGGAGATGTTATTTTTCAGGCAGAAGGGTTCAAAATGTCACGACGGCCTGGCACATGATCTGGCTGGTGCCTGTCCAGAGGCTGGAAAGTCCCACAGGAAATAAGAATTAAGTGGAAAAATAAAGCCCAAAACTTGTAGGATGACCAACGAGTCACTGGATCCTTTGGTTTGTGCCAAAACTATTGAATGTAACACTTCGTTAATACAAAACAGTTTCATCGGTTATGAAACCTAATTATGAAAGCCTCATCGGAGAACCACCGCTCAGCTGAAGAACCAGACCGATACCTTTACAACGGCCCAGCTGTCTGCCCCTCATCGGCGGGCCTGTGACAAGCAAAATCCCAAAACGTGTTTCTCACTTCGACTTTTAAAAATGGTTCACGTATGTATCTTTAAGCACGACGTTGTTTAGTGTCCCCTGTTGTTGAGCTTTATAAAAATGGTGGCACCATGACGATTATCCAGGCTTCTTCAACTTGCTTTTTTGCACTCAAAGTTTTTTCCAAGATTCATCCAGTGGCTACAGTTTGTTCCTTCATAACATTTTATAACATCAGTGCAATTGATTCGTATATTGATCTTAAGATGAAACCCAGTCATCTTGCTAAAACACTTCACTTTTGAGGTTTTTAACACAGATTGGACCTTATCACCTGCCAGTCATGATAGTTCTTTCTTTCCTTTCTGATCCCATTACATGTACTTTTATTTTCTGACTGTGCTCGCTAGGACTCCTGCTGCCATAGAAATGGTTATTGTGGTATCTTCCTTGTTCCTGACTTTAAAACTTGTCCCTCTGGCATCTCACCGCTGAGAACGGTGTGGCTCTCATTGCGATAAATGCCGGTTCTCAATCACTGAGGAAGTCTCCTGCCATCCCTACGTCACTGTACAAAGTGGGCAGAAGTGAGTTTACACTCGTGACTATGCAAACACTGTTTACCCCTGTATTACTATTTATTGACTATTGCATTATGTATTTGCATTACTACTGCGAACCCACTGGGCCCGCCCCATACACACGGCAGACAAATGCTGTGTGACAGATTGAGCTCTGCTAGTTTTCAAAAGCTATTTCATTCCCACAGCAACCCCATAAGACAAGAAGTATTAATAAGGTTTAAGGTTAATATCTTAACTCCCTATAAATAATAGTCAGAACCTAAAACACATTAATCATTCTATCAAATTACAGACTGTTTTTCCTGTATTTCAGTTATTTTTCCTTCTGTGGTTACTTTCTTGCTGAGTTGCCTCTTTCAGTCATCCTGTTAGGGAGAGCCTGTCACACACTGGTTTTTGTGGAATTGTCCCATTTTGTTCTTTAAAAAAATTGTTAACCATGAAAATTTTCAAACATGGCAAAGCTAAGAGAATTCTGTGGTGAATGCATGTTGACTCGCCTTCCAGATCCTACCATTAAAATATTATACTTGTTTTATCAAGATCTATCGAGCTCTTGAGCCCTTTATCCATCTATCAAGCCATCTCAATTTTTGATACATTTCAAAGTCAATTGAACACACCTGGACTCTGCCACCACATCTCGCAGCCCACCTGTCCTTTACGCCAGAGGTTCCAGAGTTAACAAAGAACCTTTGCAAGCAAGCCCCTCCTAGTGGTCCAGCCCCCTCATCTGCGTCAGCCTCACTGGAACCCCACAAAGGACACATTTCCAAAGAGAAGACCATCTCGGCGAGTTGCCCCCAGTCAAGAGCTGGCATCTGCAGAGAAGACATGTGAGTCCCCACCCTGTCATTGCCTCATTGCTTGAGTCCCACTGAGAGAACTGAATGCTTTAATTAAAAGCATGCTTTGTAGCATAAAGTGTCCTCAGGGAGACATCATTGAGTCCGGCTTCCTGTTATTCACACCTTTGCTTTGGATTAGCTTTGTCCTCATGCCGGGGAGTTGAGCTGGACACTGAGGGAGTGAGCAGCCAGGAGAGAGAGAGGCACAAAGTGTGGGCCGTGTCTAGAGGAGCAATGCCTGGTGGGTGGCCCAGGGAGCCCCTGAGCACAAGGGGCAATCCCTACCCCTTCCTGAGCACTTATGTGGCAGGTGCTGTTCTTAGCACTGCGTGTCGTCCTTCAACCCTTACAGCTCTCGGTCAGAGGTTCCAACACTGCCCTTGCGTTACAGGTGGGGAAAATGCATCCTGAATGGATCACTCATGCAGTATCTCTCAGTGTACAGGTGGCAGAGGCAGAATTTAAACTCTGGTCCTTACAGCTCCAAAGCTAAGACCTCGGCAGCTCACCTGCTGGGTAGGGTCTGAGACCAAGCACATGGAAACCGTGTTTCACAGTCTGGCTGCAGCCAGGTGTGGGGCAGGTGGAGGTGATGCTTGCTGCCTCCGAGTTCCCCCGAGTCTCCTATCGGGCATTTCACTATAAGCCTCTCCTGCCCCCGCTGAGCTGGATTTGAATCCAGTTAACCCAAGACTGAACTGGGCAGGGTCGGGGGAGTTCCGCTGCAGGCCGGGTAAAATAGATTTCAGAACTCCATTCCCATTGCCAAAAGGGAGCCAAACCCTCGAGGGATTCAGCAGAGCAGAGCACGTGCTGCGAGAGCTTGGCCACTCCTAAGAGAACAGCAAATGGAGGTGTCTGACTGCTCCCCAAATGAAGACTTGAGACATTGTGAGCTATGATATTTGACAAAGGGACAAGCAGTTTTCCGAATGCTGGAACAAACAGTACCCAAGGGAGGGAAGGCGAGGAGCTAAGAGAGAGGAGGGGAAAGATTGGTAATGCTCTATTTAAGCCAAAGCAGACATGCCCTGATGTGCTGGCTCTGAAGTTTTGGAAGCAAGGCTGGAAGGGGAGGCGGGGCTACAGCCACGGTGTTCAGGAACTTGTGGAGGGCTGCAGAGGTGCTGGGAGCCCCAAGGAGCTTTAAGAAAGAGGAGTGTGGCCTGGGAGCTGCCCTGGAAAGCCCCTGCGGGTTCTCGAGGAGCCGGCAAACATCCTGGGACACAAGTGTCGGTTCTCCCTCCACGCCCAGCCCTGCCCCTCCTCTCTGTATCCCATGTGTCTGAGTTCACCGCCTGGGCAACTCAGGTGGATCGCTACAAGGAAGAAAGACGATGTCCGCTTCTCGCCTCGTTCTACTCTGGGCTCACTTTGCTCCTGGCACAGGGCGTACTCACCTTGCTTTCCGGCGTCTGTGGCAGGAAGAGAGGACAAGGTCCCCGGAACGAGACACGGACCCCTGTGATGCTGTGCATCTTCCTGGCTGGAAAAAGGCAGAAAGGAGACAGACCTCAGTTAAGGCTCCCCAGATCTTTGGGTCAAGGGTTTCAGTCTCTGAGAAAGTAACTGCCATATCAATGTTGATGCTGTTGCACAAACACATATTCTTCTTCTTTTTCTTCTCAATTATAGTTTACATTCTGTGGGCGGGCTCCACCCGCAGGGCCCCCTCAGCCACCATGGATGAGAATAAGTCTACCAAGACGCAATCTTCTTGAGGAGGAAAGGTGGCTGATCTCTCAAAGGAGAAGGCCAAGAGTCTTTTCCTCAATGGGCTTTTATTGGGTTTGTTTACACAGGAATACAGGTAAAGTTCATTAATGATTATCAGGCAGTAAGGATCAAACAATAGATAACATACAAAGAACTCTGAGGGCCTATTTTGAGTCAGGGTCAGATAACTAAAGAGCCATAAAACTTTTAGGAACAAACTCACTTCTTGCTTGGACCCTTATCATTTAATTGAGAGCATTCTAAACAAAGCAGGTTTCACAGGATTTTAGGCATTCTTTCTTAAGCCTGATTGCCCAGGAAACCCACCCTTTCCAGCACAGGGCTGCACCACACTCTGTCATTGTTTCAGCCTTAAGTCAGGCAGAGGAAGTAAAGCAGCCAAGAGATTAGGAGACTTCTCACAGACAGAATGAGGACTCAGGCTATGTCAAAGCCGAGGGGCAAGGGTCTATCACCCCCTTTTGCTATAGCCTCCCAAGTCCTTCCCTGGGAGCCCCTTCATGATCATGCCTCTCTTAGGTCATTCCCCCCTTGGGGAATCTTACCCATCATTGGCTAACTGACCAAGCATTAGGGACCAGTTATGGAAAAAGGAGCAAAAGCAGTGCTCCTGCCAGGGAGATAAGCTGTGTCTCCTTAGTGGCTTATGGTCCGGAAGTCACTCACTCAGCCTTAGCCATGGGGGGTTATAGCTCCTGAAACCAGGCAGGGTGGTTCCCAACACATTCAATGCTATTTTGTATTAGTTTCAGGTGTACACCTTTACATAATCACGTACTTTACAGTGTTCCCAGCTGGTATTTCCAGTCCCCACCTGGAACCATATGTAAAATACAGCATAGGGAATATAGTCAGTAACTATAGTAGCCCCATGGCTATTTTGTAGCTGCCAATCTGTTCTTTTCAATCCTTTCAACTTTTTCACCTAGTTCCCCAATCCCTCTCCCTCTGGCAACCATCAGTCTATTCTCTGTATCTATGAGTCTGTTTCTGTTTCCTTTGTTCATTTATTTTCCTCTTTAGATTTCACATGTAAGTGGAATCACATGGTATTTGTCTTTCTCTGTCTGACTTATTTCACTTAGCATAATATCCTCTAGGTCCAGCCATGCTGTCACAAATGATATGATTTTATTCTTTTTCTGGCAAAGTAATATTCCATGTATGTTTGTGCCATGGCTGTTTTGTCCACTCATCCACTGATGGGCACTCGCTGATTCCATAGCTTGGCCATTGTAAGTAACGCTGCAATGAACAACACATACATTTTCTATAATGGCTTTTTCTAAACATGATTCTTTAGCAAGATTTAGTGTCAAAGTTGCTACAAATGAAATTTCAGGCATCTCTTAAGATATCGAAATTCATTACATTTATTTTTTTAAGGAAAAAAGTTGCAATCATTAAGCAAAATTAAAACAATTACACAAATGGCCACTCAACCCTAAGGAGGGAGAAGGATGCTCTTGTTTGGCTGATGCATTGGATGGTTACCATGGCAATGAGCATCCCTGCACAAAGCTGGGTAAGTTGCTGTGGCTGGTACACAGGCAGGGAAGGGCAGAGTTACGTGTGGCAAGGCGGTGGCATGTGAGGCTGGAAAAGGGAGAAGGGTTCCCACCTCAGGCCTTGTCATTAGGACCGGTCCTCAAAATCAATGTGTGCTCAGCAAGGTGCTCTGAGCAAACGTGTGATGTAGCAAGCAGGCTCCAAGATGGTCCCTGGTGATCCCCACCTCCCATGATGTTTATACCCTGGTCTGGGAAGGATTCCCAGTAGCAGGATGGTCTGGGAAGTCCCCACCCTTTGTGAGCTGGGTGGAAAGTTACCTCTAATGAAAAGAGCAGAAGTGATAGGATGTCATTGCTGAGATTGGGTTATAAAAAGACTGTGCCTTCCACCTTGGTACTGGGGGAAGTCAGCGGCCATACTCTGAGCAGCTATGGAGAGACCCACATGGCAAGGGACCGATGGCTTTAGCCCACAGCCACGTGAGTGAGCTGGGAGCCGACCTTCCCTCCACCCAGCCCTGCGATGCCTGCAGCCCAGGCCAGAGATGACCCAGAACCGCACTGCCGAGCTGCTCCAGGATTCCTGACCCTCAGAATATGCAAGGTAATGAATGCTTGTTGTGTTCAGCAGCTAGATTTGGGGGATAACTTCTTCCACATCAGTTGATAACAATTACAGATGACCTATCTGTGCATTATAAATCCGGTCCTGGCACATTGTGGAGAATGGAGACTGTGGAGACGGTGGCCTGGTAGGCATTTTAGGGACAGTTAGGAGGAAGGGCACACCCAGTGATGACCAGCTGGCCTGTGAGGGGTGCAGGGGAGGGGGTGGGAGGCGGAGGAGATGGCCTGGTTTCTGGCTTGAGCGTGCGGGGGGCGGGGGCAGAGAAACCCCTCACTGGCAAAGCAGCAGGAGTGGAGGGAGCGATGGGGAGCTCCGGCTGGGAAAGGTCTATCTGGAGATGCCTGTGGACTCCCGGGTGGCGGCAGCGCATAGCAGTGGGAGGTGCAAGTCAGGAATTCCAGAGGTGGGATCAGCAGCTGGAGCTATGGGTTTTACAGTGGGTGGCATTTGGGCAGGAAGGGGCTGAGGACAGGGGTACAGGCTCCGGTCAGGCAGCTCCACAGAAGTTATGTACCCATTCCTCAGTTTCCCGGTCTGAAAACAACAGATTGGTTGAACACGTAAGTGAGTTATCCTGTAAGGCGCCTAGCGTATAGTAAGCATTGAAGAACGGCTCCTCTGAATTAGGATCTTTGGAGAAAGGAGAATTCCCAATGGCAGGATGGTCTGGGAAGTCCACGTGAATCGGTTCCCAGTGTTTTGGTGCAGCTGCAGCATAGCTGTGCATCTGTCAAGACAAAGCTGCTGCCAGAAAGCTCAGCTCTGTTTGCGAAAGGACGGTGTAAACAAAGCCTGGCATGGGTCTGCTTTCGGGACTCCAAGACAAATGCAGCAGGAAAAATAATCCTGCAATCCTTTCTCAAGTAGGACGAATAGTCTGCTGTTTTAAGGAGTCTGGGTGAAGAGCAGGTGTTTACTGCTTGTGAAGTATTCCTCACAGCTAAGAAACACCTTCACAGCAACCTCCAGGCTGGTGGTGGCCACCACCTGGGCCCCGCGGCCCTGCCAAAATGACAGTCTGGGAAGCCTTCCTGGAGGAGGCGTGTTTGTCTTGGTGTGGTTGGCACAGATGAGGGAGAGAAGGGTCATTCAGGCCAGGGAGAAAAACCGGTAAGGACTGTGCTTGTGAGCAGGTGGTCTCTGTGGACCCCTGGGACACAGTTCTACTAGGGCCCATCTGTGGTTTGGGAGGCTTTGTGCCCCCAAAACCAGTGAGGAACTTGTGCAGCAAGACATGGCGGCCTCTGCCTGAGGCTGAGCCTGGAGACAGGACTGGCTGGTCCTCATGTTCGAGAACCCGTCGATGGGCTTTATGAGTGGCGGTGATTAGTCCTGTGTTCCTGCCCAGGCATCTAAGCCAGCCTGGTGACATCGCTCCTAGACCATCTGTCCCCATCTGGCTGACACGCCCCATGTGTGGGCTGAGCAAGTTCCCCGGGGACTGGGGCAAGGCTCCCAGGCATGAAAGCAGCAAGGCTCATGCAGGAGGTGGAGAGTCAGCATTCTCTCTGGGCACCCGGCATCCCCCAAAAGTGAGCCAAGGAGTTCAGGGCAGGGCATTAGTATCATCTGCCAGCCATGCCCTCTGTTCCATTTGCTATGTAACCCTGGCAAACTAATTGACCTCTGAGCTTATTTTCCTTCTCTGTAACTGGGCTTAACAATTAACAAGACAATGTGCTTGAAGAGCTCAGAAGAAGCCTGAACTTCCAGACCCCTCTCTCCTCTCATCCACCCTGAGCCAAGCCCAGCAGCCTGGACTTCCTCCACTTCCCAGCCCGGGCTGCTCCGCTTTCTCCAGCGTCAGCAAGCTTTGAAGCATCTGGCAGAGGAACAAGGTCCGCACAAAGGGGTCACAGTGGCACAGCTGTTGGTCACCACAGTCGCCCCTGGTTCATGATTCACTTTCTCCAAAAAGAAAAGACTAGCAGAAGAGGTCAGCAATGAGGAGGAGGGTTCCTGCAACTCTCTGGGCTCCAGTTCGTTTCTGATGTGAATGTTTCCTCAACTGTTTCCCACACCATCCGCCCGCCACACGCAGTCTCACCGCCCAGTGATGGGTGACCGTGACCGCAGTGGCCTTCTTGTCACCTTCCTATCACTGCTGTTCTCCAGGGCCACACAGATGCCTTAGACACAGGGCTATGCCTGCACCCACACCGAGTCTTCCTCGGCAGCGTCCCCCACCGCCTCCCTCCCTCTTGACCACAGCCTGCAGGCCACACGTGTGAGCGCCACACCCACATATGGCTCACCCTGCTGCCCAGTCCGTGGCACTTTGTAGCCCATGGCCTTGGACAGCGCCGGCACATAAAGTTATTAACACGCTTTTTCTGGGAACTTCCCTCCCTCCTGGACCCATATGGGAACTGGGTCTCCTAAGAGCATTAATAACAATTTTAGCTAATGTTTCTGGAGTACTCACTATGTGCCAGGCACAGCCTTCCGTGGCTCATTTCCCCATCCGGCACTTGAAGAAACTGCAGGAAGGAGGGGTTTTCAAACGTGGCAGACACACAATCAGGACGCAGAGCACCTGGGCAAGGCCTTGAAGCCCATGGGCTGCGTCTGTGCCCTTCTCCGCCACATTCCCACTCTAGACGGGACTTCACATCCCAACCTGCTCCTGCTGAAGGTCAGCAAACCCGCAGGCCCGGCCTAGCGGGGCAGAGTCCTGTGTCCGAGCATTCAGCACGGAAACCGAGAGTGTGTCGGAGGCAGACAGAGGCCCGCAGTGCCACTTGAACTAACAAAATGACCGTCTGTCTCCCTCCCTCCTGCCCCGGGGGGCCAGGTCACTGGCCACCAGGACAGACATGCAGACGCTACACCCGAGGGGAGGGCCCTCGTCACAGGGACTTTGTGCCACTGCCAGTGGGGTAGCTGCGCTGCCAGCCTGGATCCCACGGACATCCCAGAATCTGGGCTGCATCAGCACCCCGAGAGGCCCCATACTGGAGAAGGTGGTTCTCCCTGCACCTGTGCAAGTCACTACAAATGAAATCCCGCTCAACTGCACAGCAGGAAGGCCAGCAGAGCTGTGCTTGCACCTGGCGGCCAGTTTCCCTTTTAAACATCATGTATCAGATTCTTTAAACCAAAAAAACCACTTTGTGGGCACTCTGAGCACCCTCTGGGGCCACCCTTCAGGTAGCCTAGCACTTCTTGTCTCCGTATTTATAATAAACTCCCCTCTTCACTCGAGTGGCCCACATTGGTTTCTGCTCCTTGTCCTGAACTCCACTGAGTGACTCAGCCAACCTGAATTTATGCCAGGTTCTGAGCTTAGCCTCTGCCCACACCCCATCTTCAACCTCCCTCCCACCCCACCCCCACCCGGTGCTGAGCTCCTTGCAAAAACAACAACCATTTGCAATGCATTCTGAAGGCAATGGAGATTATGTTTGACCCATTGCCGTGAATCCTGTTGTGTCCCATTGAACTACTCAACGTGAGTTGTTAATTACATCTTCCCAGACATGAAGAAGAGGATATGAACAGGACAACCCTGGGGCCGGGAAACACCATGCACTAGGTGCTCCTGGGGCAGTTCACATAGCAGGTTTCTACACACACACACACACACACACACACACACACACGCACACACGCAATTGCTCACTTGCATTCAGGGAGAACAGTAGGTGATGTGCCCACAGTGGCCTCGGGAGCAAATTGGCCGGGGCTGTGAAAGGTGCCGACATGAACAACAACATCTGCTTTCACAGCTGCAGGACCCAGCACCCCCAAGTCACTTGACACGTGCAGCGCCTCGGAACTGTAGTCCCATTTCGAAGGAATGAACTCGACCACCATCGCTGTATTCTTTTCCCATGGCTGCCTTTGCCAAGGGCCGGGTGCTTGAAACAATGGAAACGCCTCCTCTCACAGTGCTGGAGGCCACAGTTCAGCTCAAAATGATGTCCAAACCGCCCTCATCTTGTCCACGCCTTGCTCCCAACTCTCAGTGGGAGCCCAGAGGCCTCCGTTCTGTCTCTCTCACTTTCTGGGCGCAGCTCTCCCAGCTTCCTGCCCGCACTCAAGCTGGGCTGGTTGGTGCCCGTGGTCTCTGGCCCTCTCCTGTGAGCACCTATCCATCCCAGGCTCTGCCTAGCAGCCTTCCAGGCCCCGCTCAGGTGCCACCTTCCCTGGGAGGGACTCTGGAAATCTCATAGGGTTGCGTCAGCTGCAGGACAAGGTCTGCCGGCCATCAGGACCAGGCCACACTAAGGCCAATCTTGCTCTGTCACGTCCCTGGGAGTAAAGTGCCCACCCAGTGCCTGTGTGAGACGTGAACCCTGCAGGGTGCTGACACCTGGGGTGGCTGCCTCTGGTGGAAAGGGCCCCCTCCCTGGGGGTGAAGACAGCTGTTCCTTGCTGGACAGCTTTGTCCCTTATCTTGCCTCTGAAATTTTAAGTACGTTAGGGTACAAAATGCTTTGTTAACTCACAAAAGGTGCACCAGGGCATATGTAGGCTCTGGTATGGTTACCAAATAAACAAACAAGGGAATTATTCCCCTGTGTCACCTCCCAAATACTCTGATTTGAGGCTGTCACTGACTTGGCTGAGCTACTTGAGCATCTTAGAGCCAATGGTTCTAAACTTCAGTTTGCAAGAGGATTCCCTCAGGATGTTCATTAACCTTCAGATTTCGGGGTCCCAGGAGGTGCAGGAAGGAAGGGGGAGCCCAGGAAACTGCCTTTCAACATGTCACTCCCCTGGATGACTGACGTGGGGTCCCCACCTGCTCAGAGACACAGTGATGGCAGCACAAGTTTTTAATTTGTGACTTTGCACACACATCATGCACACACACATATTCACCACATGCATACCTACACATGTCCACACATGCCACACATATACATACATGCTCACACAGCACTCACACATGCACACACACCTCTACAATTAGATTTGCCCGAGTGGATTGGCCACTTTTGCTTCTAGAAGGTTGTGCATATGTGGGGATAATTGGTCATTTCTGTCCCTGTGTGCAAACAGATGTGCCGGGGTGCTGGCTGTCCAGCACAGGACAGTGGCCTGCTTGTCACCACCACTGTTCTAATTCTGGAGGCTTGGCCTTCGGACTACAGGGAACTCAGATGCTTAGATTAGTAGCCAGAAGTGACATGAGGACACAGAGGAGGCAGAGCTGGAGGGGATGACCATCTGAAGACCCAGCCCGGAGAGAGGGCCCAGGCTCCCACACACGGAGTCCCAGGCAGGTGACGACACCTGCCAGTGTGAGTTTGCCCAGCATCCAAAGGTGGATCCAGAGGAGAGCGCCTTGCAGCACCTCACACTGTGGGACCCACGGTGGCTGGGCCAGGCCCACAGCTGCAGGAGACACGATTCCTACCACAGGACATTTGAATGGCACCTGAAGACATTTCCTGTCACTTGAAGACCCGCACGCTCCCTCCTTCCCTAGTTCCCACCCCGGCCAGGCCCTGGGGCTGGCTCTGCTCAGTGAGCTCTGCTTGGCAGGTATCACTTTGGGGTGAAACATATTCAGGAGCCCTCTTCCCTGCAGCAAGTCCCGAACAGGAGTGACTCCCAGGAGCTGGGCGGGCAGGGAGAAGGGGCACCGGGTGTACAAACACAGCCACGCTATACAGCGGATCCGTGGGACTCAACTTCCATGCTGGGAGCGACTAGAAAAGTAGACCTAAAATATTTCCTTGGGTGAGAAGCAGGGTGATAATGAAAATAAGATTGAAAATTCTGATTTAATGAATCCAGTTGACCCTCACGCCATCACTGTGAAGACACCACACTTGAACCTTTGTCTGACTACAGAGGAACTATCGGCACGGAGGAGCAAAGTCACTCACCCAGGCCCCACGTCTGGGGAGCGAAACCCCCGAATCTGACCAGCTCGTCCAGCTGCTCAGCCTGGGCCTCTGCTCTCGGTGGGTGTGGTGGCCAGCACGCAGGGAACAGCAAGACAGAGGTGACACTCGAGTACGACTCCAGGACAGGAGGTTCTGGAATGTTCCTAGAGCACACCCTCCTGTTCTGCCTTTTCAGCTTTATTCTTCCTCCACGCCTCCACTCAGAAGATGTGTCTATGTAGTGGAGAAAAGAGGAAAGAAGAGAGGACAGTGGTCACTGCCATTGCTCAAGTGCCCTTTCCTCAGCTGCAGGGCAACAGGAACACACAGAGCAGTTAGTTATTGACCCAGAGAGAAACTGAAACCGTTGACCAGCCTGAGAACGATGGTCTCTGGGTGTCTGCTCCGCACGCCCATGGCCTCTGCTTGGGCTGGAGGGAGCCGCTCTGATTTTCAACTGCTTTCTTCGTTTTTGTTCCGAGTACTGGGGGAGGGGGATGGTATTCTAATCTGAATTACTTTTAAACTGTTCCTTTTTTCCCCTTCTGGAAGAGTTTCTGCATAAATGCTCTCTCTCCAAGTTCATTTTCAGGGGCTTGTTTTTCTTAAAAAAAAAAAAAAAGCCTACGGATTTTTCTCTGCAGACTTAACGTCTGAAACACACCCAGTTCCCTCTCAAATAGTTTCCTCTGTGCGTTTCTCCATGTGGGTTTTATTCCAAACGGAGCCAGTGCTGCCACAGGCCAGACGGGGCCCTTCCTGGGCCTGTCCAAGAGGCCAGGGCAGTTTCTGCAGGTCACAACCCAGAGAGGAATCACGCTCTCCACCCGGACCCCTGCCGGGGCACCCTCCTTCTTCAGACAAATGACGTTCCTACAAGTCCCCCTTCATGAGAAAGACATCCTGGATTCTCGGCTGCAGATCTGGAAACCTCGGCACATACCCCGAGTTGCCATCAGGTACGGCCGTTGACCCCACAGATCACGGCCACTGATCACGGCCACTGCACGCCAGCCGCGGCCCACAGACTCGCCTTCTCTGGGGTTCTCGCCCAGAGAAGAACTGGGCATGCTCGCACTGGCAAGGAAGTGGGCTGGGAATGTGGAACGCATTAGGCTGGAGAGGGGAGACTGGAAGGAATGAGCACGCTGCTTCAGGCAGCTCAGCTGCACCTGATGTTAATAAAGGAAAGGAAGGCTGAACGGTATTTAAAGCAACCGTGCAAATTGGAACAGGCTCATCTAGTCAAATAAAACAGGAAGAAAATCCAGAAGTCAACAATAAATAAACTGAAGAAACTCATTCGGTCATTTCTGTTATTTTTTGTAAGCTATCCATGGGACTCGGGTTTTTGAAAGATCTCACAAGTGTTTACTTCTTGTGTTGAACTTGAACCCTTTCGCATTGGAATGGGAAGCTCCTTCAGAGCATGGGTCAGGAGAAGGGCCTGGCATGTCAGAGGCAACCCGGTCTCATGCAAATTTTGCTTCCTGCTAAATGGTTTTCAGATTCCCAAAAATGTACACAAAGACCACATTTGTTGAAATAACAATGATGAAGATTTTTTGGAGTATGAGCCAAGTACTTCACCTAAATTGCCTCATTTCGTACCCACTGAACCTCATTTTATGTTATGATTTCCATTCTGTATGTGAGAAAACTGACACCCGGGGAGACCCAGGAACTTGCCCGAGGTCATGCACCACGGTGACGCAGGAGCGGGTCAGTGACATGGGAATTCAGCTCCAGTCTGGCAGCCGACTCTGTGGCCTGTGCCCTAATGTCCTGAGCCCGGCATCCGACACTCCATGGCCCAGGACCTGAGAGTGCCGTGTTATCTTTCCGTTGTTCCAGCCGTGCTGAGAAATGCCTGGCATGTGACTTCATGACTGAGAGCCTTCCATGCGGCAAAACGATGACCACTCCAGCGTTAGCTACCGTCCCCATTGTGTCACATAGTTACCGTTTCCTCTGTGTGGGGACAGCGATGAACACCTTCTCTCTTAACTTTCCAGTACAGGGCGGGGCAGAAGTAGGTTGACAGCTGTACGTAAAACACAGTCTATTCTTGCATTGACTTACTAATTATTGCATGATTCCCTTCTGAACAACTGTAAACCTGCTTTTGCCCACCCTGTATATAATCAGATTCTTGACTATGATCGCCATGCTGTACACGAGGTCCCCAGAACTTACTCATCTCACAGCTGAAGTCTATACCCTTTGACCAGCATCTCCCATTTCCCCCACTCCCTGCCCCCAGTGACTGCCACTCCACTCTCTGTTTCCACGGGTTCAGCATCTGTAGACCCCACCGGGAAGATCACACAGCACTTGTCTTTCTCTGTCTGGCTTATTTCACTTAGCACAACAGCCTCAAGGCCCACCCCTGCTGCTGCAAACGGTGGGATTTTCTCCTTTTTTGTGGCTGAGAAACATTGCATTGTACACATACACCACACGCTTTCTTCACTCGCCCATCGGGGGACGGACGCTCGGTGGTGCCAAGTCCACACCTTGGCTATCGTGCATAAAGCCGCAGTGAACACGGGGGTGCAGATATCGCTTCAAGATCCTGTTTGCATTTCCTTTGGACACAGGCCTGGTGTTATCTCTTACTATGTGAGGCGCACCCACCAGCAGTTTGCACAAAGCAGAGGCAGTAAAATCAGCCAGGTTACGGTTTTATACGAAAGACACAAAGGTAACACAGCAAAATTCGCAAATTTATAATCCATTTGTAGAGACAACACTAGCGATTAATTGAGTTACAGTTCAAGATAGTGTATAATCTCCATTGAAACCATAGCCTATTTTATCAAAGCCCAGAATTTTGTCATAAAAACCCAATGTGAGCGCCACCACCTGGCAACACCCAGATCTCCCGCACGATGAAGTCCGCACGGCTACTGCGTAGAAGCTGCTTCGTGAGCGCTGCCGTCTGCAGAATTCTGCAGTATTCTGCAGTGAAGACAAAGAGAAGACACGTGGAAAGGTGAAGGAGGGGTCAGAGGTCAGGGAAGAAATGTGACGAGCCCCTGGCCTGTCCCCGCATCCCTCTAGTCAGTCACGCTCCCCACCCTTGAGGGCCATGCCACCACATGCCTGCTTTTTGTCTTTGTTGAAGTTGGGGGAATGGGGGCGGAAGAGAAGAGAAAGGGAGAAGGAAATGGGAAAAGTATTAAGGAAGGAATGAAAGAAAATCGCCAGGAGAAGAGAAAGTTTTAAATGGACTTTGCTTTGCTCTGAAGGTGGGGAAGTGAAACAAAATCACTAGAACCCCCATCACTGTTCGCAATTTCAAGCAATGGCTGTGTCCTATTCGCTTCCGTGGAGAAAACGGGCAGGAGGAAGTGCATGGATGTACAAGGAATGCTGCAGAAAGTCGCACTCCGACGAGGGCTGTGTGCTTTCTGATGCTAAGACGATTTGCAAAGTTAGGTAGTTTAGTCTCCCGTTATTACCAACAGGGATTCTGAACACAGGGTGTGTAGACCTTGGAGGGATCAATAAACCCTAAAAAATGCAAATGAAGTTTCTGTGGTTTTTCCGGGAAGTGGTTCTGAGGCTCCCATGGGTTTCCCAAGCAACGGCCCCATCTGGACCGCAGATCCAGACGGAGGTGTTTTAGAGGGCCTAGCTTTAAAGTCCTCACTTGGCCGGCATTTGTGAATCTGACCCCAGGGTGCTGCCCCAAAAGGATAAAACAGTGACTTCCTCAGACTCTCGGATATTTGTATAGACACCTTTCCAGGTGAACATCCATATCCTTGAGCCATTTCTCGCAAGGTTTCAAGTTTTCTCACCATAGGCCAGACCCTTCCAAGTATGCACCGGCCTGTCAATTTCTCATAATGTATGGCACCTGCAGAGCCGACATTGGGCTCCAGTGTAAGTCTGACCAGCACAGGGGAGGAAGGATTGTCTGCCTCATTTTGGACACCGGGCCTCTGCCGATCCAACCCAAGATCACAGGGGCTTTTCTGAGAGCTACATAGCCCTTTGTCTTACGTCAAGTCCCTTGACAAGTGAATGTCTCACTCTCTCCATTTCGTGACCTCCAAACCCAGGCACTTTCATCCCTCTCGCACTGACGCAGTGAGCTCGAGACGACGAGAGGGCAGAAGGTCGTGTGCTCCTCCTCTAAATTCTGTCTTGTGGGACTCAGTGGCTCTTTGGCCTGTCGCTATATTGTAGGGTCCTGATTTCTCACCCAGTGTGACAGTCATCCCTCCCAGCCTCACACCCACCCAGCATGACCTCGATGGCCTGTCCGAGCCACTGGTCTCAGTTCTGACCAGAAGGAGACCGAGCAGAAGCGGCTCCTCCCAGCCAATGCCGACTGAGGTTGGCTGACGAACCAGTGCTCTTTGGGAAGAAGGTGACCGGCCAGTCGTCGGTCTAGCTGATGTTGCAGCTCCGGGCTCACACACCTCCATCTTGGCAATTCGAATATCATACAATTCTTTCTTAAGGAACTGGCTGAAACTTAGATACTCTCCTTATCTAGAGAGCTCTTAGATAGTTCAGTTTGCTTTATGGAAACTAGTGCAGAAAGATAGATTTTGGCTCAACAATTCAAGCTGCTCAGGAAAGGTACACAGAGGTGCTCCGGGTGGTGGTGAGCGCCCTGTCCTCGAAGGGCTCCCGACGTCTGGCGGGTCACGGACCAGGAGTAAAACAGGGAAAATTCAGGTGTTATGCAAGTCATTGAATTCTTCCATCTGTACAGTGACTTGCAATTCCAGACCTTTTTGCATGTAGACAGCTTCCAGTAGGTAACAAATAAGCCCAGTGCCACATCAGGGACGGCGCGACTCAGAGCTCAGTGATGTCACCACGATGTCATCATGGCCGCACGCGCGCTCTCTCTCCCCCTCTCACACGCATGAGTGTGCTCTCGCTCGCTCTGCTCCCTGGCTGTGCCGGCTCTGCCCTCGGCCGGCCTCCCCTTCCTGCCGCGGTCAGACGTCACAACATCCTACGGAGCCTGTGCACTCCTGCCTGCAAGTCCGGGGGTAAGAGGGCATTTGTGGTCCGGCACTCGTGGCAAACACCTGAGCTGATGAGACCACAGCAGGCCACGTGTCCATCTTGCAGTGATCACTGTGGCCGCAGAGATGAGACACACTGTGCTGGTGATCTCCTGCTGGGTAGCAAACCTCTCGGGAACCTAGGAACTAAAACAATCATCTCTTCAGCACTCACGGCTCTGTGGGTTAACAAGTTGGATAAACTCAACTGGGTGAATCTGGCTTGAGGTCCCTCTCGGATTTGCAGTCAGACAGTGCCGGCAGGTGCCAGGAGCTGAAACGGTGGGGGAGGGGAAGATGGCGCTGGGAGCAGATGGGCATGGCTCTCTCAGGCCGTCAGGAGCTTCCCCATGCGACCTTCCCAGCTGGGCCAGCCTGGACTGGCCCGCAGCATGGAGGTCTCAGGCTGTCAGGCTGCTTCCCTGGCGGCATCTCACGAGAACAAGACCTAAGCGTTTGGTATGTTCATGGCCTGCCCTCAGAAATCACATAGTTTCACTTTGCCCTATGCTATTTTGGTTAATACAGTTACAAAAACTGATTCAAGAGGAGGGTACATAGACTCTGTCTCTTGATGAGGAGTGACAAGGTTCTAGAAGAACAGCCATTTTGGAAAATAATATCCACCACATAGCCTGATGGACTTAATTCAATCAGAACCCAGTCCCAAGCTAAGAACCCCAGGGTTGACAGTCTCCAAAGAAAACTTGGGGTGACTTATGGAGACGAGGGACAGGAACCAGGAGGAGAGGAGAATGACTCCTGGCTTCGGAGCGTCACAGGCGCGCAAGGACAGGTGAGGGAGGGAGGAGGTCATTGCTTTCCTCCTACTTTAACTTTTAAATACATATCCCTAATTAATATGTATGGCTTAATTTTGTAGAAATCTTACATTTTCAGCCCAGACTAAATGCAAACGTTTAATTTTAGAAAGAAGACATTATTACCTTGCACCCCATTAACACATCCACCAGCTGAGAAGGAACCTGACCCACGAGGCTGAATTTTCTGTGCACTGGTTATAAACAGGGTCGCGGCCTGGATAGAGGTAGCAGAGAATAAACTGTTTTTAGGGGCTCGGACAGCCCGTTTTCATGTTGACAAACAAGGTGCTAATTACAAGTATTTTTGAGAGTCTGATTGTTAAGTACTTTTGAGATGACAAAATTCTTTCCTATCCTCATCCTGTTATAATATTCTTAAATTCAAGTAAGGATTTAGCAAATACAGACAAAATGTGTAGAAAACAAAGCTTTACTTCTTTAAAGTCATCAGCAACTCAGTATTCTCATGCTTTGGCCAAAGCGACCTTGACCCCCTCCCAGGTACGCAGGCATTATACTGTTTTCTAATTGAGGGGAATGTCTACCAATAGAAATAGGAAATGTATTATTATAAACTCACCATCGAGAGGTAAAAATCTACCCTGTGCTTGCATGCTTGTTGTTATAAAGATTCCTTTCCTTCCACCCAGACGGGCTGAGAGCTTAATTACCGCATCCCTGCTGTGAGCCTGTGTCTCTTCCTAAATAAATGGAAAGCTTGTTAAAATAAAAGCCCTCCACCCTCCCTTTCTGAGGGATGGCCAACTGCAGACCAGCACCTGCTGGTGGCTACCATGAATCTGTGTCTCTCCTGGAGGCCTGCTGCCCTGCGGGGACAGGGGATGGGGACAGCGCCGGGAGAGGAGCAGGGGCGAAGCTCCCGGAAGGATGC
This sequence comes from Tonatia bakeri, assembly GCA_004024845.1. NCBI lineage: Eukaryota > Metazoa > Chordata > Mammalia > Chiroptera > Phyllostomidae > Tonatia > Tonatia bakeri. The sequence continues at coordinate 363,428 of PVIA01000110.1, forward strand.
TCAGTGCTGTGTCCCAGCCTCCACCCTTGACACCCACAGCTATGTTTGGCAGCACGCGGCCCAACCACCCAAAGAATGAATGTGCACCCGGCTCTACTGTTTGGC